>JADWOT020000006.1:21883090-22380733 GCA_036345935.2 Taenia hydatigena | reverse complement strand
GCATTTCATCAGTTCGAAACGTAACCAAGCAGGTATTAGAGACTGCTAAAACTAACACCTCTGAGTGACAGTGGGTGCCTAGTGTGTCGGCGATTTGGCTGGAGGTGCCCATCATACCCACTCCGATTAATGGGAGCAAGTAGGTTCGGGTGATCCAATGTCGTCTATCCGCAGTTTGAATGCGGCGTTCCTAACTTATACAGGCTTGAAGATAAATAAATAGGATGTCTCTTCCGAGTCCTCCCTTCTGCCACTGCACAGCTACGTTCATGCAAATCACATTCCTTACCACAACTCTGGTCGCAGTCCACCTTTATTATCCACGCATCACGTGGCAACCCAACTCATCCCTTGCTAGAATGGTCATCCGCATCTGAAACCATCAACATACCCGCCGACCTGTACGGTGTGCCTAGGCTATCGCACCAAAACCTACTCATAGACCCACTCGGTAAGCCGACAATGCTGTCTGGATGTTGTGAAATGCCTGAATGTTTCCCCGTTCCTACAATGGGAAGGCATTTGGCAAGGCCCTTTCAATCAAGTCAAACTTCCATGTTTATTAAATGCTCTGTCGAACGGGTTACTTTACATTACAGGACAACCGTCTGTGAGGACGCAACTGACGAATGATAGAATGGCTTCAACCACGCCAAATACAAGTAGTGAATGGCAAAATCCCTTCTATCATAAAACACACAAACAGTCTCCCTGGATAGCCACCCTGGCAGCTATTGTCAAGTCGTCTCTGCCTATCGATCAGACGTAACTTGCAGTTCGTACACCGTTGCGAAAACTGACGCCTGCACAATCAGCGATGCTGGAGAGATTGAAGCCCAATAATCAGGTAAAGAGAGTCGTTAGCTCTGGGTGCCTCTGGACACTCCGGTTCAATGTGACCAACTTAGTGCATCAGAATAGTTATTTTCTCGATCCCTTGGTCAATCCTTCCTTCTGATAAGGTTCCACCTACTCTCTCTCACGGGGCTTGCGAACAGATAACTAGGTAGTAGAGTAGATAGGCGGTAGGTGTTGGTGACTCAGATCCTGCTCTTGGCACGCTCGACGTCAAGCAACCCCATGAGATTGTAGCAGCATTTAAAATAACTTCAATCAGAGTGTGGAAGTGTTTATTCAAATCATTAAATTGTGTTTACTTAGAACTAGATCTAATCACATATGGGTGGATGAAACGACAATCAGTACAGGGCTGGATGCAGGAAGAGCCAAAGGGATGATGGTGATTATTCTCAAATCGAATGCCGTTCGGTATCCGCCTCTTTGGGAGTGGTGAAACTAGTAATAAAGTTTGTCGGAATCTTCATGCAAAATGGAATTGCGTACACCAAGCGACTTGTATCAGCAAGGGCCCTTTGGATAAAGCGTTTACCACGGTGTCGCCACGTGGTATAACAGTGGTGGCGACCTTACTCCATAGCAACGCACTAAGCAGCAAAGTACCCCACGAAGCCAGTTACCAAAAGTGGTGACGTCTTCGAATCAATGTCAGCAGGCTCGAATGCGTGCGCATTGGTAAAAGTTGATTAGCATCGCCATCCCACTCACTATCGTGACGCCACCACTGCATTAAATGGCGCGTTGATTGATCCTCCACAAAACAGCGAAGACGCCCACATAGAAGTGGTAAGTCATGGGCAGTTGTGCCGATTCTGCCTGAACAACAGGCCCATTCCTATTTTCCGTCTGGGCTAAGGCTGTTCCCGTCTCTAGCCGCAGAACCAATGCCCATTTCCATAGGAAGCCTGTACATTTGCATGTCAGATTTTAGTCTCGGTAAACACGACTCGAACGTGTTACCAGACCACCAGTGTTGTTTGTGGATGTGTTGTCTCATGGCGCGAACACCCATCAGGGGTTCTACCGTCATTGTCAGGACAGCGAGCTATGCACGTCTAAGCAGAGGGTGTGGGGTGAGCGCGTCGGAGAAGGTGAGAATCTGCAACCATCTGGTCATCAGTCGTGACCCTCCAGTTCAAACTACGCGTGACTCGCGTATCCAGACCATCCAACTGCAGCCATGGTTCAGACATTAGCTATCTTCACTTTGTCAAATAACTCTGCTCTGTCCAACAAACAAAAGATCACACCTCACGTCACACATCACAGCACGACTAGTCGCGGCAATTGTTAGTCCATGCTGCACATTTAAGGGTGTCACCTGCATGTCAGACCTGTGGTGAGGACAACGTAGACGAAAGGATGTGAGAAACACATGCGTCTTTTCCACATCCTCTTCAAAGCTATAGTTCTACTTTTAAGGGATTCCGCTTGACAAAGACTGCGGTTTCTTTTCGCTATCCACCACCTTCTCATTCGTCTACACCCCTCCACTCACTAGTTCACGCACCAACACAGCTGCCACTTTGGTTACTGTCTCTCCTTTGCACTTCACCAACTTGATGGCATCCCTAATGAGGCTGTACGTCATCTCATCAATTACACCCACGGAGTAAGCAAAGACGACCTCCCTTGCATTGCACTGAAGGATCAGCATACCATCGGGGTCGTCTATGCAATGCTAATGCTTTGGTTGCGATTGACCCAATGATCGCCCTGATTAATCAAACAGACTTTGGTTCACGAAAATGACTTTGTTGTGCATCGATCACCCAGGTTTCGTGCTTTTTGGTGGTCAATTATTGCACTGGGTGATTGAGTGTCAGACTAATTGGCTTATGCTAAGTTATCAAACTCATTGCAATTTAAGTCCCTTGCAAATACGACCTCAAGGTAATCGCTGACCCCTTTTATTAATCAGCCACATCCCTTGCAATCCATGGCTTTTAGCCCAATACTCATTGTTTGCTACATATGCCTTTGATTCAATTTAGCACATCTCCCTCAGGATCAGTTCCTAGCCATGCTCTCACCTCCATTGTTAGTTGATAGTCCTTAACTGAGAGAAATCCCCTACTACTCAATCCCTGACCAATGCGACACACTGTGACAAACATTTTCCTTGCAGACTAATCACGCACCTCATCATACACTTTAAGGGCTCATTTGAGCAGCTTCCTTATAGGCAGAATCCTACCCTATTCAGTGAGAAGTAATGTGCCTTAGACTGATGCCACCACTGCGTCGATCGCATCAACTTTCTCGAATGACATGGAAGAGCGGAAGTAAAGGGTGGATAAGTGGGTAAGTGCCCTTGAATTGATTAAGAATATAATAATGTGTCGGTTGAATGTGTTTAGCAGACTGTATCTGCGCTTTAACCTCCCAAAATGTTGCAGAACATCAGATTCTGCGAATGCTTTAACCGACGACGAATAGAGGGCTGCATGACATTGTGATGGAGATCAAGCCGCAGATGATCACAATCACGCCTGCCACCAAAGCTATTGTCCTCTTATTTTTCCCTATCTGAACTTCTCATAAGGGACTAGCATCTTTCAATGGACGGAAGCACTGCTCTGCTCACCTGCTAGCAGTAGCGATTCGTTCCACCTTGTTTCCAACATTCCCATTGGCAATAGGATGGAAGAGCAGGTAAAACACCTAATTTGGTTGACCGGAAGTGGGAGTCCAAGTAAAGGTGTTAGTAGCAGGGAAGAGAAAATGCAAACCATCCAAACAAAGGGTGAGCTTGCTTCGAGTATGTGCCAAGCATCACATTGCACAGATGGGCTCGCGCGTCACACACGTGCATTGCATTTAAAAAAAGAAGTGGAGACTAACAAGCAGGAGGGAGAGGAGGTGTAATTACGCCAACTCATGCCCTGTCGGAATGGCGATATGATTTAGCCCCCAAATCTAGAAAAGATTGAGAGTGGGTAGGAAGGGTAATGTGTTGGCCGATCGAAATCACGTCAGCACCAGTTCTGACATCGCCTGCATTTCCATTGTTTTCAGACTGCTACGCCTCCTTGCTGATACTTCAACCACAGTGAACTAGGCAGACACCTTCAGTTTACGGCGCTAGATGTTCAATGCCACCACGTAGCGCAGTTCAATACTTTGTAATTGAATACGTGCCAGTATGGCTACGGCTCTCACAGTAAATCTTCGTCTCTTTACCAAAATCATTCTTACACCATCCACTACTACGGATAGCTTGCAGCTCCATCTCTCCGCGCATTATAAGCACGCGGGTTTGGTTAGTCCAGTGAAGTTGGCGAGATCACTGTCGTTATTGCCTGACGAGAGTTAGTTATGTCAACTAGCAAAGTTGGAAATGAAGAGGAGAGATGGAGCTGCAAGCTATCCGTAGTAGTGGATGGTGTAAGAATGATTTTGGTAAAGAGACGAAGATTTACTGTGAGAGCCGTAGCCATACTGGCACGTATTCAATTACAAAGTATTGAACTGCGCTACGTGGTGGCATTGAACATCTAGCGCCGTAAACTGAAGGTGTCTGCCTAGTTCACTGTGGTTGAAGTATCAGCAAGGAGGCGTAGCAGTCTGAAAACAATGGAAATGCAGGCGATGTCAGAACTGGTGCTGACGTGATTTCGATCGGCCAACACATTACCCTTCCTACCCACTCTCAATCTTTTCTAGATTTGGGGGCTAAATCATATCGCCATTCCGACAGGGCATGAGTTGGCGTAATTACACCTCCTCTCCCTCCTGCTTGTTAGTCTCCACTTCTTTTTTTAAATGCAATGCACGTGTGTGACGCGCGAGCCCATCTGTGCAATGTGATGCTTGGCACATACTCGAAGCAAGCTCACCCTTTGTTTGGATGGTTTGCATTTTCTCTTCCCTGCTACTAACACCTTTACTTGGACTCCCACTTCCGGTCAACCAAATTAGGTGTTTTACCTGCTCTTCCATCCTATTGCCAATGGGAATGTTGGAAACAAGGTGGAACGAATCGCTACTGCTAGCAGGTGAGCAGAGCAGTGCTTCCGTCCATTGAAAGATGCTAGTCCCTTATGAGAAGTTCAGATAGGGAAAAATAAGAGGACAATAGCTTTGGTGGCAGGCGTGATTGTGATCATCTGCGGCTTGATCTCCATCACAATGTCATGCAGCCCTCTATTCGTCGTCGGTTAAAGCATTCGCAGAATCTGATGTTCTGCAACATTTTGGGAGGTTAAAGCGCAGATACAGTCTGCTAAACACATTCAACCGACACATTATTATATTCTTAATCAATTCAAGGGCACTTACCCACTTATCCACCCTTTACTTCCGCTCTTCCATGTCATTCGAGAAAGTTGATGCGATCGACGCAGTGGTGGCATCAGTCTAAGGCACATTACTTCTCACTGAATAGGGTAGGATTCTGCCTATAAGGAAGCTGCTCAAATGAGCCCTTAAAGTGTATGATGAGGTGCGTGATTAGTCTGCAAGGAAAATGTTTGTCACAGTGTGTCGCATTGGTCAGGGATTGAGTAGTAGGGGATTTCTCTCAGTTAAGGACTATCAACTAACAATGGAGGTGAGAGCATGGCTAGGAACTGATCCTGAGGGAGATGTGCTAAATTGAATCAAAGGCATATGTAGCAAACAATGAGTATTGGGCTAAAAGCCATGGATTGCAAGGGATGTGGCTGATTAATAAAAGGGGTCAGCGATTACCTTGAGGTCGTATTTGCAAGGGACTTAAATTGCAATGAGTTTGATAACTTAGCATAAGCCAATTAGTCTGACACTCAATCACCCAGTGCAATAATTGACCACCAAAAAGCACGAAACCTGGGTGATCGATGCACAACAAAGTCATTTTCGTGAACCAAAGTCTGTTTGATTAATCAGGGCGATCATTGGGTCAATCGCAACCAAAGCATTAGCATTGCATAGACGACCCCGATGGTATGCTGATCCTTCAGTGCAATGCAAGGGAGGTCGTCTTTGCTTACTCCGTGGGTGTAATTGATGAGATGACGTACAGCCTCATTAGGGATGCCATCAAGTTGGTGAAGTGCAAAGGAGAGACAGTAACCAAAGTGGCAGCTGTGTTGGTGCGTGAACTAGTGAGTGGAGGGGTGTAGACGAATGAGAAGGTGGTGGATAGCGAAAAGAAACCGCAGTCTTTGTCAAGCGGAATCCCTTAAAAGTAGAACTATAGCTTTGAAGAGGATGTGGAAAAGACGCATGTGTTTCTCACATCCTTTCGTCTACGTTGTCCTCACCACAGGTCTGACATGCAGGTGACACCCTTAAATGTGCAGCATGGACTAACAATTGCCGCGACTAGTCGTGCTGTGATGTGTGACGTGAGGTGTGATCTTTTGTTTGTTGGACAGAGCAGAGTTATTTGACAAAGTGAAGATAGCTAATGTCTGAACCATGGCTGCAGTTGGATGGTCTGGATACGCGAGTCACGCGTAGTTTGAACTGGAGGGTCACGACTGATGACCAGATGGTTGCAGATTCTCACCTTCTCCGACGCGCTCACCCCACACCCTCTGCTTAGACGTGCATAGCTCGCTGTCCTGACAATGACGGTAGAACCCCTGATGGGTGTTCGCGCCATGAGACAACACATCCACAAACAACACTGGTGGTCTGGTAACACGTTCGAGTCGTGTTTACCGAGACTAAAATCTGACATGCAAATGTACAGGCTTCCTATGGAAATGGGCATTGGTTCTGCGGCTAGAGACGGGAACAGCCTTAGCCCAGACGGAAAATAGGAATGGGCCTGTTGTTCAGGCAGAATCGGCACAACTGCCCATGACTTACCACTTCTATGTGGGCGTCTTCGCTGTTTTGTGGAGGATCAATCAACGCGCCATTTAATGCAGTGGTGGCGTCACGATAGTGAGTGGGATGGCGATGCTAATCAACTTTTACCAATGCGCACGCATTCGAGCCTGCTGACATTGATTCGAAGACGTCACCACTTTTGGTAACTGGCTTCGTGGGGTACTTTGCTGCTTAGTGCGTTGCTATGGAGTAAGGTCGCCACCACTGTTATACCACGTGGCGACACCGTGGTAAACGCTTTATCCAAAGGGCCCTTGCTGATACAAGTCGCTTGGTGTACGCAATTCCATTTTGCATGAAGATTCCGACAAACTTTATTACTAGTTTCACCACTCCCAAAGAGGCGGATACCGAACGGCATTCGATTTGAGAATAATCACCATCATCCCTTTGGCTCTTCCTGCATCCAGCCCTGTACTGATTGTCGTTTCATCCACCCATATGTGATTAGATCTAGTTCTAAGTAAACACAATTTAATGATTTGAATAAACACTTCCACACTCTGATTGAAGTTATTTTAAATGCTGCTACAATCTCATGGGGTTGCTTGACGTCGAGCGTGCCAAGAGCAGGATCTGAGTCACCAACACCTACCGCCTATCTACTCTACTACCTAGTTATCTGTTCGCAAGCCCCGTGAGAGAGAGTAGGTGGAACCTTATCAGAAGGAAGGATTGACCAAGGGATCGAGAAAATAACTATTCTGATGCACTAAGTTGGTCACATTGAACCGGAGTGTCCAGAGGCACCCAGAGCTAACGACTCTCTTTACCTGATTATTGGGCTTCAATCTCTCCAGCATCGCTGATTGTGCAGGCGTCAGTTTTCGCAACGGTGTACGAACTGCAAGTTACGTCTGATCGATAGGCAGAGACGACTTGACAATAGCTGCCAGGGTGGCTATCCAGGGAGACTGTTTGTGTGTTTTATGATAGAAGGGATTTTGCCATTCACTACTTGTATTTGGCGTGGTTGAAGCCATTCTATCATTCGTCAGTTGCGTCCTCACAGACGGTTGTCCTGTAATGTAAAGTAACCCGTTCGACAGAGCATTTAATAAACATGGAAGTTTGACTTGATTGAAAGGGCCTTGCCAAATGCCTTCCCATTGTAGGAACGGGGAAACATTCAGGCATTTCACAACATCCAGACAGCATTGTCGGCTTACCGAGTGGGTCTATGAGTAGGTTTTGGTGCGATAGCCTAGGCACACCGTACAGGTCGGCGGGTATGTTGATGGTTTCAGATGCGGATGACCATTCTAGCAAGGGATGAGTTGGGTTGCCACGTGATGCGTGGATAATAAAGGTGGACTGCGACCAGAGTTGTGGTAAGGAATGTGATTTGCATGAACGTAGCTGTGCAGTGGCAGAAGGGAGGACTCGGAAGAGACATCCTATTTATTTATCTTCAAGCCTGTATAAGTTAGGAACGCCGCATTCAAACTGCGGATAGACGACATTGGATCACCCGAACCTACTTGCTCCCATTAATCGGAGTGGGTATGATGGGCACCTCCAGCCAAATCGCCGACACACTAGGCACCCACTGTCACTCAGAGGTGTTAGTTTTAGCAGTCTCTAATACCTGCTTGGTTACGTTTCGAACTGATGAAATGCGCCCTCACCTCCATCACTGTTGTACAGTTGTACAAATTGAAGGCGATGTTGATAGGATCTTAGCATTCAGAGTGAAGAACCTATGATAGTAAAATCTCCCCACAGGTAGGGCTTGTGGCATTGAGTTCTCCTGCCAAGGAAGGCATTGGACATCCAGTTATATAAGTCATTAGTGCTGTCTGCTTCTGACGCCGTGGGTTTAATTCGCACCTTCAAACTGCATGGAGTAGTAGGAAGTAAAATCGCCTAGGCGATATTTAGACATGCACTGTGCAAGCAAATCATGACTGACAGCTGCGTTTCTTGTGCACTACAAAGGCCTACTTGAGGCAGGCACGGTCTCCTATGGCTGACGCGGTGTGCTTTGGAAGCGTGGGGACATGAGTGAATGAGGAAGTCAATTTGGAATGAACAATGCATTGTAAGTTTGCTTGGCAAATGTTTGCCGGCAATAAAAGTCACCCCTACCTGCTAACATGATAAGCAAATAAGTGCTCACTACAGTCTCCCTTCTCCATTGGGCAGGCGAGAACAGAAATGCATACAGAAAATCGGCCTAATGACTCTTGAGGCGGAGGTCCATTGTCTTGCAGCACTTCTACTGCCTGCAAAGCCTGATTTGCAGTAATTTTTGGCCATTCGTGGGGTGCCAACCTCCCTCGCCAGGTTTGGAGTGTTTCAGTACTACAAAGCTGTAGCACACCGTTGAGGCAAACTACAGCCTACTTAGGCTTGTCTGCAAATAATCGAGTGCAGTAGGAATAAATACCACTATTTCTATCGTCCTCGGTGCTCTGACTCAGCCTCCACGACGGTGGTCTAGCAGCCTGCTGCCACTTGTTCGGTTCACTGGTGATGCGAGTACCCTACAACTCCTCCGGAGGGCACTCTGATGCCAGTGTCCAGCCAAAGAGACTGGTTTCATTTTTCTCATCAAACCCTCTTCCGTCCTCTCACTACATTGTTTCCCACTCATCTATCCACCTGTCAGTTCACCCAGTTAACAAGGTTTCTCTTAATCATCCACACCCAAAGCGTTTATTTCGCTCGTTCATCTGAACTTCAGCTTTTATCTTGCCACTAACTCATCCATCCACCCACACAGACAGCGGCTCAAAAGTTGAGTTGCACATAACGATTATTGTTGTATTTTGGTCTTAGAAAAAGCACAAATAAATTAGCGTTTGGAATGCAGGGGTTGGGTAGTGAGAAAAGGCACAACACTCCATTAACATAGCAGTGTGCGTAAAAAGCTGCACACCACCTCTCTGTTACGTTCCCATTGCTCCGCATTGATCTTTACAGACTCTAGCGTCTGTTGAATCACCCGTGGGCAGGGCACGTCGTGTTCTTCAAAGAAGGCCTACGAAGATGCACAGTGAAGCGTGAAATCTTATCGAAGTTTAAAAGAGGAAGCACTTAGAAGGGAGGACGGCACTTACATTAATCTCGTCGTAGCGTTCTCGTGAAGCGAAGCCGGCAGCACTGCCCTGAAGAGGGGACAGGGAAAAGGTGCCTCAGAATGAAAGGAATTCAAGTTTCTGCGTATATGGCATTTGAATAAATGTTCCGTAGAAGAATAGGGAAGGATGTTTTGCTCAGTTAAGGAAAAATATCCACAATTCCGAATCCAGTCATCAAAGGCAGAACGTCAACAAGAGATTGGCCTTTCCTCTACACTTTCCGGGTAATGCATGCTAGTTTTCTCGCCTATTCAAAGCATTCCAGTAAATCACTCAGTGGTCCACTAATTTACTCGAATTGCCCTTTGAAATACAATGATGAAGTAGTGCTTACTCTCTTCAACCTACCTTAAGAACTCTGGCAAGGAGATGCGAGGTGCCTAGATCCTCAGCCAGCGTTGCAAAGCGATCTCGCACGAGATTCCACAGATCCCGCCGACCACCCGCAGACTCAGTGACCCCCAGAAGGAGATGGAATCGGTCCTGCTTGCGCACACACTCTGTAAAGGCGAGATCGAAGAGGCGCCTGATAATGTCGGCATTGGTGGTGGCGCCGAGACTGGAGAGAATGCGAACGCGTTCGTCGTTCATGGACGACTGAGTGAGCAGCTGGTGGAGGGTGAGAAGAAGTCACTGACTCTACCCATTTCCTCTGACACTTCACTCCTAATAGTTACATTATCTCGATTCGCCATCTGTTCAATCTAGTTGCAATCATTCTTGCTCCCTTACCTACTCACTGACCATCTGCCCACTTTATCCACCCATACCCAACCCTCACAAATGTCCACTACCCACAGAACACCATCCAGTCCACGCTTACGACCCCACTCTCCACATTCACTGCGTCCAATACACTGCCCTTGCACAAGAAAATGCGGCATGGGAAACTCCATCCAAATATGCGCATAAGGTTAATATACTGGCAGCTATTAGCATCAACCATATCATTCTACATCTTGACTGCCTACACACCCAACCAGCACAAATCAAAAACGTGCAATTTGGAAGAGCCGATGAGAAGTCCGCCCTCCACTCTGCCTACTCCTCCAAACCTCTCCAAGACATCAATCCTCAGGCCGCTCCATAAAAGAGAAGGCAAACATGCGATCATTCATAACGACACCCCGGGTGCAATAGGTTAGCTTTCTCCGAGATTGTATTAGCAACAGCGCCACCAGCACAACCAATCAAAAGCCATTCATCACCGACACCAACTCACCTCCAAAAGTTTCTGGAACTCCTCAACGCCACCATTGCGCATGCAAATGGAGTAGATCGCAGCTCGGAGATCAGGCGAGATGAGTTTTGGTTGGTTTATTGCAACCTCACCATCAGGTGCAGAGATCACGGCTGTATAATGATGCTGAAAGGCGGTTTGGGCCCTACAGATGACATCGGCGTGACCGATGCAACCAAGAGTGGAGATGATAATAGGACGGAGTAGGCGGTCGTTGCTCGAATCCGTGGAGGTTGGTTGGAAGCCTAACAGCACAGGAGAGAAATGGAGGAGGCGGCTTGGAGGAAAGGAAAGTGGTTGCATCCACAGCTGCGAAACCCAAACACCTCTGATTTATCGATCCAATGCATTCACAAATGCATTCACTGGAATCATTCAATCCTTTTTAAGATGGATGCGTCCATCTACCGACCCAGTTGTTCACCCCCTCATCCATGTCCATACAGCCAACCGGCCACTTCAATCTAGCCTAAACATGCTCGACCCATGAATTCTAGTGGTCTCAAGCATTCGTAACCTCTTCAACTCACCATCATGTTCTTATTGATGCATCTCGACCAACAAGGAGAAGGAAACGACTGGGAGGTCAGACATCGTATAGGTAGATTCCTAAGCCTTATAGCCCTTCGAAAATAGCCCACATCTCAGCAAATCTGGTCATCAAAATACCTTGGGTTTGTTTCAATGCCGTATTTTAAGAAAGCAGTAAATCAAAACGGCATTGAAATAAGCTCAACCACACTCACCGATCCTCTCATACACTGGCAGTGCTAGCTCAGCACACAATTTGTTCAGGCCGCAAATCTCTTTGGATGCCTCGGGGAAAACTACCTCATCACCCACCGGGTAAGACGCCTCTTCAAGGAGGGTTCGAACCTGTGCCAATCCCTCCGACAGCACTGACCACACACTGAATCGCGTCTCCTTAGCAAATGCGCGACAGAACTGCAGCACCTTGTCCAATCTAAGGAAGCCCTCCCGAGCTAGAGCAAATTGATCATCTAACAGGCTGATACGGTCGCGTTCTGGCACAGTACCACTGCTGATGGCTTCTATAATGGTTTTCATGATGGCAGGTTCGTAATGCACGCGATAGAAACCAACGGCATCTGGCTTAAGACGTATTCCAGGAGAGGAGACAGGAGTGGACAGAGGGTAAATGATTTCCTCCGAGTCGACATCAATCGCGTCCAAGTCTGCGGTTCTCGAGGAGGTGGAGGAGGGGATATCGACAACCCTGTGAAGCAGCAGCTGGTCTGAGTCGTCTACGGCGCAGGCAACAATTGGGATGCACCAGTGTTGTGACTGTTCGCCTATGCACATTAAAGGCAAAGTGCAAATCGCTTACTTCCATAGGTACTTTGTCGAATGTCACCAATCCATACTGGGTAGTCCAGTGCAAAGCGAGGACGTGTAGATAAGCAAAGCCCTTCCATTGGTTCTTTGACTAGAACCAACTAAGACCCACTTGGAGAGTCAAAATAAGTCGCTTCGAAGATAAGGGCAGCATAAGGTGTTGAGATGTGGTCAGCTACTATCAGAGAGATCGTACAATCTTCTCTAACTATTATAACCATCGCAATATCACCTTTGGTGGTGGCAAAGACTGACGAATAGAGTGAAATAGTAGATTAAGCTACTTTGTTGTGGAAACAAATGCGAAGAAACGGACACTTACGACTGGTGGAGCTAGCGTCAGTAAGAAAGCGTTGCTGCTTCAGTCCAACGCTGTACTTCCCGTCTGGCGCGCGAATGAGACGAACCGACACCACGGGATAGCCTGTTTGTTTCGTCCACAGAGGCATGAGCTCAGTCGCATTGCAACCACTCGTGGTCTCCAGGACAGCCCACAGATCCTCAGTTGTGGCGTTGGAATATTTGAACTTCTCAAAATACGTCTTCAAACCGTCTTGAAATGGCTGCGGAAGGCATTAGACACAAGCATTAGGTAATTCGCTACATACGAAGGGCTCGAGTGGAAAAGGCTCGTTGGTCGCTCACTTGACCACGTCTGGGTCGTGCCCGTTTACCCATGTCAACGCCACGGTGCATTTCATGGACGCGGATACTAATAGGCTCATCTTTAGCCTGACCGGGGCAGGCATTTTTGTGCATCCCCTCCTCCACAACACCAGGAAGTGGTGCAGCTCTCAGGAGGAAAGCAAGGACAAACGCAACATAACAATGAGTGATTACCACCATGCACTCTCAGAAGAGAGAGGTAGCCTTGGCAAAGCACACGCCTAGAGAGAAATCACCTCTGAGCGTAAGACTTCACACTTATTATTAATAGCCCCGTAAATAGGCACATCCCATTCCTTCCAATGTGCAGTTGCTTTCCGTCCATCCACATCATTCCTCGCCGCTTGGGTGTTAGCTCATTTGTTTCGAGTCACCAACCAACAACTCACTCCCATGGTCAAGAGTACAAAAGATTTGCTGGGAGGGAAATTCGCTTCCTAAAACCATCGACTGACAATGTCTGCGCTGCAGCAGCGATTCTCTCTCGTAAGACAATCACGAGTTAACTCGTGCTGTCTGCAGGAAACAAACGGAAGAGCAATGTTAATAGCAAGTCGCAAAACGTTTATCAGTCTGACAACAAATTCTTCACGGGAAGAAAGTGATGAAGCGACCGATAACTAGGACAGCGATATGGAGAAATCAGTGAATTTGAGGAGGAAGAGGGGAAAAGCACGAGGCAGATGAGAAGGTGACAAGGGAAAGGGATTGCATAAGGTCACCGACAATAGCAGAACTTGGACTTTTGATAATATGCTCTATGGAGAAGGCAAGCATTCTGACCGCACTGGATTGTTCATGGAAAAGGAGTGAATTAGAAAGTGAAGAAAATGAATAAAGGGAGAAGAACTCGTGATCGCAGAGAAGTTCACCTTTAAATAGTTCGATGTGCAGCTCATGAACAAGGAGGCAAAAGAACTCCAGATTCTGCCCAAGAACCGAAAAGTGCATGATAGGAGCAGGCGTGGTGATTAGAAGAAGAAGAAGAAGAAGAAGAAGAAGAAGAAGGAGGAGGAGGAGGAGGAGGAGGAGGAGGAGGAGGAGGAGGAGGAGAGAATCAGGGGCAACGCGAAATAACAGGAACAATCTAAGATACTCACCTGGTGACCCATGTGTTCATAGAGCATGCGGATGACGCAGCTGCCCTTCTGATAAGACACCGCGTCGAAGATCTCCTCCACTTCTTGAGCACTGCTTACTTCAACCTAAGTGACAAGGACAAGACGTTAGGCTGTTCTTAGTGGACATGAGGAGACGAGCAGCTGAGCGGCAACAATTGGTGAAATGCAATGCAAACCTCAATGGGATGACTGCTTTTCAATTCGTCTGATCGCAGTGCTCGAACATACTCTGACGACACGAAGTGGGTCTAAAAGCAATGAAAATAAACCATTTAGAAAGGATTCAAAGCAGAGCGAGCCGTGGAGCAACTCAAGTGTAGAGCAGACAAGGTTGGAGCTAAAGACAGGTGCATCAATTGACCTTGTCTGGATCGACTGCCAACCCGGTAAAAATTAAGCCCTTGAGCAACAATTGTGGCTGTCATCCTGGAATCAAGCCGGCTTTTCTCTACTAAAAGAATTTTGGGCTGATCATGAGACACCAACACAATGGCCCATCTTTCACGCCTGAGAAATGCAAGTAGGTGGTGCGAGTCCTCGCTGGCAGAGTACATCTATCCGTGCTGATGTGTGCTTAATGTGAAGACTAAGGAAAAGGCCCCTTCCCGTCTGTGGGTGGATGAAAGCATTTGAAAGTGACCTCAATGGTCCTCCATCAGACGCAACAACGCCACGTGTGACCTGTTGTCCAAAATCATGCGCCAACCCGATTGACTGGGCTTTGCACAAAACAAAGTCGAATGTCCTTAGCGTGAGGACAAAAACGCGCCATCGCGGCACCCAAACACCTGGACTGCGGTAGTCGATTCTTATCTGAAGGCCAAGTGGCAAGGCCTCTCATCCGACACGAAATCATTTCGTTGCGAGAATCAACACATGATCCCGCCATGTTATTTAGTCTATTAGCAGCAAGCGAGATGCTGATGTTTACCGCAATGCTCCAACCCCAAAGATCTATCCACCAGTCATGAACAATCAAATACGTCGACTGTGGCACCCGAGTTCCCTCTGAGAGGCTAGTGGCGAGTGATTTCCTTCTTCTCATTAATCCACCACAAGGTGAGATGCAAGTGTGGATAATTAGACGGACGCTGTTGATGATGGGCAGGCTTCAGGATGTCGCAAATTTGATCATGTACTTAGTGTAAATAATCAGGAAAGCACCACACAGTTAAGGCAAATACGATGGAATCGACCAGTGGGAGTGCCGAAGTGTCGTGCGATGGCGCAAGCACAATCCACACTCAACCCAGTCCCATTCCAACAGCTCTAATTTTAACCATCAGAGAAATCGCTGGTTGGGATGACTCACCCAAATATCGTAGTCGGGAAAGCAATGATCCACAGCAAGATATTCGGCCCACGTTGCAAAGCCTTCATTAAGCCAGAGATCCGTCCACCACGACATGGTCACAAGATTACCGAACCACATGTGTGACACCTCGTGCGCCACTGTCAACGCAACGCGTTGTTTTGACAAAAGAGAGGAGTTCTCTGGGTCGATCAAGAGAGCCGTCTCTCTGCAATCACGAGCAAGTGAAAGGCGATAGATGGAAAGGCTGTGTGGAGACGGCATTACGCGAGCTCTTGGGGGTTCGCTGATGCTCAACTTCAGCGCTAGTGACACACAGTCCTACTTCAACCGAAATTCCTTACAGGGCCTAAGGACCAATCGTGGCTAGAATATGTCCTCTCACAGAGTGGACAAATTCACCCAAATTTTGACACTGGGCATCTTCGACAATGGCTCCCAAGAGCAGGTATGCAGTCACCAAACAATCGTGTGTGGCAACTGTTAAGGCTGCAGGAGCAGAGTACACCTCTGCAATGACCATGGACTTAGATGGAGAGATTCCTAACTGCGGCCAATAGAAATGGGCGTCAAGTAAGTTTTGAGATCTCCTGTCTGACAGTTACGATGGAGGGGTGTGCCTCATTGTTCTTACATGAGTCGTCACTCACAGTGGTTCTGAGGTAGCACTCAGCATAACTGTCATTGCAGGTGTCGTTGTGGATGAAGTAAAAAGGGGCCCAAAAGTTACCCAAGTAAACACATTGCATGTTTAAATGAAGGTGTGCCCAATATGCCCAATGTACCCTTGCCAAATAACCCTGCCACCTTTCTTCGTTTCCACTTCACTGGATTTTATTATTGATGCACAGGTGCACATTAGGAGACGAGAGGGGTTATCGAACCTCCAGATGTCTGCTTCACACGGTTTGCGTAGCCCGGCAGTCACTAGCCTTCTGGCTCTGCTCATGACTAGAGTCGCACTGAGCATTTTACTACGTCTCAACAGGAGCATGCACACGATGTCCCAAGACCTGACGTGCTCTCACACGTGGCCGAAGAATTGGTAGGTGGAATGCAAGTTATCGTTTTAGAATATATATCGGGCGATTCTGCGTAAAACATCAGGGTGCGAGTGTCACTTTGATAGCTAATTGCACACGACGGGCTTAACGGGGTATCGAAATGGACGGACAGCAGAAACGGCGACCCATTGATAGGATGAATGGAAAGGTAGCAGAAGTAGAGGTGATGGTCAAGTTTCGACAACTCACCTAAAAGTCACCAATCCCCAATCAAAGTCCGGAATCGCGACCAGATCCAGTTTGGGCAATGGATAGGGGCATCCAAAGAGCTCGGCGTAGAAGGGCAACGATTCCTTCGCCACCGCCAACGCATGCTGCCCAAAGCTGCGCTTGCCCAGCGGTGTGTAAACACGAACTTCAATTTGTCTTGGCAATGAAGTACTTGGAACTACATTGCTGGTGGTGGAGATGTACTCGAAATCCCCCAATACCACGGCAACAAGGTAAGTCGCCATGAGTGAGGTGCGAGCAAACGTTATTTTGACATAGTTGCGACCATCAGGTGGTTCGCTGCAGCCCTCCGGTGTCGGTATGATGTCACGGGCGGTTTCAGGCTGTAGGACATTAAAAGAGGTGAAGCTTAAACGCCACTTCTTAATGTTGAAGTTTGTTCGCTGGTATTACACCACTCTATCGCAACCTCAGCAGTCACCTCCATCGACACATTTGTGGCACGCGAACTTCATCCAAAGGCATACCTTCGTTCGTCGGTTGAATACTGAGCACAGTCAAACAGCCGGGGAGATATTAGCTTCACCCAAGTTGAATTGAATTCGGCAGAGTTGATGGTAACTCAAAGCGCCCTATCGGACATACTTCGAGAGCAAAGGAAAGGGGACGAGGAACGATTCCTCTAAAACTCCTCTGGCAAGCAATGCAACCGTTAGCTACAACACATTCGCGTACGAGATAAGACCAGCGTTGCTTAAATTGGTGGACAAGATTTCAACTAATCACCATGCGCAGTGATTTCAATATTGCGTTTCAGCTTCGCTTCACATCGTTTCATGAATGAAAACGTAGGATGAAGGCGATCGACGTTTGCTTAATGTGAATGCTGTGCACAATATACTCAGTGAACGCTAGTCCGTCCTCAGCTCTGCGGATCTCAGATGAGCTCCCTCTCCCCCATTGAAACAGTTGGTCTAACGAAAACGAGATAAGTTGAGGGACATTACGCTAAAAGTGCACGGAAGGCACATGACCACAACTACCAACTGAAATAATGGTTTCTCCTCCCCATGGTGCGGACTAGTCATCACACTGCACCGCTTTGCGTCTAGTTGTTAAGTGTGCACATGGTTTCAAAGCATCCAATGCCTGCTGTCACAGAGCTTTAAGACGACACCGCAATCGAAACGCGGAAGATTTTGTACCACATGCCTTGATCCTGTGACACCAGTTCGTACTTCCAACCTCTCACTTATTCATGTTCTTTGCCCTAAATGGCAAAGCGCGAGGCACCTAGAGTCCTCTTAACAAGCAGTTTCAAACATCTTGAAGCGGTGGGGATCTTGCACCCCTTTATGTCAGACCAAACGAGAAAACGCCACTGAGTAGTGAGTGAGCCAGCAAGACAACGAAGACAGGCGAGAGAAGAGTTACTCGTCTGGCTCTACTAAAATATCTGCTGTTGCACGAAATTTATTGATAGGTTGTAAATTTGAAGAGCTGCTACAGTTTAAACCTCATTGCGAACAATTAGCTGCTAAATTCTCCTCCATCTCACTATAAGTCCTTTCGACACCTCTAGTGCAGCCTTCTTTGTGCAGGGCGACGAGTGGAGCAGGATGTGACCTCTGAATACAGTATGTATGCTTCTAGACCACAGAGAAATTCATGCCTCGATTTGCTGCTACCATAAAACGCTATCAGCAGCATTTGATCTGTTCCACTCCAAAGAGGTGGCAGCGTTTCATCCAGCTAAGACCTGAACGCTGAGATAGAAATGGAATCGCATTACCACTGCATGTAAACGTTTGGATTTTGAGTCGGCAGCATAGAATCCATTGCCATTGGCCCTCAATGCATCCGTGATTGAGATGTGGAGATGCGCTTGCGTCACCTTTATTAGCGGTCCCTTTGCGTCTTCAAACCGCAAAACATCTCAGTCGCACATCAGACTGTGAGCAAATCGCTAAGCAAACTACTTCTTGTGATGTCTGGTATGGAGTAAGTAGTTACAAGACTTACGGAAGGCTGCTGAACATGCATGACAGAAATTACTCAATAGTAGTCGTTTTGATTAAAAATTAAAGAATTTCTCATTGCTCAGTCCACTAATTCTTCTCAACCTGGTTGAGAAAGATTAACAAGAGGCTTAGGCGATAAGGTAGGCGAATTCGGTAAACCTCCGATCTTGCACCGTTTGTATGTGCCATTTTCCCTTATTCCAAACACAGAAGACTGTGGCATAAAAGCGCGCCTTTATTGGGAACGGCAGGCACTTGAGACAGAACGCAAATTAGCCACACTCGAGCTTGCATTCACTTAGATGATATTTCGGGTAACTCGGCACAAATCTGCGAGTGTAGCCTAAATTCAAGAATCAGCAGAGAGACCTTTTAAACAGTAATGTGTGAAGAGAGACATGGTAATCGCCCTTGTGTAGTCGCATGTAGCATCCTGAAGGCAAGACAAAAGGACTACCCGACTGGATGACAGAAAACGCCATGGCGTTCTCGCTCTCAATTGCATTCCATGAAAGCGATCGTTTTGCAACGGTTTAAAAATATGACTTAATTTTTGCTAGGTGCATACTCAATAGTCATTAAAGCTACTTCCGTTTTGATTAAGAGATCCTTCGCTTTACAGCTGTGGACAACAAAAAACTGAATATTTGTTGGCCAAACTTAAGAGTACAGCTCAGCTCTCTGCCCTCTTCCCTGTATAGCTCCGTTTTTCCTTTGGTATGTTAAAAGCACTTGAGATGAGTGCCTAGGCTTAGAGGTTCGCTAAGCTATAAGCCTGCAAGGCCCTGTGAAACTTCCTTCTCAATAGAGGCAACTAAAATGACACAGATGGACTTTTAAATTAACTGGACTGTATGGCTTAAGAAGAACTTTACAAAGATCTACTAAATAAGTAGTTGGTGTCTTTCTGAACCTATTAGGCCTCTCTAAACTATAAGAGAGTTGGTCTCTGCTCTCGCCAAATGTCTTAATGCTTTATCGGTACCTTTTCCTTCCCTTTGAGATAAATGAGGTAGTACTTTCAAGAAGGTTAAGATTAACTTGAGTGGATACGCGATGCTTTTCTACCTCTCAATTAGCTGATTTGGACCCCAACAGCGACGTATGTCTGGGCAGTGCTGAGGTGCGAACAAAAGGGTTGAGAGGAATAGACACTTTTGAAGATACGAGGTGGCCTCGTTGTACAGCATCAACCAGCTCCAAACAGTTCGCGCATACCGCATTGCCCTCTTCCAGAACACAGCTGCTAATCAGGATAACTGTTAAAGTGTAATAGAATTAACGAGATGAATTAGCATTGATTTAACCAATAATTATATAGTTGTAGGCAAACTTGAGTAATAATGCGGCTAGTTTGCATGTTTGTCATTTATTTTCAGTATTCTGGTGGCTGATGTGAGACGGTAGTGGTGCTATCTTGGCAAACAAACGGGTACTACCATGCATGCTTGCCGTCATACAAGGCACTGATCGCGCATTCTTCCATAGACGCTCTTAGCAGAACCCTTGAAACTTTCTGCCTCTGTCCATCCGTTGTGTGACCTTAGAGTCTCCAGTCAGCACTGCGGTCGTTTTAAGTCAGGGTGGCATAATAGAACGAATGTAGCAAAAATTCAGAGAGACTGATGCACACCATCTTGGCCACTAAAAAGAATATCTCGCAAAGGATGAGTGGACGAGAAATTTTTGATACTGGAGTAAGAAATGTCCGTGACGTTGCATTGTTCAATGATTGTGGGAACAATCTGGCTTGCTAAGTGTCATCCTTCTACCTTTATTTTTCTTCTCCCAAAAAGAACCCTGGTGTGTCTTACTACCTTTGGGAGTGTTGTATAATCCCCTCTAATTCCGTCTCTACCTCGCACGCATACATACGTAAACGTATTAAACAGATGTTGGTTTTTATAGCCTTAGGCTAAGTGCGAAGCAATTTCAGCAAACAAAGGAGCCTGTAGTGTAAATTATATCATGCAGATCCGGTGTCAGAGTCTTGGATTGAGAAGTTTGGTTAGAGGACGACATGGTATAATGCGTACTATGGATGAGGTGTTTACAAATTGCAAAGAAGAGAATGCAGATAATCAGTGGCAGCAACCTCCGTGAAAAGGCAGTGTCATCAAGGCAATCTCGACGTGCAAACAGTCTCACGAACACTTACCTAAGTAGTTGATTCAAAAAATTCGTAAGCCAACAGCAAGACGTCTGCGCCACAGCACCAATGCGTTAAGTATTTAATTGTTACACGAATAAACTTTTCAAAAGCTGTTTGGTTCATCATCGGTTTAACAGATTTGCAGAGTAATACCTACCTACAATTATTTTAAGGTAAAATTGCTCATTTGAGTTTAAGTTTTATCACTGTAAAACATCATCAGCCTCGTCATTGTTGTCGAAGCAACTCTTGAGCGAGAACCTCGTTGCTGAATTCGAGAAGCTACGTGAGGCCAGCTGCTCCAAGGCGGTAGCGATTCGCCAAAATGACCGGATTCGCAATTAATTAGGCAGAAAGTGAGTTGACTATTTTTTCGCACACATCTCGGCATCGGGCATCGGTGAGTGTACAGTTACCTCTGGATGCAGCAATGATGGATATATTTTATTAACACACCTAATTTAATTAAACGCAACAGTGAGTACGAGTGCGTGAGCATTTGATTTACTTAGCACACCCCAAAAAACCTTTTTGAACTTGCCAGCTTTCTTTGCAATCAAAGATACTGTATTCGAAGGCGATTTTCAGGAATAGAGTACTGACCAAACAAGGTGTTAACACATCAGGTGCATAGGATTTTGAAGTTTGTAATGCATAGTTTTGCTGTACACTGTAAATGATCGTCAAATTGCACATAATGCAGTGGAAGGCTGCTAATACATCCGATGTTTCTTTATAAGGAGTGGGAAAAGGAGGAGGTGGACAATGAAGGAACGCCTACACCATTGTTTACCGAAGCAGAAAGACGCCACCGTTGCTTCTGTCTGCGCATAACGTTATTTAAGATTTTTCTCCGGCTAAGATTTCCATCGAGCACGTGCTCATACAGCTAATTTCCAACCTACAGAATCCTGCGATTGGTTCGATATTTTACTAAAATGTGTTCTGTCACCAAACAATTGATTCCGCATGTTTTCATGGTTCTCGTTACACTAAAATAGCTAACATCTTACCATTCTCGCATTACATGAAGGACAAGCCAAAGAACGAGAATTTTGCAGTTGTGGAAGAAAATAACGTGTTTTGTGAAGTAGAAAAGTATGTATTTTTCAAAAGGCTTTTGCCAAGGCATTCTCTTGACATGGCAGGAGTTCAGCTTTAAGAGACCCATAAGTACGGCTGATCGATTGAATTTATTCTGCTTCAGTGGAGAATTCAATTTCACAGAGAACTGCTGACGCGGGCTTTGTCATTTGGTGACCCCATCCGATTCGTCTTGATTACCTTTCACATACTTTCTCATTGCCTCCATTTCAGCATCCAACTTTGCTATGATTATTAGATGGGAAGTTCTTACTTGCGACCTAGAAAGTTATAATGTCTGGAAATCAATATCGTGCAATAATTTTTGTGCAAATGAAAATGTATTTTGCTTTATTCATGGTAATTCAATATGTCCGTACTTTGTTTAGTATTAAAAGCACTTTTAAGATGCAAAAGATAAGGTAGAAATAATTACACGGAGAAGGTAATAGATAACTAGTGGCACAGCCATTTCATTTCATGGAATCCAAAAGTTCTATGCAAAAATTCCTGGCGCACCATTTTTCATTTTAAACTAGTGCAAGTCAGTGCCTTTCTCCACTGGAAGAGTGCTAAAATAACATTTTCAGTGGGGGAGAAATCAAGAAATCTCCTTACCATAAAGCGGATCGTGAAGTTGCAGCGGCTTATGTTAGCATCTCAAGGAGAGAGCCACATAAGACACGGAAGGAGGCGGCAAGTTCCACAAAATACTGACTTCTTACTCATGATGCACAGGGCTCCCATAATACATTATTTAGGCAAAGTTAATTCTACCAACTGCAGTGGAGAGGCACCTCCTTGACGAGGGGTGCAAAGGAAAGTGATATGTCTACATAAGATAGGGAACAGTTATCTAGAAGGTATGATCAGATGGTCGATTAAAATGTCAAGTGACGCTCAAAGCAATCGACAGAAAAAGTTGCTGTTAAAGTGATAGGCAATGCGTAAAGAAGGAGCAAAGTTGCAAAATCTTAATATATTATATCTAAGTGTAGAGTGGCGGCTGTACCGCATCCTGCGACTCTGTCATCAAATTGACGTCAGTATCGATATTAGCACCGTCTTTTTGACCAAAAGCGAGTAAGCACACATGAACTCTTTAGTTCCTCCATTAAATATTCCCTTTGCAGGTCGATTATCAAGCTCTTTGATCAAAGCAGTAAGAGTTCAATGATTCTTGCTTTTTAAATTTGATGTCGAATTAATTAGCTTGCTAGTCAATAACATCACTATAAATTGGCGTATCCTCCTTTGAGATCTCTGAAAGACACGATTAAATTTTGCAAAGAAAGTTGTGCTTTTTGAAGTGGTCTATTATGCGAAACACAATATCGTACCAAAGCGAGTGCACTTGAAGTGGCTAAAAGAGTCATCGCATTACAGGCAGAACGTTTCAGTTAAAGGATTATAATACTTCCCACTCAATGCCTTCGGTGCTGTGGCAAAGTCATCGAGATGGAACCTCTTGAGCACATGAACTAATGGCAAGCACCATTAGGAAGTGCTATTTAATCCTAAATCCTTTTAAGAACCTGAATTATTTCGAGACGGGAAGGCAACAGGCAGTTCACAGTTATAGTGTTATGCGAATCAAGGCATTCATCTGTTCATTAGAAGCTCTTTTGATGCTACTTAACTCTGTCACTCGCCTAAATTAGTAGCATCAGCTACAAGTCTACTCACTAAGGTCGATCGACAGAACCGAAAACGAGATTTGCATTTACTTATGAAAACATCACCAAATTCAGCATCGTTCCGCACTAGCAAATCGACGAGCGTTGAGACTCTAATGGGGATAAAATGATAAGATTCACAATTCGATTCGTCATGCTTCCTATTTACTGCTACCTTTAAGAAAGCTTATCGCTATTTCGATAGTCGACCCATTATATCCAAACGACCTTCACTTGCGCACGTGAATGTTCTGCCTCTTGTCCATTGCCTCTCAATTCGACATTGCATTTCAGTGCCATAGCATGCAGCAACAGCGGCGAGAACACAGGCAGGTCAACCTTCGCTGCACACATGGGCTGCCAATGTCAGACAGCATGCTACTTCGCTCCATCCACTTTGCAGCTGCAAAGTCCCAATAAACATTCCTATTGAGGTAGGAAGGGGAGTAGAAGAATACTAATGCACCACTGCGATCTTCCGTTACCACCATGCTTTGACGTCGGGTCGTGTCCCCACCGCCAACCACTAGTGAGGGCATTCGATTTCTCACAACTGCGTCATCTTTGGATAACCTAATCTAATAAAGCTTTGAAAACGTCACAGGGTGTTCTGTGCTTTCACTCTAATTCCCGTATCGCAAAATGGCATCCCCACGGTGGGAAGTGATGGAGAGGGGTGGCTGTTGACACTCCAGTAGCGTTATTTGCCATATGCAGAGAGAAAATTTGAGTAATTTTTATTTACCCATGCTTAAATTCGACGATTATCGGAGCACATCATTGTTAAGGGCAGGAAGCTATCTGCCGCGTCACATTACATGCAAAGCAGAAATAACTTTAGATGAGGAGAGCTTCCAAAGGGTTTAACAAAGCTAAGAAAGTAGATATTGCATGGGAAAATAGGGGCGGTGAAATGGTTCACTGCAAGGCTCATCCTAGTCTAGCGAATTTAGTGGTGAGTTCCAAGCGTTCTCGCACCCCTCATAAACTAGTTTGTGTGGTTCAACCGCTGACAACACCGTTGATGAAACAGTGAGACAGTGAGGAACGGGTCAGCGATAAAGTGTAAGAACAAGTGAGAGATGCGGTTTTATTTCAGCTAAGGATTAAAAAGCTGCTCCTACGTAAAACCGCCTCAAAATGACCTTTTTCTTCTCTTTTGAAACAAAAGCTTTATAAATGGTATCTCCGTTTAAAATGGGAATTTATTTGCCAATTAAAGGCTCTTGTTTGTGCTCCCGAAACTCTCCACACCCGTCCATTTACTTCTGCACTTTAGTGGCAATGAGGCACTGAGATTCTCTTCCACTTGCGAAGACCTATTCAACAAAATCAAGAAGCGTGTAGTAAAACCATCTCTGCCAAAAATGCGAATTCACGGTTAAAAATATTCTAGACCTATGTATCCGCTAAATCTTGCTTACAAATTCAATCACCGAGGAAGAGGCAGAGCTAACTATTCTCGCATTTGCGTGGGAGCCTTCTTCTTACCCTAGTCGTTGCACAATAGCGAGGCTGAAGTGGCACTCCTGCGACACCTCAATTGAACGCACTTGTCATCTGGATATTTTAGGAAGACTTGCAACGAATATAAGAATGCGTCCCATTACGGGATTGGTGTGAATGCTTCTCAACATTTATCAGAAGAAGCGCTTGTCCGTCCACTGACCTCAACCTCCAACGCTCAGCAAAGCATGAGCTACGCACTCCACGAGGGGAAGTAGTTGTTTACTGGCACATGCTCCACTGCATTGCTCAGCAGCACCGCCTCAGTCCCACCAACTTGAAACCACAACATGAACACAGCATAGTGCCTAAAATCGTAGCAAATCGGGTAGTGAATTGTGTGAATGCGATCGTAGCGTGGATGATTGAGCTGCACCGTGGCTTCAGATGCATATGGGTTACAAATAAACGGAAAAATTATAGGCAGGTGAGCGACGAACCTAGCTTGGTGGCAATGGTAACATCCACATAGGCGGAGCGAGTGCCGTCTGATCAGCCAGAATGTGAGGAACTGCAGCGCAATGGACGCCGCTCGACAGTGAAAGCGTGCATCGTTTCAACAACAGCATCCAATAAAAGGGTGAGAAAGCTAGAGCATGATAGTCTTAAGGAACTGCATAGAATCTATCGCCTATGCGCTCATTACAATTTATTCAAACGCACACAATAAGCTCGATTGACGTCGAAAATCTCACAGATTATAGCTCACAAGTTAATAAAATACGTAACGACAACTTTTGAATCGCATCGCACGCTGAAATTGTGCAGAGGTGTTAATCGCGTCAACCCCAATAAGCTGGCCAAATCAATGTTGTCAGCGTTCTAAACCCCACATGCATTCACCAAACTACTGAGGGAAGGAATGCGTGGACTGGTAGACTTGGCGTCACGAGTGAAGAGTAAATGGCACGAGAATAGAAACTCAATGAGCAGAATGCACAGTAAGCACTGAAGTAGGAAGTAGGGGGGAGGATGTTCGAAGGACTAGAGTTAGGGACATTCTGTGAAACTCAAGTAACTCAGCCACAAACCTGCCTTTGGCTTTAACCAATCCACTATTTTAAGGAAAGAATTACGCACGAAGAGAGTAAAGCAATGATCTGAGTCTTATTAAGAGCATTTGTATTGAATGAGTAACAAAAGAGAGTAGAGACGAAGCAACTCGTGTACCCTCTGGAACGGACACAAATGACATGAACCTCCTACATTCTGCAGCAGACAAGCCCCCTACTTTTCAATCACTCATCGTCGTTAGCACACAAGCACAGTGAAGTTTAACACACCTCCCATTCATTCCTACTTCACGCCAATATGTGAGTGTGGACGCGATTCCTCCATTGCTGCTCCGAGTAGTTCTAGACTCTGGTCCGCACATAGGTTCAACCAACACAGTCCCTAATGCAAGACCCTTTCATCTTAGCATGCCATTTTGTACACAAGGGAAAATTTGGCACCACAGTCTTCAGGAGTCGCACATCTGAATGCTCCAGATAAGGCAAATGGAAGGCCACTCAGCCTGAAAATTAACAGTGTAAGGAAATCCGAACTGACGGAAGTACCTTTTCTCTGTTGGAGAACTCGCATGGACTAAATCTTGCAGACTTGGCAGTCTGCTGCCATTTTAGGCGCTAGAGCGATTCTTTCGTCTTCAGAATTAAAAAGAGGATCGACCTAGCAGCTTTCGCCTGTTTACTAGTCGTGATATACGTCGGATGTCGGTCTAATGACCTCCCCACCTGAGTAGCCGTGAAGCTAATCAAAATACCTCCTGCTGTCAAGATAATAATCCGCATTCCATCCCACTTCACTAACGACTTAACTAACTCACTCAAATAGCAAACCAATGGATCCAGACTGGACAGCATTGGTTCTAGAGAGGGTCTGGCATCCACTGCTAAGTTTCTAACTAACCATTCACGCCGTGCAGCCAACCACAACCAACTTACATCATTCACGGCTCATTGCCCTTCCACTTCTCCTATACTTAACAGAGCACAAGTACAAGTTATGGCTCCTGAAGTTAACTGATTCCAATTGCAAAAAGCGAATCAAGTGAGCATCGCAGGAACACTATGAGAAGCGAGCATTAATTGTCGTCATTAACATTCACGCCACCCGCGTGAAGCGCATTCACTCAGCAAGCGGGATTGGTGAGGCTGCTAAATGCGAGTACGTCATTGCCAATAGCAGGAACGAGGAGAATCCCATTGGATGACAGCTCATTCAATTTGTCCCCAAAGGGCTGACCCATAAGATGGAACTCGTCTTTTGGGAGATTTATAACGCGAGCACGCTTTACGTCGTCAAAACTGAAGTTATCGAGTTCGTGTTGAGTTCGGCTTTAAGTGGAGACATGGACAATGAGCAGTTCGGAGCGAGGAGCGATCTGTATGGCTGCCACCCAAATTTCAACGTTCACCTCCAGAGCTTTGAACGAGGCGGATTTAAAGTAAAATAAGCTAATGACACCATCGTACTTTTTACAAGGTTTGCGTAACCGGTCATCGCTTTGCTTTGAGGAAAGTTAGTGTTTACTACTATGAAGAGGTGTGAGCACTCCGGACGAAAGGCTGGATGACATGAATGAGTTGGTGAGGGTGTGCTGAATACTGAGTCTACGCTAGGGACCCGAGAAGGTCCTCGTGATGTCTTGCTCAAGAAGTTGGCCTTCTAGGCAAATCCTTCTCGCAGAGATCGGCCCACACATCACGTGATTTGGCGCCTTTATATACAATGCAACTGGTAAGATGGATGTAACAAGGTGCGTTCACTAGAAAATTTATAATTCTGTCGTGCCTTTGCTTTAGTGGTTTCTTGCCCAAAGCCTATCTACTCAGTACTTTTGCTTAACTCTTTGCAGTACATCCCAAATTCTTTTGCTGATTCTAATCGGATCGCACAGAGGACTGATTGGTGGAGGCACTGAGGGCACGCCTAAAGCATGGTTCGAGGTATTATTATGGGCGGCAGTATTTCTTTCGTGTTTGATGAATTGATTCCCATGACTGCAGTATGAGACTCTGGCCATGTCCTTTAATTCCTCTCATGCTCACAAAACATGCCCGCCCTAACATTATGCTCTGGAACGTCCAAGCCAACTTCCAAAAGCGTGTCAAAGTTCAGAGGCATTGATAGGGCTTTAGCATGTGTGCGAAAGGACCGATGGTAGGCTGTTGATGAAGTAACCAGGAAGCAAACTAGATGGTGCCTACACAGGAGTCACATTACTGGGAGATTAAAAATAGGCAGATACAGAATGCAACAACCGTTGCCTTTAACAACGCATTCGTGTGCAGCGTGCCAGCGAGGCAAAACCCTCTGTATTGCCCTTCAGCCATGCTGCATCATTCAAGGTCTACAAAGGTGCGTAGATAAGGGATTTCCAAAAGTGAGTATTTTCCATTAAAGGGCTTTGTGAAAACCCAACAATAAGATCCCAAATGCAGCATCGCGCATTAAAATGCGTGGATATCAACAACTTCGTCAAACAGGGTAGTCATCAGCTTCCTATTCTAGAGCATGTCCACCTTCTTCTAGAAGCTAGAGAAGGGTGCACTTTGCAAAATTAAAAACGCGCTTACCCAAAATGCATACAGCAATTCGTTCTGAGCTTGATTAGCTCACCGTTTTGAGCTCCGGAGGTGTACTTGTTAGGTCGAGTTTGCCGAGAACAGGATTCATTGCAACGTTGACGAGTAAACAGTTTTGGCTCTAAAATTGCATGGGTGAAAAAGTAGAGCTATCAAAAGTTTAGAAGTAATTGAAATTGCTTCACATTTGTTGCTGCTATTGTTAGTTCGGGAATCGCTTTACGGATGTGCATTAGAAGATGTGAGGTGTTCGCATTCCATGCCACGTGTAACGCCACGTTTTGGATGTCACCTCTCGCACTGAGCTGCCACGGTAATTGGTTAAGTGATTGCTACATTAACTTTACGCATTCGCAAAGCAGCCATCCTCAGAATGTGGCCTCCATATTGAAGCGCCTAAGGCGCGTGACTGGTCACAGTGGATCGCCTGAGGGAGGAGTGGAGTAAAAGCATGCGACGCGACAAGAGAGGGCTGTCAGCCACCGAACACACCCAGACAGCAAACAAAGGTGGCTCATCATGCTACTGGGCACAAGAATGCAACATCCCAATTCTCAACTGTGTAAAAGAAGAGGTCTCCATTCACACCGACAATCAGACCAATGTCAAGTCATTTCCCTATCATTTGATTAAAAGTGGCCAAGAGGGTAAAGCACATTCTCGGATTAGACATGAGTGGTTTAAAATCTGAGTTGGTAGCTAAATTAACAACAGTTAATTCTTATTCCATCTGTCTATCCAGCTTAGGAGACAGAAAAGGCCACAACTGGCCTTTACTCACTTTCGAACTCTTTCGACGAAATCAAGTTGTTGGGATAAAAGTCAGCCCTCGATTTTGATCCATTCTAAGGTGCAACTATCAGTTTCACTCTCTAGTTGCACGAAATTCAATCCTTTGACGAGTAGCGGACTGCTCTAAAAGTTAGGAAAAGATCACCTCGAAACAGGAAAAGCATTCATACCAAGCCAACAGTGGGGATGGTGTTTGATAAGGCCTGTGTTACCAAGCCACCTTACAGACCTTGCTCAAAACCTCTTGACGGCACTCCAATCCTTGATGAAATTCATGTCTGCCACCCACACAAAATGATTCCTCACTCAGATATCAACACTCACTTCCGCAGATATTAGTGCAGAGTTGAGGAATGGTAAGGCAGAGGACAGTCATTGACATCGACTGAGGGGTGAAAATCGACGAACAATAAACAGTAAGACACAAAACTACTACCTTGTTTCACGTTCTTATACCCATGCATTGGAAGTGCGTCATGAATTTGGGCTTTGATGTGCGTTTGCAATGGCAACTGTTGGGTGGCATTTGGGATTGCTTTAAAACCACTCCTCACATGCACCTCCTCATGACCATGGGAGCCAGTGCTCAGCACTTTATTTAGCGATAGTCTTGGTGCCTCCCTGCAAGCGTCGATTCTAGCCTTCTCGATTTGGATCTGCTGTCAACAAACTGGTGCTGCGTGTGGTGCCTGTCAGCAGCGGCTGTTGGTGGCAGTAAATGTATCGTTGTATCATGCTCCTCCTCTTCCAATCACCCTCACCCATCGTAGGATGTGTGCTGGTGGTCGGCTGTTTGTTTCTGTGGTCTGCCGTCTGCTGACCGTGATGACAATGGGGGCTGAAAGTGGTGGATTTCTACTGAACCTGAAGGAATTACAACAGAATGTGAGGATGGGCATCGTGATAGCGAGAATGTCGAGAGCTTCTGTAACTGCTTCAAGATGTCACTGGGTCAATTTTTGTTGCTTAAGTTGCTGCTCCTCCAATTTCAGACACTTGACACCACCAACGCCTCCGATCCCGATCGATGCCTCGTCAAGAGGGAGCGACATCCTCCAACGCGAACCTTAAAATAGCGCTCCTCTTTCACTCGTTTAGTCTGTCCACAAGTAAATCTACGCTATGAGAACCACAAAGTAGTATCGTGAGAATTATGAGAAGGACAAAGGAGCAGTGGCACCTTGCAGGCCTTAAGAATCCTATGCTGGGATTTAAGCACTGCAGATGCCAAAACGCTCACGTTTGCAGAGGCGACGGATGCTCTCACGGCAGCTATACGACACAGTGCTGCCTAAGAAGAGGCAAAATTCTTGTCATGTTAGAAGATTTCAACATAAATTCAGCAGAGCTCATCGCCAGAAGGTCGAGCATACCGAGGATGACGAGTGGGGGAGGGAACGCAAAAGTGAGGTGTGGTCGATGTGCCAAAGACGTGCGCATAATGGAAAACTGATGCTGTGAATGAGGAGAGAGGAATGAAGGACCCCACTAACATCGCACGGGGAGGCGATGAGCGTAAAATCGAGTTTAGTCCACTTCCCAATGCGTTCAATGCAGCAAACAAACAAAATTGTTGCAAATAATTCACAGTAGGCGCACATAAACAGAGGCGGAGTCAAAAGAATCGAAGAAGTTGCACACACACAAGTAGGCCAATTAGACATAGGAATTGTGCCAAACCTTCACTCAGCAATAAAACAAAGTTAGGCTATCTTCATTTGAAGTGCGTGAGGAAATGAACAAGATTTTCTAAAATGGGCAGTGGCGGCACATGAGCCCACAATTGCAGGTTGTTTTTGCTTTGTGTCGACTGTCATTAGTAGGATCAGGGGCAATCAGAGTAACCGAGATGGGTGGATAGAGAGCTAGGGCCTGGGTCGATTGTGACGCGAGGTATTAAGGTAATAGGGACCAAATACGCAAAATGAGGCATTCCTTTTTACAAGGCACTACAAGGTGAGACATAATAAGGAGGAGGTAAGAAGGCCTTTTTGGCTAGTCTTCGCCACAAATTTCTGGGTGAACAGGCCAAAGCGATGGAACAACAATGGACCAAATATTCGACATTGCAAGCACTAAACGTAGGTGCAAAGCCCAATTATGGATATTCAGTGACGGCTGAAAGTGGAGCAATGCCCTCGATTACAGACGCAGCTGTTGGCACACAAGTCTCACTAGACTTTACGCCGCTGGCACGATCGTTGCGATGGTTGGCAGTGACAGAGGTAAACTTCTCCACAATGACGTTGTCTGTGTATTCCAATCGTGTTGACAACTGGTACCTCGTCTCATACACAGTCGTCATACCTACTCAAAACTGCTCAGTCTTCACCAGTCAAGTGACGCAATGATTGGCACTGAGGAGGACACATTCCACCGCTACGCACAACTACGGTGTTGAGGATAACGCGCAGTAAAAGATCACCTCATTCAGTGAGCTTGTGAGTGTGTCGGTATTTGGCTGCCAGTGGGTGCCAGTCGCTGGTGGTGTGTTTCGTCATAAACTGTGCGCCAACAATCAAAAGACTTGCCCACTTTTTCGAATTTTCGCAGATCTCAAATCCACTTCGCGTGTCGTCATCTGCAGTACACTTCCGAAGGAATCAGATTGCATGTGGATGTTAAGGCAAGATTTGAAAAGTGCCGAAAGGCATAATTATTACTGAAGTAGGTGAAAGGTTACCCTGAAATACTGGTGAATGAGTTCTGGAGGCATGAACGGAACGCATCTTCCCAGTTTAAACTGTGTGTGTGCTATAGTTTTGACCTAAAGACGAAGAAGAACGTGCGCTTCACATGGATCGGCAAAGCCTCATCAGTGGCAGAGATAGTGGATTGCGGTCATCTAGGAGAGAACATTGACAAGTCTGTTATTTTGCCTGCTTCGACACTGATTGAATCCGTGCAACTAGAAGGAAGCAATAAGATGGGAAAGGAGAAGGTGAAATAAAGAACGGGGGACGTCTGCCTTTGTGTTGTGAGCCCGCACAGCCAAATGTCCCACCTTCGTTCATAATTTTAAGGCGCATTCGCTCTTGCTTCGGCTAATGACTATGGCATCGTAAGTGTAGAGTACACCACCGGTAATGCTGGAAGGCGTTGTGTCAGCCTGTTTGATGCTACCCCTGCGTATGATGCAGACCATGCTGTTGTCGATATGAGTGATGGCTTTACAAATCTACAAGCTGGGCAAACGTCTGGTAATACTGCTTACAATTATTATGATAACTTCTACGTTGCTAATAGCCTAGCGCTACTGCTTTGCAAGTTGGATGGAAACTTTGTTGCGTGGCCTACTCATATTTGGAAGATTTAGAAGCCATCAGTGCAGGCGCCGACAGTGTTGTGCGTTGCGGATAAGAAGGACGGTGAGGGAGAGTACCTTCACCACTGAGAATGGATTATATTTCCAGTGGTAATGACAATTGCGGTGTATTCCGGACAGCTAATTCAGCCTGCATGTAATTGCCGCGTTTCTTTCTCGGTGGATGCTAGTCTGATCGCTCGTCGCAATAATTCCTCTGCCTAACTGCAAGACAGTTGCGAGTGTTTATGAGCGATGCTTAAATTCATCCCACGACTTCTTTTGGAGGCTGTGAGTCCTCTTGGGCACTATTCATCGCCACTTCCATGTTTTGATAGGAACGCATTGGAATGCGCTCCCATGTCACACCCTCTTGGCATCTTGAACTGTACAATGCCAATTGATGTATGCATTGTAGCCCTGTGCGTTCCACGCTCAACTCCCAGTCTTCAAGCATTGCATCACTACTGAAAGTCTTTGGTAGTGTGATCTGGGTGCGGTTCATTCTTCCCACCTGTATACTGTATGCTCTGAGCCTTCCTAATTAGGGCCTTGATCGCTATTAACCGATTCGCACGCTTCATGCCATCAAATCCATAACTTTACTTTACCAAAGCAATCGTTTCAGCATCTTGCGTCTCCCTGGAATCTGCCTCGAACACTTCCGTGGACCCATCCACATTCTAACACTCTTACTGTATTGTGACTTCGTATTGCCGCGGCTATTCCTGCCAGCGTGCAAGCAAACGATCATCGCTCCCACGGTTTGCAACCAGGTGGACGCCTGATAAATTTCCTTGCTATTAGTTAGTGTCAAATGCGTCCAACCATTGTGCACACTTCTTCATCCTCCGAACATTCGAGCTTGTCGAGCTTCGCCATTCGCTGCAGTGGCGATAAATGTGGAGTGTGAGGTGAATCGGAAGGAAGAAAAAGACGGGTTGTTGTCGGTAATGATGGCAAAGCTAGTAATGACCGAGTGAGAAGTGCTTCGTGTACATCCTAAGAGGTTCATTTGACCTTTCTATTCATCGTTCGACGTCAATGTTGAAGTTTGAAATGGGCAGAACGAGAGAGTCAGTACACCCTTCTCCCGCTTAGCTTGCCCTGCGAAGAGACTGAAATGGAATGTTTTAGAACTGCGCAGAACTTTTTGGATGTCTGAGATACAGACAGCGCGTTCGCGCCCTAATGTGCGGCTAATAGATTTACAAGCACTCGTTCTTTTTACATGAGATGACTTCGGGTCTCGGACCCCTCGCAACGGCTCCGAGGATGCTTGGGAGCATCGGAATGCTGGAATAGATGTTCCGAGCAATAAATCGGCAGCCACTTTACTTGGAAACCACCTGAGGCGCCAATATTGTCTGCGAAAATTCTTAGGATAATATTTCTGCAGTTAATTAAAACATACATATTAGGCACTAGAGTGCAAAAAGGTTCTTTCCTCTGCAATGCATCACAACGGACTCTGTATTGTATTGTAAAATTCAGGTTCGTGTGCGCACTGTAGCCCCGTACGTCCCACGCACAAATCCCGGCCTTCAAGTTTTGCATTGCTACTGAAAGCTTTTGGTAATGTGATCAGGATGAGGTTTGTTCTTCCCACCTGTGTACTGCATGCTCTGAGCCTTCCTAATTGAAGCCTTGATTGCTTAAGCCAACTTCGCACGCTCCGCGCCATCAAATCTACTACTAAATTTTACCGAAGGAACCGTTTCGGCGTCTTGCATCTCCCTGGAATCTGCCTCGGATACTTTCATGAACCGCTCCGCCTTCTAACACTCTGTACTCTGTTGTCACTTCGTATTGTCGCAGTTCTCCCTACCAGTGTTCAACTAAACGGTCAGTGCCTCCATCGTTTACAAACTGGTGGCTGTCTAATGAACTTCCTTGCTGCCTTTAAGTGTCCAAAGCGTCTTCCAAACATTCAATCACATTGAAGAGGTCCGTCTCCAGTTTCGCCGCAGCTTCGCCAACCGCCACAACGACGGTAAAGGCGGAGTGTGTGGAGGATGCAAGGAGGAGGAAAGGAAGAATTTCGATCCGTAATGATAAAGTCTTGAATGAATGCAGAGCTAATAATGATCAAGTGAGGAGTGCTTTGGGTACATTCTAACAGGTTCATTTGGACGATCCTATTTATTGTAAGATGTCAACGTTTACATATGAACATGGCGGCGACAGAGAGTTAGTTCACCCTGCAAAGAGACTGCATTTAGAATGTTTAAGAACTGCGCAGCCCTTTTTTGGTTGGCCGAGATATTTACATGAGTTTACTTCAGATCTCGGACACCTTGCATCGGCTTTGGGGTGCTTAAGAGCTTCAGAATGTTGAAACAGGTATTTTAAGCATTAACTTTGCAACTATTCTACTGTAAAACCACCTGAGGTGTCAATGCTGTTTGTCGAATGTTCTTGGGTTAAACTTTCCGCGATTATTTAAAACGTGCATTTGGGATGCCAAAAAATAAAAGGTTCTTTCCTCTGCAATGCATCACGATGGATTTCGTGTTGTAATGCGTAGATCGTATAGAAGAAATTCTCGTGCTTTCCACGGTCCTAGAGTTGGTTGCCTTCCTCTTCTCTAATTCCATTTACGACAGCATCAATTAATCCGCGAAATGGCTTATTATTTAGCCAGACCATCCAATAGGCATGCTTCCATGCATTTCGCCAAGGCATTGACACCACGTCAATTTCATCAACGAGTTCATCCAAAATCAACTGCAACCAACATCCAATTTCATTCCAGTTCTTGTTTCGCACATCTGGTACAACGTAGAGTTTACATTTAACTCTACCAAAATGCACACATTCACACATATCTACCTCGCGGTATCATTCTGTTTAGCTCCATTTTTACCCACTCGATGCTCGCCGACACATGGCCTACTTTTATCAGGCTTCGCCTCTCCGATTTACATTCAGATTTCATTGTCCACTCTTCCAGCAGTTCAGGCAGGCCGCAATGTCATGACGCACTTCCTACGATTTATGTTAAGATGCCATATTACTGTCCTTCCTCCATTACATTTGCTTTGTGATCAGGGTTCCACGTCCTTCAGTTTTGAATGCAAAGGCATGCAATTATTGGCTAAACGTTGCACTCACTTTAATTTTACGCATTTGTTTGAAGCCCAATCTCTTCAAATACAGCCTCATTGAAGATGTTTAATATCAGCGACGCACACATGGACAACTTCTGAGGCTAGTATGAGCTCAGTGAACACTTGATTTTGTGAGTGTCAAATGAATCGTGGGCGTCCTTGAATTATCTTCACTGCGACGAGCGCAGAGAACATGGATTAAAATGCACGCAGCTTCAAGCCCTTATTCTTAATTCTTTTTATCAAACTTTTTTTAGCTTAATTAAAGCGCATCACTCATACCTGCGCTTAAGACATTTGTATATCAGAGCAGATAAGTGAATTCCAGACCATATTTGCGACACTTTCGCAATGAGGTGAGCAGTTATGAGAGGAGGTTAAGACAAGCATGAAAATCAGGAGCAATGGAAAGAGGTTTATTCATGGCACTGATGGCATTTTCGAGTGTATAATCGATTGATTGTTTTGAGGCTTTGTCAGACGCATCTATGCGCCGAGCGTTTTGTCTTTCAATGGTCTCTTTTTTATTTCTGTTGTAAATGGACTCATGCGGAAGGATACTGAGCTTCATAAATGAGTTCGCAGTTTTTATGCACTAGTAGATTACAACCCTCACGTGTGGTGCCTAAGTTAGTCCCAACCGTGCGGAATAGTAACACAGGTAGCACCTCGGAGGCCAAAGCGCTAGTCACAAAGATGCAGGTGGTTAACTGTGCAATCGAAGCGAGCTGTCCTCCACCGCACAAATCGCTACGGTGCTGGACCCCGTCAAGACCATTTTAACGCTTCCTTCATCGAAGCTGTAGGATGACCTCCCACCTTGCAACATTCAGGAAAATGAACTGCTTAGATCAGACCTTGATAAATTACACACGTTTGTTTCAAGTCACATCTCTCATAGCACCGCATTTCTACCATTCAAATGCTCTGTTCAAAGCATTTGTCAGTTCGCTTCGACTATGCGTATTTACCTTGAACGAGCAATTGTACCACGTGAGACAGTGGCGACCCACCTGAGGACCTATGTGACAGCAGGGGAGAAGAAGGGGAAGATTTGTAAATCACAACCCAATCATTCTTGTTCGAGGAACTCCACAACAGTTTCCATGTCCTTATAGCCAGTCCTTGTGGACATCCTTGGCTTACTCAGCAGCATTATGCTCTCTAGAGAATGCGGATAATATTTGTCAAAAACGACTTTAGGTGCAGTATGAAGTCAAGCTACTCAAAATTAAAACAGTTATACGTGGCCGTCCCGACCCCGGTGATGCCCACACCACTGCAGCACAGTCGCTTCTGTGAACACTTAGCCAACACGAGAAGCATCTGAGCTTACACGTCTGATGGAAGCATAATCTGAAGTGTGATAGAGCTGTAAGATATGACGATTCAAACATTTATAAACATTTGGCATTTTATGTACTTAGTTCACGTTCTCAAGTTAAGGAACTTCACGTCATTTGCCAGTCCTTTGATGGACGTGTAAGCAAAAGATTAATTACTGCCCTGCCCCTACTTTCACGCGGACCAGCCAAAGCGAACTAAGGAGGTCAAATTATATGCGGAAAATTTAATAGAGCGAAGTACCATGCTACAAGCACTCATCCAATCTGCTGTGATGGTAAATGTACTGTGCTTACATTATAAACAGACCCCTCAAGACGCCTATGAAGGAACTCGGGGGCTGTGCGAAGCGTTTCCACACAATCATCACCATCTCTGCATGTACACAGGATGCGACTACTACCAACTCTGGTCCGCCTTTTCTTCCACTCATCTTCGTCTCACACTCCGTCCTTGCCGCTATCGCGGCAAACGGCGAGTCGTTGAGGAGACCGGAGACGAATGTCTGCGAGCTGTCCAACCATCTGGGGGATGAGTCCAACGTTGTGGGGTGGGACTAGGTATTTGATGGATCCAATGAAAAGAAAGGCGAGAGGGGACACTCTGACGCCAGTTGTGTCGCATCGCTTCCTGCGGTAAATTACTAGACTTCTTAGTTGGTTCTTTGAGACACCTCGAAGTCTTTCAAGTCCGACTTCTATTGCTCTGTACTCAAGCCGTTTCATCAACGATAGCTTAAATTAGCTCAAGTTACGGCTTATTGTTTCATCTGTCGTCCCATAGACACCGATGTTAAGGTCTCCACACTATGCCACTTTCCTCAATGTCTATTTAGAATCATCTGAAACTACAATCATGTCCCAAACCGATGCCCGTTTGATCTTCTGACATGCTTATGGACTGTCCCTCTCTTTAATCCACTCACCCACTCGCCTTCAACTGTTGAGCTTTCTTCACAGTCACGATGTCCCAAATGGTTTGCACTTAGCTCCGGCAGAATGCATCTATCTTCATACGTCTGAAAGGTGGTAGCATTCATGTCATTTCTACTTTCATCTACAGGAAGTTTGCATGCATTGAAGCTTCTTTTAGCGTGTTACGCCTCACCAACCAGCCATTCGTGCATTATTGTTTTGCTTTCAAGTACTTCATGTAATAACACTCCCCGTTCTCGTTCACTTTTGTTCCGGTCAATGGCATTTGATTCTCCAAAGCCTTCATCCCGCGACCCATTTGTTCATGCTCTTCGCCTCCCTCCCTTCCTCTTCCTTTCCTTCCGCATCAAATTAAGCGTTGGAGTAAAATCCGACCAGCTAAAGGATTGAGCATATTTCTGTCCCTGGACTCGCACTGTCAAATTACAAAGGAATGTGAAATTGAGTTAATTAAGGGGAGTGTTGAAGAAGCAAGCGAATTGTTACACCCACTCATTTAAATTGCTGTAGTAGCAAGTGAGACACCAAATGTCATTATTGTCAGTTGGGTCATCGTAAGTTTATTTGAGGGACAATGCGAGAGCAATTTACAGTAAAATGGAAAAGGAAGGCGAAGCGAAGCATATCAGTTTCGACGTTTCGTCAGTTGCGTAAGCATGAAGTTAGGCATGCACAAGCAAGCAAATAACCTTTTTGTATCGACGACTATAGAAACACCTTACTCTTATAGGGCGACGAGACTTTGCCGGTATGAGAACACCCTCACTCTCATCATCCTCATCGGATTCATCAAGTGCCTCCTGCTCACCCACACCTTCGACTAATTCTTCATCCTCCGGAGGGTCAAGCACGTCGGACGGGTCCGTCTTCAGCCTCGCTGCGGCCTCGCCATCCACCACAACGGCGGTAAGGGCGGAGTGTGAGGTGAATGCGAGGAGAAGAAAGAGACCGACAAGAGTTGTTAACGACCGCATCCCGAGTGAATACAGGGCTGACGCTGTTTGTGAGGAATGCTTTGCCTGCCTGCCTACCACCTAAGCGGCTTTTATAGGCATCCCGATGGGTCTGTTTATCCTTTAACCTCAATATTTACTTTTGAATGTGGGCGGATTCACAGAGTTAGTTCATTATTCTACGGCCTAGCTGATCACACGAGTGAACCGTAGCATAGTACTCTGTAAACAAAGGAAGTCTGTGTATAGCAGAACTTGATAACCCACATTCGTTATTCTAATAGAATGCCCTATGTCTAATTGCACTTTGATAATTCAAATTAAGCACTCGGAGTAGATTTCGAGTTCCTTCCTTCCTTCCAAGTGTGATGTGTACAAGTCACAGCCACGCATTAGGTCGAACGTCCTCACTTAATGGACAGCCAAACGGACCATGGACATTCGAATCCATTGATGATGTTCAGTTTCTTCGTGAAGCCATGTGAGCTTGGATGAAACTATTGCAGAAATTGCAGTAGGTATGCTAGGACTGCACAGAACTGCCATTAATGGACCACCGTGGAGACTGACTTCTCCACTTGACTCAAGCGAATACACCGCCATGGCACACGTTACTGCCGGTCGAACATGTCTTACTATTTCGCACCTTGTCACGATTTCTGTGGCATTTGGTTCCTTGTGGGTGGATGGACCACTACTTGTTGTCATTGCTTCGTCCTGTGCAGCCTACCTGGATAACTTTACATGAAAGACGCGCATACAAGACTTACCTCTGTACAATCTTGCAAGAGAATCAGGCGTAACATTGATTGCATCCTGCTCTTTGTAATTTTCCTGCACTACTGACTCCCTTCACGCACTTGATGGGAAGGTATGCATTACTTGGGTTCACACAAAGATGTGAAACCAACTGAGGCCAATCAACCTACCACAACACGCAAACAGGTATTCTTTATCTCTCACCACTTAAGCCACGCAACATTCGCGACATTCGGATGGATTTATTTTTAGCTAGAAACCAGGACTCAAAGTGCAAAACGGTCTCAAGTAATACCCCTATGGGCATCGTGAAAACAACTGGCATACCAGACGTAAAGTGAGCTCATAGTTTGCTACCGCATCTTTCACTTCAGACAACGCGATCGATTCATCATAACCAGGCGAAGAGAGGCTACGACTCACATTGTAGAGATGGTGAGAGGCGGTCTGCATTGCATTTTGGATCGTCTCCGTGGTGGGAATGTCTTGAACGCTTGGAGCGCCCTCCAATCCGCTCACACGTTGGCGATTTTCCCACGTAGATCAAAGAGGCTCTAAATGCTGTTTTGACTTGAGACATGAGAATCTGACCAATGGTGGGTTTCATTTGTCATTCTAACGTGTCTCCTTCGTTTTACTTTCCTTAAGCATTGTGAATGAGTCAGGCGTCACAAGGACGTTTTCATTGTTTGCGTCTACTAGTCTCTTTGTGGGCCTGGGAGAAATTGATAGAACATTAAGGGTATGAGATGTTTGCGAAATTTCTGGGTTTCCTATTAGCGGACCTGCTCACAAACAAATGGTCATTTGACGTGATTTCTGCAGTTTACATGCACTCACAGCACAAAAGATGCGATGAAATAATGTTGTTAATCCTGTTTCTGTGCTGAGTGTGCTCGGAATGTCCGAAATCCACCCTCTCTTCCTCCACCTTACATCGATTGTAGCAACGGCCCGGGGTTTTCGATGACCGTCATGTAATCTCACATGCCTGAGTAGGTGAGTCGATTGTGATTGCCTAGAGGTAGCCGATTTGACTGTCACTATGGAAAGCCATATCTCAGGACTACGTCTGTAAATTGGTGTTGCAAAACCTAAAATTAGATTGTTTAAAGGTTCAAGCAACGCCTATCATAGGTGCCATTTATAACTACTGGTGCAGGTCTTGTTGTTTGGTGGAAGTGCTTTATAAACAAAGAGTCGGGTCAGATTTCTATTTTGACCGTCAGCATCCACGGAGTAGACACTTGAATGTCACCGAAAGAAACCTCCATCATGCGAATTTCCTCTGCTTTCGAAAGCAGAATTTGGTTGAGTTGAAGTTGTCGCGATTGGGCATGTTAATGGAGTAAGCACTGTTTCATTAATCGACAGGGTTGATATTACCTGTCTGCCATTGTGACGCATTATTGGGTAACATCATGCCAACTTGGTGTAGAAGAATTGTGAAGAGGCGTTGAGAAGCGAATGCAGGTGTGTGCTCTCGCATGGAGTAATATGGTGTGCTAACTCAAATCAGCTGAGTTGGCACAATTTTATGCAGGAGATCTACTTTGCTCTTCCCTTGCCTACCACCACGGACTCCTCATGATGTTTTCTCCATCCTGCAAATACTCTTCCTATACAAGACTACGACTTTAATCTCTCCGTCTCATCAGCGTTTAAATCGCGCAGTGCATGCAAAAAGCACCGTTGTGAGTTTGCGAAACCATGTCGGATTTTTATTGTCGCACTCTAGCTAGTTGTGTCCTTGGCATTTTTGTAATGACATGCCTTAACAGGTGGGTGGTGATTGATCTGAATACGGTTGAAGATCATTAATGCAAATTTAAGCCAAACACGCTCCTTGGTAGTTGAATCGGGGAGATGCAGCAAAACATGGCAGAAGCACTCTATGGAGTTTCTAAAATAGATCAGATCCATTCCGCGTTGACTGAGGTTACACGACTTCGTTAAAGTCTTTCCTAACTATTGTGGTTGAGTAGAAGTGCTGGTTACAGTTAAATCAGAAACGCGGATCCCAACTCATAAATTCAAGTTCAATCTCCAAACAGTCATGACACATGTGCATAGCACTACAGACATCTTCGAGGTGATTTGCGCATACATAGTCACCCGTTGTGGATAAAGTCTTGTTATTACTGATGTGGACATTAAATACAAGGTCGCTACAATGAAAGTGATTATGTGCAAGCCTTTTACCGCCTCTTACCTCGTACCCTCTTACCGCCCTTGTTATTAGAAGTCTGAACACGCTTTGACATCTTTATTACAGGTAAAAGAGAGGGTACGGAGGGATCTTGTAGGAGTGTTCGGGACGGGGATAAGTTGCGCTCCTGGGCATTACCACGCCGCTCCGCAACTAGGTTCAAATTGTCGTCCCGCCTCTGGCCTACAAAACACATTTAAAGAACATAAGCATTGCAGAGTTAATCGTGTTAACATGAGAATTAGAAGCTCCAGCGACATCTGCATACGCCATGGCAGCTAAGCTCGTTTTGAACGACCCTAAGTAGGCACTTCCTGTTCTTTGGAGTGGTATTCTTTCCTTCTCCCCTGCTTGCCTACTCCAACTTCGTGGTGAAAAGAGATTTCATCATGACCGCACTGCCCGTTTTACAAGAAATTCAAGCCTCGATTACAAAATCCTTTCTTTATTTGGCCTCTGCACTCCCGGTGGCCCATCAAATGTTGCTGAATAGATTGTCTTGAGTTTACTTAGCAAAGGGCGTTGAGCCCAATACTGTATTATTTGGTTTTTCGACTTTTTAACTGTCTGAATAGCATGATTTTGCTGGCTCAGAATTGTGGCTCGCGCGTTAAGGTGTTTAGAATGGGTGTGAAGTGAAAGAATGCTTATCCAATTATTAACATTGACAGACTTACAACGATCAGAGCAATGGAACACATGCTGTCTTGACTTGCTTCATAGAGAAGTTGCCACACGAAGAATACCCGTTTCCTAGGCAATTTCAGGGCTTCGCTACCACAAATAGAGAGGAAATCAACGCACTAGTGTTGCACAGTAAGCAATCCAAACAGGTGACCCTCACCCCTCACTGTGCGTACACTATGGGGGTGGAGCGGTAGCCGCCTTGATTGCGTGGCGCACTCCATAAACAACCTTACGCAGTTACCTGCGTAGACTGCACAGCTTGTGTCAAAGTAATCGTCATACCCCACAGTACTCGCCTTGTTTACATAAAGCCTGAACGCATGCGAATGAAATTAATACCACGCTGAGGTAGAGTGGTTTCAATCTGCGCTGGTTATGCTTTGTCGCCACCTGCCTTATATCAATATTCAAGCGGAGTGATTGGAGAATTCCGCCACTTAGTAGTTTGAATATAACGCACGAATAAATGTCATCGCAGATCTACAAGTAGGTTTGTTTGCTGCGTCAAGTCAAAATTTTGGTGACAGTGAACGACTACAGTAATCCCAATATGGTTTGTGACGTAAATAGTGCACGTTTAAATGGATGTATTGATAAAGAATAAATAATGTCAGATACGTGTGCCGTGAAGAGTCATGCGAAGACGGCCACGAGGATGTCTGAATGGTTTTGAGCATGTCAGCCACCAACACGTGGAATGAAATGAGCACCACTTCTGCTTCCTCGTCTTAAATGGGTTGCATGTTCTAGGGTGGGCTGCAGTTGCCTGACGCGGAGCAGAAGGCAGAGCGAGATGAATACGAGGTATCGAGGATGTGATGTCTGGTAGAGACTTGTTCACCTAATTTGAAGAGGCGCGGTTCCAATTTTGAACGTGTACAAATTCCACCGAATCCCAATGTATGCACAGGAATATCAGTCGGTAATAGGTAAAGCCTTGCCTAAGTACAAGTGGTTGGCTTTGCAAACTATCGATAGGAATGGAAATACTGTGTTCCGGAGTCGTCTTGTTAGCTTGTAAGTTTCAGCAGATGTGTTCAGAATAGAGGTGCGTTAACACGACTGTTAGGATTCCCTCTCGTGCTTCATCGCTACTTGCAATGAGTCCACTTACGTCCACAGTTGAATGCCAATACACTGCAGTTCCAGCACTACCATTCCATCCGTGAACAAGGTAGAAATTTTCCAAAAAGTTTACTTTGCACAGTTTGAAGAGGGCTGTCAAAAGCTACACTTACCGAGCGTCAGGCAATTTGGTGCTGTCTTAAAAGATTCAAGCGTGAGTTATGCAGAGATAGTTGGAGGAATGATGACTAACCCTACCGTTGGGGGTTTTCGTCGCCATTCCACTAGCAAAGCTACCTGTTAGGAATTTAGGCCAGCTCATTTATCGGATGCAATCAATGTTACGCCTGATTCTCTTGCAAGATTGTACAGAGGTAAGTCTTGTATGCGCGTCTTTCATGTAAAGTTATCCAGGTAGGCTGCACAGGACGAAGCAATGACAACAAGTAGTGGTCCATCCACCCACAAGGAACCAAATGCCACAGAAATCGTGACAAGGTGCGAAATAGTAAGACATGTTCGACCGGCAGTAACGTGTGCCATGGTGGTGTATTCGCTTGAGTCAAGTGGAGAAGTCAGTCTCCACGGTGGTCCATTAATGGCAGTTCTGTGCAGTCCTAGCATACGTACTGCAATTTCTGCAATAGCTTCATCCAAGCTCACATGGCTTCACGAAGAAACTGAACATCATCAATGGATTCGAATGTCCATGGTCCGTTTGGCTGTCCATTAAGTGAGGACGTTCGACCTAATGCGTGGCTGTGACTTGTACACATCACACTTGGAAGGAAGGAAGGAACTCGAAATCTACTCCGAGTGCTTAATTTGAATTATCAAAGTGCAATTAGACATAGGGCATTCTATTAGAATAACGAATGTGGGTTATCAAGTTCTGCTATACACAGACTTCCTTTGTTTACAGAGTACTATGCTACGGTTCACTCGTGTGATCAGCTAGGCCGTAGAATAATGAACTAACTCTGTGAATCCGCCCACATTCAAAAGTAAATATTGAGGTTAAAGGATAAACAGACCCATCGGGATGCCTATAAAAGCCGCTTAGGTGGTAGGCAGGCAGGCAAAGCATTCCTCACAAACAGCGTCAGCCCTGTATTCACTCGGGATGCGGTCGTTAACAACTCTTGTCGGTCTCTTTCTTCTCCTCGCATTCACCTCACACTCCGCCCTTACCGCCGTTGTGGTGGATGGCGAGGCCGCAGCGAGGCTGAAGACGGACCCGTCCGACGTGCTTGACCCTCCGGAGGATGAAGAATTAGTCGAAGGTGTGGGTGAGCAGGAGGCACTTGATGAATCCGATGAGGATGATGAGAGTGAGGGTGTTCTCATACCGGCAAAGTCTCGTCGCCCTATAAGAGTAAGGTGTTTCTATAGTCGTCGATACAAAAAGGTTATTTGCTTGCTTGTGCATGCCTAACTTCATGCTTACGCAACTGACGAAACGTCGAAACTGATATGCTTCGCTTCGCCTTCCTTTTCCATTTTACTGTAAATTGCTCTCGCATTGTCCCTCAAATAAACTTACGATGACCCAACTGACAATAATGACATTTGGTGTCTCACTTGCTACTACAGCAATTTAAATGAGTGGGTGTAACAATTCGCTTGCTTCTTCAACACTCCCCTTAATTAACTCAATTTCACATTCCTTTGTAATTTGACAGTGCGAGTCCAGGGACAGAAATATGCTCAATCCTTTAGCTGGTCGGATTTTACTCCAACGCTTAATTTGATGCGGAAGGAAAGGAAGAGGAAGGGAGGGAGGCGAAGAGCATGAACAAATGGGTCGCGGGATGAAGGCTTTGGAGAATCAAATGCCATTGACCGGAACAAAAGTGAACGAGAACGGGGAGTGTTATTACATGAAGTACTTGAAAGCAAAACAATAATGCACGAATGGCGGGTTGGTGAGGCGTAACACGCTAAAAGAAGCTTCAATGCATGCAAACTTCCTGTAGATGAAAGTAGAAATGACATGAATGCTACCACCTTTCAGACGTATGAAGATAGATGCATTCTGCCAGAGCTAAGTGCAAACCATTTGGGACATCGTGACTGTGAAGAAAGCTCAACAGTTGAAGGCGAGTGGGTGAGTGGATTAAAGAGAGGGACAGTCCATAAGCATGTCAGAAGATCAAACGGGCATTGGTTTGGGACATGATTGTAGTTTCAGATGATTCTAAATAGACATTGAGGAAAGTGGCATAGTGTGGAGACCTTAACATCGGTGTCTATGGGACGACAGATGAAACAATAAGCCGTAACTTGAGCTAATTTAAGCTATCGTTGATGAAACGGCTTGAGTACAGAGCAATAGAAGTCGGACTTGAAAGACTTCGAGGTGTCTCAAAGAACCAACTAAGAAGTCTAGTAATTTACCGCAGGAAGCGATGCGATACAACTGGCGTCAGAGTGTCCCCTCTCGCCTTTCTTTTCATTGGATCCATCAAATGCCTAGTCCCACCCCACAACGTTGGACTCATCCCCCAGATGGTTGGACAGCTCGCAGACATTCGTCTCCGGTCTCCTCAACGACTCGCCGTTTGCCGCGATAGCGGCAAGGACGGAGTGTGAGACGAAGATGAGTGGAAGAAAAGGCGGACCAGAGTTGGTAGTAGTCGCATCCTGTGTACATGCAGAGATGGTGATGATTGTGTGGAAACGCTTCGCACAGCCCCCGAGTTCCTTCATAGGCGTCTTGAGAGGTCTGTTTATAATGTAAGCACAGTACATTTACCATCACAGCAGATTGGATGAGTGCTTGTAGCATGGTACTTCGCTCTATTAAATTTTCCGCATATAATTTGACCTCCTTAGTTCGCTTTGGCTGGTCCGCGTGAAAGTAGGGGCAGGGCAGTAATTAATCTTTTGCTTACACGTCCATCAAAGGACTGGCAAATGACGTGAAGTTCCTTAACTTGAGAACGTGAACTAAGTACATAAAATGCCAAATGTTTATAAATGTTTGGATCGTCATATCTTACAGCTCTATCACACTTCAGATTATGCTTCCATCAGACGTGTAAGCTCAGATGCTTCTCGTGTTGGCTAAGTGTTCACAGAAGCGACTGTGCTGCAGTGGTGTGGGCATCACCGGGGTCGGGACGGCCACGTATAACTGTTTTAATTTTGAGTAGCTTGACTTCATACTGCACCTAAAGTCGTTTTTGACAAATATTATCCGCATTCTCTAGAGAGCATAATGCTGCTGAGTAAGCCAAGGATGTCCACAAGGACTGGCTATAAGGACATGGAAACTGTTGTGGAGTTCCTCGAACAAGAATGATTGGGTTGTGATTTGCAAATCTTCCCCTTCTTCTCCCCTGCTGTCACATAGGTCCTCAGGTGGGTCGCCACTGTCTCACGTGGTACAATTGCTCGTTCAAGGTAAATACGCATAGTCGAAGCGAACTGACAAATGCTTTGAACAGAGCATTTGAATGGTAGAAATGCGGTGCTATGAGAGATGTGACTTGAAACAAACGTGTGTAATTTATCAAGGTCTGATCTAAGCAGTTCATTTTCCTGAATGTTGCAAGGTGGGAGGTCATCCTACAGCTTCGATGAAGGAAGCGTTAAAATGGTCTTGACGGGGTCCAGCACCGTAGCGATTTGTGCGGTGGAGGACAGCTCGCTTCGATTGCACAGTTAACCACCTGCATCTTTGTGACTAGCGCTTTGGCCTCCGAGGTGCTACCTGTGTTACTATTCCGCACGGTTGGGACTAACTTAGGCACCACACGTGAGGGTTGTAATCTACTAGTGCATAAAAACTGCGAACTCATTTATGAAGCTCAGTATCCTTCCGCATGAGTCCATTTACAACAGAAATAAAAAAGAGACCATTGAAAGACAAAACGCTCGGCGCATAGATGCGTCTGACAAAGCCTCAAAACAATCAATCGATTATACACTCGAAAATGCCATCAGTGCCATGAATAAACCTCTTTCCATTGCTCCTGATTTTCATGCTTGTCTTAACCTCCTCTCATAACTGCTCACCTCATTGCGAAAGTGTCGCAAATATGGTCTGGAATTCACTTATCTGCTCTGATATACAAATGTCTTAAGCGCAGGTATGAGTGATGCGCTTTAATTAAGCTAAAAAAAGTTTGATAAAAAGAATTAAGAATAAGGGCTTGAAGCTGCGTGCATTTTAATCCATGTTCTCTGCGCTCGTCGCAGTGAAGATAATTCAAGGACGCCCACGATTCATTTGACACTCACAAAATCAAGTGTTCACTGAGCTCATACTAGCCTCAGAAGTTGTCCATGTGTGCGTCGCTGATATTAAACATCTTCAATGAGGCTGTATTTGAAGAGATTGGGCTTCAAACAAATGCGTAAAATTAAAGTGAGTGCAACGTTTAGCCAATAATTGCATGCCTTTGCATTCAAAACTGAAGGACGTGGAACCCTGATCACAAAGCAAATGTAATGGAGGAAGGACAGTAATATGGCATCTTAACATAAATCGTAGGAAGTGCGTCATGACATTGCGGCCTGCCTGAACTGCTGGAAGAGTGGACAATGAAATCTGAATGTAAATCGGAGAGGCGAAGCCTGATAAAAGTAGGCCATGTGTCGGCGAGCATCGAGTGGGTAAAAATGGAGCTAAACAGAATGATACCGCGAGGTAGATATGTGTGAATGTGTGCATTTTGGTAGAGTTAAATGTAAACTCTACGTTGTACCAGATGTGCGAAACAAGAACTGGAATGAAATTGGATGTTGGTTGCAGTTGATTTTGGATGAACTCGTTGATGAAATTGACGTGGTGTCAATGCCTTGGCGAAATGCATGGAAGCATGCCTATTGGATGGTCTGGCTAAATAATAAGCCATTTCGCGGATTAATTGATGCTGTCGTAAATGGAATTAGAGAAGAGGAAGGCAACCAACTCTAGGACCGTGGAAAGCACGAGAATTTCTTCTATACGATCTACGCATTACAACACGAAATCCATCGTGATGCATTGCAGAGGAAAGAACCTTTTATTTTTTGGCATCCCAAATGCACGTTTTAAATAATCGCGGAAAGTTTAACCCAAGAACATTCGACAAACAGCATTGACACCTCAGGTGGTTTTACAGTAGAATAGTTGCAAAGTTAATGCTTAAAATACCTGTTTCAACATTCTGAAGCTCTTAAGCACCCCAAAGCCGATGCAAGGTGTCCGAGATCTGAAGTAAACTCATGTAAATATCTCGGCCAACCAAAAAAGGGCTGCGCAGTTCTTAAACATTCTAAATGCAGTCTCTTTGCAGGGTGAACTAACTCTCTGTCGCCGCCATGTTCATATGTAAACGTTGACATCCCACAATAAATAGGATCGTCCAAATGAACCTGTTAGAATGTACCCAAAGCACTCCTCACTTGATCATTATTAGCTCTGCATTCATTCAAGACTTTATCATTACGGATCGAAATTCTTCCTTTCCTCCTCCTTGCATCCTCCACACACTCCGCCTTTACCGTCGTTGTGGCGGTTGGCGAAGCTGCGGCGAAACTGGAGACGGACCTCTTCAATGTGATTGAATGTTTGGAAGACGCTTTGGACACTTAAAGGCAGCAAGGAAGTTCATTAGACAGCCACCAGTTTGTAAACGATGGAGGCACTGACCGTTTAGTTGAACACTGGTAGGGAGAACTGCGACAATACGAAGTGACAACAGAGTACAGAGTGTTAGAAGGCGGAGCGGTTCATGAAAGTATCCGAGGCAGATTCCAGGGAGATGCAAGACGCCGAAACGGTTCCTTCGGTAAAATTTAGTAGTAGATTTGATGGCGCGGAGCGTGCGAAGTTGGCTTAAGCAATCAAGGCTTCAATTAGGAAGGCTCAGAGCATGCAGTACACAGGTGGGAAGAACAAACCTCATCCTGATCACATTACCAAAAGCTTTCAGTAGCAATGCAAAACTTGAAGGCCGGGATTTGTGCGTGGGACGTACGGGGCTACAGTGCGCACACGAACCTGAATTTTACAATACAATACAGAGTCCGTTGTGATGCATTGCAGAGGAAAGAACCTTTTTGCACTCTAGTGCCTAATATGTATGTTTTAATTAACTGCAGAAATATTATCCTAAGAATTTTCGCAGACAATATTGGCGCCTCAGGTGGTTTCCAAGTAAAGTGGCTGCCGATTTATTGCTCGGAACATCTATTCCAGCATTCCGATGCTCCCAAGCATCCTCGGAGCCGTTGCGAGGGGTCCGAGACCCGAAGTCATCTCATGTAAAAAGAACGAGTGCTTGTAAATCTATTAGCCGCACATTAGGGCGCGAACGCGCTGTCTGTATCCCAGACATCCAAAAAGTTCTGCGCAGTTCTAAAACATTCCATTTCAGTCTCTTCGCAGGGCAAGCTAAGCGGGAGAAGGGTGTACTGACTCTCTCGTTCTGCCCATTTCAAACTTCAACATTGACGTCGAACGATGAATAGAAAGGTCAAATGAACCTCTTAGGATGTACACGAAGCACTTCTCACTCGATCATTATTAGCTTCGCATTCACACAAGACGCCATCATTACCGACACCAACCCGTCTTTTTCTTCCTTCCGACTCACCTCACTCTCCACATTTATCGCTGCTGCAGCGAATGACGAAGCCCACTGTTGTTCCATTGTGCTATTCTGTTTACCGAGAAATTCGTGGCGACGACTAACTAAAAGAAACGGCCAGGAAGGTGCCCTTTCCTCTTCCTCATTATGTCTTGCCTTTAAGTATCTTTCACATACTATGTCCCGTTATGGGCCGACTTAACATCTCTGTCTGGGTAAGTTTCTCCAAATATCTCATTGCGCCCTACCCAGGCTCTAATTCTCCATCGCTTGACCTCAGTTACTTCGATTGCTCCTGACCTCACAACTCCTTGAGACGTGCATATCACTGGTAGTCGACACAACGCAGGAACGACCTACAGTTGTCGGCTCATGTACTGCCACTGCTCATTTTGGAGAACTTTCGTTAATTTTCTCTCGCATTCAAAATAAAGAGAGTCTAATTTTGATCTATTACTGAGTGAAAGTTTGACACAAATTTTAAATGTAGTAGGATTAATTATGGATGTGAAACTTTTTACCAATCTTTTGACTTCGCCTCTAATTATGTGCACCTACCGTAAATTTTTGCAATAAGTTTACCTCTTTGTTGCAATGAACACATTGGAAAGCGACCCACACTCGATATTGCACTTATCGCCTTCCCGTGCGATGTCAGTGGGGTCCTTCGATCCCCTCTCCTCATTCGCAGCATCAGTTTTCCATTATGCAGACGTCTTTGGCATGTCGATCACCCCTCACCTTTGCATTCTCCCTTCAACTCGTCAATCTCGGCCGGCACGACCTTCTGGCGATGAGCTTTGTCAAAAATCACTGACACGACAGGAATTTTGCCCCTTCTTAGGTAGCACTGTGTCATGCAGCTGTCGTAGGAGCGTCTGATGCTGGAACAGTTTAACTTATTTTTAATCATTCGATAGTCTTATTTTCTACTCATCCAATTTTTTAGAGCTGAATATATTTACTTGTCAACATAAAATGAATCCTGTCCTCAGCGAATTCGACCCAACAAGCACCCTTTCGAGGTTCATGAGAGTGAGTTAATCAAAGCTTCTTTAATACTACAATGTGTACTCCCCTCTACTTTCCCGAAGAGTGCGGGCATACTCTGGAATAGAAGGCTGATGACTCCCTGTTTGGCAAAATCACCGTTGAATTTTACGCATTTTAATGCGCGATGCTACAATTGGGGTCGCATTGTCGGGTCTTCTTTTGTATCATTTAAAGCGACGCACCTTTGTGGACGTTGAATGATGCGGCATGGCTGAAGGGCAACACAGAGTGTTTTGCCTCACTAGCACGCTGCATACGAATGCGTTGTTAAAGGCAACGGTTGTTACAATCCGCATCTGCCTATTTTTAATCTCCCAGTAATGTGACTCCTGTGTAGGCACCATCTAGTTTGCTTCCTGGTTACTTCATCAACAGCCTACCATCGGTCCTTTCGCACACATGCTAAAGCCCTATCAATGCCTCTGAACTTTGACACGCTTTTGGAAGTTGGCTTGGACGTTCCAGAGCATAATGTTAGGGCGGGCATGTTTTGTGAGCATGAGAGGAATTAAAGGACATGGCCAGAGTCTCATACTGCAGTCATGGGAATCAATTCATCAAACACGAAAGAAATACTGCCGCCCATAATAATACCTCGAACCATGCTTTAGGCGTGCCCTCAGTGCCTCCACCAATCAGTCCTCTGTGCGATCCGATTAGAATCAGCAAAAGAATTTGGGATGTACTGCAAAGAGTTAAGCAAAAGTACTGAGTAGATAGGCTTTGGGCAAGAAACCACTAAAGCAAAGGCACGACAGAATTATAAATTTTCTAGTAAACGCACCTTGTTACATCCATCTTACCAGTTGCATTGTATATAAAGGCGCCAAATCACGTGATGTGTGGGCCGATCTCTGCGAGAAGGATTTGCCTAGAAGGCCAACTTCTTGAGCAAGACATCACGAGGACCTTCTCGGCTCCCTAGCGTAGACTCAGCATTCAGCACACCCTCACCAACTCATTCATGTCATCCAGCCTTTCGTCCGGAGTGCTCACACTTCTTCATAGTAGTAAACACTAACTTTCCTCAAAGCAAAGCGATGACCGGTTACGCAAACCTTGTAAAAAGGACGATGGTGTCATTAGCTTATTTTACTTTAAATCCGCCTCGTTCAAAGCTCTGGAGGTGAACGTTGAAATTTGGGTGGCAGCCATACAGATCGCTCCTCGCTCCGAACTGCTCATTGTCCATGTCTCCACTTAAAGCCGAACTCAACACGAACTCGATAACTTCAGTTTTGACGACGTAAAGCGTGCTCGCGTTATAAATCTCCCAAAAGACGAGTTCCATCTTATGGGCCAGCCCTTTGGGGACAAATTGAATGAGCTGTCATCCAATGGGATTCTCCTCGTTCCTGCTATTGGCAATGACGTACTCGCATTTAGCAGCCTCACCAATCCCGCTTGCTGAGTGAATGCGCTTCACGTGAGTGACGATAATGGTTAATTGATTTCCAATCGATTAGCTTCAGACGATACAGGTTTAACTTGTGGTCTGTTAATTAAATTAGAAGCAGAAGGGCAATAAACTATGAATGGCTGAGCAGCGTGATTAGCCAACTTGATTGTTAACAGTGGTTGCAAAAGTCTCTCTCAAACAAGTGCTGCCCACCCTGTGGAAGGCGACTTTGATTTGCTTTACGACTACTCAGGCGGCGAGGTTATTAGACTGACAACTAGGACATCATGCGACTACAAAACAGACGATAGCTGCTAGACCGACTTTCCTTTCAATTCCAGAGGGGAAAAAATTCCTCCAATGCTTAACATTGCTCCGAACTACTAAATCAGCTAAATTTAATCCACATAAGTTCCTAAACGTGAAAGGATACTCTCATCGGTATGGAATTTCTTACAGTTAACTTTTAGGCGAAGCGGCTTCTATTAGCCCCATCTGGAACAGTTGGATGTGTGGTATCGGCAAATTGTGGTGTTACATTTTCACTTTGTGTGCAAGAAGGTATGCTGAAATGAAAATATCTTTTATTAAGAGCTGTGTTGAATAATCCTATTTGCGGAGCAGTATCTAGAAATACTCAGAGGAGCTCCGTAGATGTCTGCATTATATTTGATAAGCAATACGCAACGGAAGGATTGCACTCATACTTGCATGGTAATGTGGAGTGGGAATAAATGAGAGGTGTGTTAAATTCAATTGTCCTCTTGTGCTAACGACGTTGAGTGATTTAAAAATGCAAAGCTTACCTGTTGGATAATGCAGAAAATACACGCCATTTTTTGCTCTGCTGCTCTATGCTGTTATTCATTCCATGCAGTTGATTTTACCAAGACTCAAATCATTTCTTTCCTCTCGTCCTCAGTGATTGTTTCTCTCAAAAATAATGTATCGGCCAAAATCGAAGGCAAGTTTGTGGCCGAGTTACCTGCCTCTAGTCTTTTAATCATCCCCTCTCCTACTTTCTGCTTCAGTGCTTACTGTGGTTTCTATTCTCATGCCACTTACCCTTCACTTGTGACGTCACGTCCACTAGTCTACTCATTTCTTCTTTCAGTAGCTAAATGAATACATGTGAGGTTTAGAACGCTGACAACATTGGCTTGGACAGTTTATTGAGGTTGGCATGATTACCTCTTCTACAACGATTTCAGCAGACATTGCGATTTGGAAAGTTATTGCTATTAAGTTTGTTATTTCATGAGCTACAACCTGCGGGATTTTCGACATCGATTGTGTTCATTGTGTCTCGAAGCAACTTTACTGTGCACATGCTCGATAAATTCTACGCATTTTCGTCATTAACGATGTACTTTGTCAACGGCAACTTACCCTTTCTTAAAGCTATCGTGCTCTTACTTCCTCACTTTTCTCTCCGACACTGTCGTTATAACCGAATGGCGCTTCGACTCCTGAGCAGCCGTTCCTCATCTTCTGGTCGATCAGGTGGCACTCGCTTCGCCAATGTAGGTGATGCCATCGCCACCCAGTTAGGCTTGTTTATCATCTGCCTGAAAGTTTTTCCTTCCTTTGTGATCCATATGCATTTAAACCCATAGTGCAACTTAACAATACACGCTACGGTTTAATTCATACGATTCACTACCTGATTTGTTACGATTTTAGGTGCTTTGTTGTGTTCATGTTGTAGGTTTAAGCTGGTGGGACTAAGGCGGTGCTGCTGATCAATGCAGCCAAGCATGTACCAATAAACAATTACTTCTCTTCATTTGCATAACTCATGCCTTGTTAAACGTTTGAGGTTGGGGTTGATGGACGAAAAAGCGCTTTTTCTGGTGATTGTTAGGAAGCACTCACCCAAATCTCGTGATGAAATGCATCCTTGTGTTCGTTACAAATATTCCTAAACAACCCAGATTACAAGAACATTCAAAGCGAGATGCCGCAGAAGTGCGATTTCAGCCGCCTCATCGTGTAACAACTAGGATAAGAAGAAGAGTCCTATACGGATGTGAGAATATTTAGTTCTACCTCTTCCGCAGTGATTTAATATATGTGAACAACATTTGACGGATGAAAGTGAAGAATTCTCTCAGCTGTCAAGTCTGCATTTTGATAGAGACGGCCTTACTAATCGTTAAAGCAAGCCAAGCATACAAGCTTCTCCATTCTTGTCAGATTTGCCTTCTTAAGTGGAAGAATATCTATCTGCCTTCTTCTTCGTCTTCTTCTCTACCTCATGACTGCTCAAGTGTGAAGGTAAGTTGTTCCTATTTAATTGGACGAGTTTTGTGTTTGGAAAGGATAATTAAGAGTTTTAATTAACGAAAATTATTCTTTGGAATTTTAAATGCCAGTTATTATAAAAATTTTGCTAAAAAATGGAGAAAAACAGACCATTTTGCGGCGTTTTTACGTAGGAATAGCTTCCCTTTAACTCTTAGCTGAGATAAAAGCCACATCTTTTACTTGTTCTCCCACCTCACCTATGACACACTTTCCATTGTCCCACGGTTTCATCAACGGCATCGTCAGCGGTTAAACGACGCAGACGAGTTTTTGAGAGATGCGAGAGAGCTTGGAATTTATCACTAAGTTCACTAGAGAATGATGAGCTTTGTAGTGAACTGTTTCATTGGTTCTATTTTCCATGCAACATTTGCTTTCTCAGCTTTATTGGGCCTTTCGAAATGCTGGTGTCTTTTCAGCAGAAGCTGTCCGCAAATAGATTATTTCTTCCTCGCATATAATTTAACATAGCAGATAGCTTCCAGCCATTCATAATGATTTGTTCCACTAAACGTCGAATTAAAGCAATGCGAAATTAAAATAATTTTAATCTTCCCTTCGCCTGGCGTAGATAACGCTACTGGAGTGTCAACAGCCACCCTCTCCATCAGCTTCTATTGTAGGGATTAAAAGCGCAAAAGAGTTAAGTCGCGTTGTCGACATTTTTTCAGATTGGATCATCCAAAGGTTATGCACTTATGAGAAAGCGAATGTCCTCATTAATGCTTGTAAGAAGGTGCCTGGCTTACTTATGGTTGGTGGTGGGGACAACCGAACATCAAAGCATGGTGGCAATGAAAGATCAGAGTAGCGCATTTGTTCTTTTAATTCCCTTTCTACCTCAACAGAAATGATTTTTGGGACTTTAAAGGTGCAAAGTGGATGGGGCGAAGTAGCATTTTGTCTGACATTGGCAGCCCATGTATACAACGAAGATTGACCTGTCTGTGTTCTCGTCGCTGTTGCTGCATATTGTGGCACTGAAATGAAATGTCGAATTAAGAGGAAATGGGAAAGAAGTAAATACGCGCATGCATAAGTGGAAGTTGTTTGGATATAATGAGTCGACTATCGAAATAGCGATAATTTTCAAGTCCAGCAGTGACTCTAACCTCCTTTTTGTCTCCCTATCTCAAAAAGCTAAACTTTTGAACGGATTTTGGACTTAACAGCACTTCTTAAAAAGCGTGAATTCACTCTGTGTGAGACAGATAGAGTGCATCCCTTCCAACTACCTGTTAATATTGGCCATAATTAGAACAGGGGATTTGCCATATGGAGCACTCGCCTTCTTCGTCTAGTTATGTCGTTCCTAGTCATTCGATTACGTTAATGGGACTGGCATAAATCCTTAAATACTCGCCTGCTACAGAAGTGGTTTTAATGGATTTGGCTTTCGGTCATTCTTTGTGTCCGTGGTTGAATATTATTCCCGCTACTCCCCAATTACACTATCGCGCAAAGTCGCTTTCTACGCAATTTTTTTCCACTCATTAGGTTGTGCTGCGTCACAAAGTTTGTCTTATTAGTGTGATTTATCATCTGCTGGAGGTAAGATGCAAGCGCCGCCCATTCGCACGTTCTAGTAGAGTAAAATAAGTAAGAAATGCATTTTCTTCTGCTTATTTGGCCAAACTGCAGAAAAAAACTGCGAGCAATCATGTTAACTAAAAATTTGATGCGAAATGAAAATGTGATGGGTGATGTGGTGTTCATTTCACGTACATAAGCGAATGCTTAAATTGGAACAGAAAGGAGTGCAACAATCCTACCACTAAAGGCATTCGACAAGTACTCGAATGGAAGCCTTCAAGCCCATAAGAAGGAAAGCAAAGAAATTAAACCGATGATTGGTTAGGGAATTATAGGATGCAAAGGCATGCGATTTCTCAAGCCGCCAATCAAATACAGCACATGTAACCGCAGAGCTTAGTGAACGTCCTGTTCCTACTGTTCACGTGCCATGGACGTAAGAAGAAAGCCAAGCACGCAGCATTCTCACTCAGTGTCCAACCTTCTTCAAAACGCCTCCTCTATTTTTGCCTTAGATAAGTTGGGCAAAAGAGATTACTTTGTAGGAGCACTTAATATGAGTGCAAACAGCTAGCGTATTTTGAGTTTCGTCCACTTTATTAGCCATTATTAGTGCGACAAAGGCAACGATGGAAGAAGATGTACTTATAGACCACGCTCTTAAACTTACTTCCAGCAATTAAAAGAATTGGTGAGCACATCGCGCACACACCATCAGTGCCATCCTCTTAATCACTCAAATCGGTTAGCTAATCCACATGAGTTCCTGTGGCAGAATCGAGCGTAATTCGTCTGATCATCGGTGCCCACTAAGAATCTTCTTTCACTACCACACTCACAAATGTTATCTCTACATATAACACAACTACCTAAAGGGCAAATGCATGTATTTTAAACTGCGGAATTAAAATGTGATCGGACGATGGGAGATGACCTAGTAAAAGAGGTCAAGTAATTTTGTTCACACTGCGTTTGATTAGTAAGTAACCATTTCGCAAAGCAGAAAGTGTCTAGTTCAGTTGCTGGTTTGCATGCTTAAGCTGTCGTTGGATTAGCTGCCCAAAATGATCGACTATGAATTGCGTAAACAGTGTAGAGTTTGCGGTTGATCGACCTTGACACGGTTATTCTATACGCCCCCTTAATATCAGGCCGTGGCATGAAATGAACTACGTGAACAACATCTACTCCAGCCAACGCTAGTCCTAACATCACAATGCCTTCGCCTTCATTAACGTAGCACTTAAATAATCTTTATTTTGGCAAGTAAAATCTGAAAATACTACATGCCAGCCGGATGATTTTCAACCTTAAGCCTTCTTCGTAGATCACAACATCGTGTTTATGTGAAATCTGACATGGGTGGAGGTCCCTTTCTTAAAAGTGTTGCTAAAGCGTGTGTTTATCTTGGCGATTAACAAACACTCAATAAGAGCCAAAGTGCAAATTGTTCAACCGAATGAGAGCGCTGGAGGCTAATGTAGCTTAGAATGCAATGGACTGGATTGTACAGTACAGATCTGTGGGAGGTATCAAGTTAGAAAAGCAAATATGTCGCTTGAAAATTAGCTTCTAACGCAGAGGAAGTTGACTTCAGTCCCCAAAAGTTGTTCGATTAGATACAGCTCAAAAGCGTGGTACTCAGTTTGGGCCTAATGATACCACGAAAATCGTGACTTTATCTGTTTTGTTTCATTTAGTTGTTAGGGATCTTATTCATCCGTTTTTCATTAACGAACCTGCCAATTAGTATAAAAATTCTTATGAAAACAAGGGATTCTTTTTAACAGTTTTTTACTCACCTTAGTATCTTCTCAATTCTTAGGTCAAATTAGACGCAACCCAAAGGTTACTCAATAAATTCTGTTTGAAATCAGAATGCTTAAGGCAATGCATATAACTAGGAAAACAGCGTTTTAGGAATCTATTTTGATTTCAAGAGCCTACATCCCAGAATATGTCAGAATAACGTGAAAAAACCTGCCGTTTGAACGAAGTGAAGAACGATTAAAATGGAAAACTTACGGCTGAATGGGGAGACGCTGCACACCCAACCTTGCCAGCAGAACCGCGAATTGCTGCAGACGGATGTAAGAAAACAAGTGAACTCATGAAGTTGACTATTTGTAGCACCTCTTCAAGGCAGAGAGACCAATTAACAAGGCAGCACTCAACGTGGATGATTTAATCACCTTGCCTAAGAAGCGATGCGCAAAACCCTGCCATTAATTGGAAAAGTGGAGTGGATGATGGATAGATGGGATATACATAACCGTCATACTGCACAAAATTCTTGCAATTTAAGAGAAATGTAAGCCGAATAGAGAAGCTAGCAAAAAGGTTAGGCGAAATTTGCTCACTTGTGATCAAATCCTTTTTCTTATCTGCCTCGGAAGTTCCTATGGCCTCACATTCTCCTAGACCAAACTCAGTCGAAACTCTTTCGTGGCAGCTTTCCTTTTGGCGATCTAAATGTTATGCCAGACATGCGATTCATTAATATATTGGAGAACCATACAGCAAAGGTAAAATAGGAGTCCGATCAAGCGTCTGAAAAAGATTATTGCTATGATGACAAGTAGGAAAAGGGCAGGTAGAAAGGAAAAGATCTGCATCTCGACTATGAGCCAGAACATGAGAGCTCGAATAACTAAAACTGCGACCCAGTGTGCGCCTTCTGGTTTGCTATGCAAAAATCAGCTGCCTGTTGCTAACACCAAATTCACGTGCAAGCTACAAAAGAAATTACAGGCCCATTATTTGCATAGTATGCATCACAAAGCAGGCACCTGTTTTGCAACCGTGCATCCAAGCGTATGTAGGATCGAATCCTTCGAGTGCATTCATTGATGACTGGCATCCCCATTTTAAAACAGGGCATTCGCTTCTCTCAGTCACGTTTTTTAAAGGCAAGTTGTCTGTCCTTTCAAGTTGATGACTGCTAAATCTACTGCTTTGCCTTGAACTTGGTTTGAGCAATCGTGCACCTAAATTCTAGTTAAATGTGGTTTCAGCCAAGGAAGAAGAGGGGAGCGGCGTGCTGGCTTTCAACACACTGAGGCGATTATAAAAACTAGGAAAGCTTTTAGGAACAAATTAATCAGATCGTTCGGAATTTAGGTAAGGATAACATCTTTTCTCTGATCGGTGTCGGTGTCTATGGTCATGAAAACTTGGTGGTCTCCAAAACCGCGTGCAGATCAATTTACTAAGTAGTGTGAATGTTCGAAAGGTTGATTCTCATTTTGGTACTTCATCTAACCATAGCAAAATTGTATCCCTGTGTTTACGAGGTAGTTAATGATTGACGTCGTTGGAGAAAATGCCTGCGTCTGAATACACTTGGTGCATTACTTTGTAGACATAAATGCCGCAATTCTCTTTCCCTTCATCGCCCATTTTATATCTGGCCCAGAACCACATTTAAGGCCACATCAGTCTCCAGTGCCTGTGTTCATTTAGTGTTCGCTCTTTTAGCTTTACAAATACTTCTCTTTGTAATGAGCTTGCTGCCATATTTCACTGTGCCTTTCTCTCTCCCACCTTTTTCAAACCTACATTTGGAGCTTTTGGGTCGTCAAAGCGTAGCTCCATCGCTTTCATTGCCATAGGTCAACAAATGCCTTATGGTAGTTTGTGTGCGCTTGCATGCATCTGTGCTGATAAAGCACTTGATCTACTAAAAAACTCCTTGATACGATCTTGATGGTGGAACTACGCTGATGAGTGCACTTTAAAATAAGGTAACTTACTCCATTGCTTCAGTTGTGTGATGTAGAGTGTCAAATTACACTTGCATAGGCAATTAGTTGTGTTCATATTGTAATACTTTTGTTCTGACTGTCGGTTTCGTTTTTGGACTTAAGTAACCATATTTCTCGAGCCGGTTGGGCTGACCTCTGGACCATGCCAGCAGCCTTTATTTCTTTGTATGCTAAATGTATACATTCTACTCCAGTATTATGCCTTCATTCACCTCCAGAGAAGTCTCGGGACACTACATATATAGTTAACCATCCACACATTTATGTGCTTTTTTATCATCTTTTGCTGTAATTTAAAGTTCTTCAAAGCTTCGATCATCTTCATAATGGTGAGAGGATACGCGTTCCTACTTTGTTCTCCAATGAGATAAGAGGAGCAAAAATAGTCGTTGTCTCGCAACTCCTCTTTATCAAATTTTTCCGGATTTTTTATAGCAGCATTTCTCATTTCCATTTTTTGCACACTACATCAGTTTTGAACTCACAAACAAGGGATAAACAACTTTAAAATCAAATAAAATGGTCGCAGTTCCGCAGTTGTAAGCCAATCAAGTGTTTATCACCTTAGCTGCTCAGTATCACTGATAATCCTGTTGCTTACATTTTTTTGGTTTTCCACTTAGGCATATGTACCTCTGCAAATAGCACTTTTAGTTTGGGTGACTACTTTGCTTGGCTCTACAAGGCGAACATAAAAATACGCTTAAATGTTTGGAAAAAGTCGACGCGCTTTCTTTGTAAGGAAACAAAGGTACAAAAGAATGGGATAAGCAAATGCTATCGAGTGATATCATATACTAGCTCGTCAAGCTGTCAAAAAAACAGTCCAAATAAACTTCAAAGGACAGACATGAACAGAATCGCCTCCACCACCCCCATGTCTACGCATAAACATGCATGCATTTTTGTTGCCCATACGCCCTGTCTTTAATGTACCCTTCAGCCGATGTTACTCACTCCTTACAAATCACGTGGATGTGCTCTCGTTTAAATTAGCGCAGTGAATATTTGATTACTTGCGGTCTTGCATTTCAAACACAGTAAATTTAGCAAAGGTTTGTGGGTTTTTTGGCATACGAATTCCAAAACTTTGGAAGGAAACGTATGCAATAAGTTTCGGCCACAACCAGGTGATTTTCTGCTGATGGATCAGCCGATGCGCGCAAGAGTCGCGAGTCAATCACTTGTGCTTTCATAACCACCTGCTCAAGGTTAGTATATGCAATTGTTATTTTGCAGCAAATTCTGCTGCCTTTCCAATTCTCGCCTCTTTTGTTAAGCCGTAAGTTCTCCTGTTTATTTAACAAGTGTAAATATTTCGTGAATTTCGCAAAACAAAATACGAAACGGGTTGGTGGAGCGTCGGATTTTAGTTTAAATGCTAAGTAAGCAAAGGTAACTTTGAACGCGTGTGATCTTAGTCTTTAGCTGATGCATCACCTAATCCTAAATATGTTTTGTCAAGTTTGCCTATTTCCATAAAAGAAGTAGAAGGAGCCTGAACTAATTATAGGGGACCTATAGTTAATGAAGAATGCTGACTGGCCCCTGTAGAGGTAAAAGAATTTGATGCCTCAAAAGAAAGCAGGAAAACCCGCTTCATTTCCTTTTTCCTTCTTATAAATCTTAAGGTGAGCAAGTTCTGAGGCACAATATTTGGTTTTGGTAGGACTTGGCAAATTTTGAGGTTCTTCAGTTCGTAAATGAAATGCATTATTAGTTAGATCACAAAAGTTTTTCCTGCCCTTTGGAATTAGATTCCACATTTCTTAGTGTCTTCTTTTCTCAAGCAGTCCCAATAATTGACATTCATATCCTCCTCTTATTTTTTTCTTAAAAATCTAGACAGGAGAGTTTTTTTTAAAGATTGTAGCTGGTTACACATGGAGATCTTTCTCACCAGCTTCCATCTAAATTTACCTTCACTTATAGCCATCTCTTTTATTTGTCTATCTCTTATTTATATTAAGTCACACGAAAATGATGGGCTCTAATTACTCTTTAGAGTTAATCATCTTTAGCTGTGCATATTTTTTAAAACTGGACTTAAATATATTAAAAGTCAGAAAGGGAACAAGTATTTGTGGCGTGTGAACGAGTTTGAAATAATCAGGATCCACCTTCAAATTTTGGCGCCATCTTCGGCAGCCGAGTAAATAGATTAATGGATGCGCAGGTGTAGAATGACTTCCAAAGCGCCAACGCAAATGTCTACACACATTCACGTGGTATACAGAAGTGCTAAATGCAATAATTTGTATTAGGATTTTGTTGTTTCCCAACCTCACAATGCTGTCTTCGTGCAGCGTGTTGACTTCATTTCCGCCAGTACCGACTGGAAAATAAGACTGTTGAATTTGGCTTATCATTCTGCCCTTAGTACCATACTGTTTCCGGCTTTGAGCTCGCCAGCCCTTTTGCACTTTTATTGGAGTCTTATCTATATGCTCACACCCTATGCTATTTTTGAGAAAAAGCATCACCTACTATGATGGTGGGTGTGTGCATACTACACCCGAAATGCATAATTTTTTTCATAGAAGATTTGTAATCTGTAAGCGTACAAATTAAAAGTTCACAAATGGTTGCACTGCTCAAATCTCAATGCAATCCAATCACTGCACCAGACAATCGCATGCCTGCGCAGCACGTGTCAAAGTGACATGCGTGCAACCTTCACAATCATCTGTCAAATTTAAATCTATTTGACTAGACTTAGATCTCTCATTGACCTGTACTTAGGCACGCACCTCAAATTTTACTACGCAAAATGAGTAGCATGCTTTTCAATTTACAAATCGCTGAAGCTTATGCTGTTGCGGTGTTTCTCACGCACTGCCCACAGACCCGACGATTGTAAAGACAGCAAAGGGCTAACAGTTTGAGCTGGACCGGTCTTTACCAGATACTAAAGCTTTTGATGAACGCACTGTTTATTCACTAATAACTCCTCATCATCTACTCTCCAACTCAGCAGCTGCTAAAACTGCGTCAACTCCCGCCTCTGCTCTTACCACGTTGCAGGGGTTTGTTAGAGCAGTTTTGCCATCTTAAACTCCAAATCGTCTAAATGGTTAGTATGTCGATACGAAAAGTCTTTACTTCATTTCTCAAATTAATGGCCTTTTCCAATGCATATGCTAGAGTGGGAAGACTCTACACCTTACTATACTATTGAATGCGTCATTAAGCGATTCCCTCAATCGCACTTTCCTTCATCACAAACTGCAAGCTCAGCAATCATCGTGTCAAATTCTCCACTCCTTCCCTAGTAGACTATACCACTACACCTTCTCTGCCCACAATTTAAGCACGTATTTGACTCAAATCATCCTGTAATGGCTTTCAGCATTACGCCTGTCTGCTCATGTAAACTACAAAGTTGTCTGTGCAGAAGCTCTTGGCTGAATCACCTGCCAATTTACTGAAGCCAAAAAACACTAGTGAATAAAGACATTTTTTTATTCTGTCAGAGACCTGTATTCAGTACAACTTCATTTTTTTGCACTCTGTCATTACAGCAATAAAAAACCCTTTTCGTGTGGAAGACCTCTAACTCTGTGCAACTTTAGAGCCATCGCTTTACCCCATCTATCACTCTTTCAGTGCTGATGCGCGAGTCACATTACGAAACCACTTCCAATGGCAGTTAGGTTTATTATTTCAAATAGGTAATTCTTTAGGTGATTTAGCAAATCAATGCGAAATACTACTGAATTTCTGCCAGTAGATCTTAGACTTCTCTAATTCAAACAAAGACGCGATTACTTTTCTACCACCACAATCGCCTTCTCTAATGGAGTTCAGGTAAGTGTTTCTTCTAACCCTTGTCTGTTAACTATTGAGTAACATAATCAGCAGTAGATGAGCTTGGGTTGCTTAATCGCACATTACATTTACAGTCCAAAATGTCCTCCCAACAGCTCAATAATGGCTGTGCGGTAAAATCAGGCGGGATGAGTTCACACACTGAAGCATCTCTTCCATATAAGAATCAGAAGGAAAGAGATAAGTTTTGTCTAATCAATAAAGAGCCGTAAGGTATTTAGTGGGTTCTGGACATTCTCCGAATGGGCGCAGCAAAAATTCAGCTTAACTAATACTTCTGTGCATCAGCGATTGATGTTTTACATGTGGCAGTATGGAACCAAGGTCTAGGTGCTGTTGTATTGCAATTACTAAGTTGGATGTATAAGTTTGAGAGAATTTGATTGAAGATCGCCAGTGACTGTGCTAAGTACAGAGTAGAAGACTGCATTTGATAGCAAATAGTGTGATTCTCACCTGCTTCAGAAATATCTTGCCAAACCAATGAAGGCGATACATTCTAAGACTACCATAGATCCTGTTGTAAGGCCCAGTGCAAAGCGGCGTACATTTGCATGGGGAATGGCTCTCCATGGTATGTTATCTGGCTACAATGTATACTAATGGCGCTGTGATGGATAAGCATTGCTTCATGAAAGAGTTCTTGATGTCAGGAACGGTGTTCGGTAGCAGGCAACTCAAAATCCAGTGAATTAAGTGTTTACCTATCCCTACTGCTGATGTGTTGCCATGTAAACCTTACTTTGAGCTGTGAAAATGTCTGGCTTTACACAGCATGCTTTGACTTTTTTCGCGCATCTCATTTTTTCCATATTTTAATCAAAAGCCACATTCAAATGAGTTTAACATCGGCAGAGTGGACTCCCTTCGATTATCCTTCACAGCCTGTGCCCACCGTTGGTGAGTGGCTTGGTTGCGTAAATGAGTCGCAAGCATTGGTGGCTTGGGAGACCTCTTTACCACTTGCAGCCTTGCAGTTCATATAGTCGATGGTATATTAGCTCTTTTTCTTAGTCATTAACAGCTGAAAAAATTAAACCAATCGCTTTTACTGCAATCTAACTCCACATAAGTGTTTTAAACTCTTTTGCCTTTGTTCGCCTGCAGTTTTGGGAGTAAAACAGATGAAGCCAGTTTATATGCGATCAGTTTACGCCCTTCATTCGAGCTGCGTACTGCAGTAGACAGATTCAGTCCAGTAGGACTCCACCCCAAATTGGCCACAATTCATGGTCATGTTTGCGTGTAAGTAAATGCATACTCATTCGTCTTTTAGCCTCATCGTAACCCTCATGCAGTTCATTTATAATGCTGTTCTGGATAGCAACCGAATTGTATCTAGCCTGTCTGTAATGTATCCTAGAGCAATTTAGAGTCAATTCCACTCTTTCGACAGTGGTTATAAATCCGAAATCTTATGCACTGCTGTCTGCTTAGCATCTCTGACCAGGCCAGTGTAAGGGGATCCGGGATTAAGATGTTTTTGAGTGGAAAAGTGGATGTGAACATAATAGCCCTGCATTGCTCATCTCGGCAAAAGTTTGCCTGCCATTCATGGCATACGTCTTTCTTCTGTGACTACAAGCAGTGGTATACAAGTGGCAAAATGGACGACGGAATAGTCCATTGGGTTGGTGTGGATTAGCTTACCACGTCCATGAAAGCATTACAGTGATGTACCCCAAAATATGCGCATTATAAAATGACTAAAGACAGGAGGGTGTGCAGTCATGCCGAATACTGAACGTTCAGAAGAACTATAAGGTTAAGAGGATGGGTGGCATGAGGGGAACTGCACATCAACAATGCAAAGGCTTCTTTGCAAAGGAGCTCGCAGTACAGCTAGTAAAAGGAATTTTCTTTGTCATCAACTTTTTCTGATGCGTGCTAACATTTAACCATCTCATTGAAGGTTATACTTGTGTTGTGCCAATAGCAAATAGCTTTTGTTGTTGTAGCAGGTCCTCCTTAATTTAATTTTAAAAACATGTTTCTGAAATTGGAACGCATTGGATCGACTGCAGAATGCGTTTCACTTTAATGAGATTTTTTCCAAGTTTTGCACTCGCCTTTAAACTCTGCCGTTTTAGAGTTGCATAGTCCCTTACCCACATTATACTCAGTTTTTTATGGTGTAAGAGATATCAACACGACGTATTTCACCGAAACTCGTCGAAAACATTTCTGGTGTAGTACTTAACGTAAAACAATTTTTAGTATCTGGCTTAATTGAGTTGAATGCCTTCACAAGGTCTTTTTAACTTTTAGGCAGGCGAATCTGCTTTATCTTTTGCTACTGCTGTCGAAGATGCTTTTGCTCTGTTTGTCGAAAGTAAGAGTCGCCTAGGTTGGCGACCTTGGTAGAAATAAAAACTGTCTAAACGTTCTTTTGTGGCCAAAATTACTCATTTCTAAGTTTTAAATCGATTTAGGTGTCAGGTATGCATCAGAAGGTCTATGAACAGATGAATTGACCATCATAGCTGTCCGAACGTCGACTGAATCCCCAATTCTGCCCTACCCTTACTCCTTAGTTACAACTTTCTTACTCAGTACTGAATACAACCAATTCAGTGGTTCCTTGGACATTGAGACAAATCCGGTTTAGGCAACATGCTCATGAGCTTTTAAAAATGAATTACTGGAAGGGCTGGGAGTATAGTGAGTAAATGGAACAATATGGAAAACAAAGTAGTGCGGGTGTTGGTATGAAAATGGATGCATGATCAAGCTGATCAAATGCGGGTCAGTTAAAACAATGTAGCGTATGATTGCCATTGCCGTAGAAGAGAAAGTCTGCTGCTGATAGCAAACATAGACAGCATTGGATTTGGTCTTTGTTACTTGGGAACTATGTTGTTTGGACAAGAAAACCCCTAGATCACAGAATGCACGTTCCCTTCTCGAGACCAGATCAGAGCAATAGCCATTCACTTCAACATGCGCGTCGGACATAAGGCGAATTTCAATTTGCCTCAGTATCAACAAGGAAAAGTCGGGTTTGCCAGTTTTAGCCACATGGTATTTTGGAAATATCGGGGAGAGACCTTAATATCAAGATGTGGTACAAAAATTGGGAATGCTACTTATTAAGCGGAAGTAGACGTTGGCGACCACAATCGAGCGGCTCCCAACATCATGAAAATTTTTGTTACCTCGTGCATTCAAGGAACTAATGCATTTAAAATAATGTACATTTCACTTGCGCATTGTTAGCTGGGGAGTTTTCTGCATACAAGGCCTGTTCACAACCCTGATTTACCGTTTGTTGCTTTAAATTCCTGGGTATGTTTCATTCGTCGCGTTCAGTCGCTGAACAGTCTAAAACAGTAAGCTCTTATTTATTTTTTGCTTCACTTGTCAATGTTGCTACGTTACGATGCTTCCGCCTTATCTCCAACTAACTCTGAGACTTTTGACTTCTTTCTCATCGGGCTGGCAGCACCATGAGCAAAATAAAGCAACATCTTATATTGCCTCACACGGCTCTCAATTACAAGCAGTTAAAGCGTTTGCTAGTTTATGCTTGTTACAAATAGAACAGCTCCACGTGTAGATGTTTTTGCACTTGCCCCTACCTATTCAGCCTTCAGTACCTTGAAAAGGAAAGACTAGAGGGCAGGAAAAAGCGACGCAAGTTTTAGATGCCGTTTCTTCCCCATCGACTAGCGGTGGCTGTTTCGCAAAGAGATGTGTCCACTGACACCTTTTCATCGAGGAGGTGCGCTCGAGCAGACACGTGTTAAACTATTCCCAGTCTTCTCCAGTGCTTCTTCCTTGCCATCAGCAACGGTCTTTCTTCTTTTTTCCCTTAGCACGTGAAATTCATGTTCTCTTCCTACAGATAGTGCGCCTTTGTACAAATGCATCTTATTGTGGTAAATGGCAACTAGTTGAGTAAGGGATTTCGCATTATGAACATAATGTTTTGCTGGTGAGATAATTTCAATCATTTGGAAATGCATCTCGCTTCGTTGACGATAGAATTTGCGGCGGCCTTTAGGTGAGGGATTGGTCTATACAACTGTGATGAGTTCCCTTCTCTGAAGGTTTGCTTAAAAATATTTGCTGTAATATCACCTTTGCTCGATGTGTAACAGTAGTAAGTCTTTCCACGTTCCGTTGAAGCTTATTTCTAAGGCCTTCTTTTATTCTCTGCACGTCTTCTAGGGTAATATCAGCTGCCTTTTCGTGTTTGGTAAGAAATTTTTAAATGGTGCTTTTAATTTAAGGTCTGTGAGCATCTTGAACGGTGATTCGCAAGTTATTATTTGCAATGCAGTCTTGTGTGTGGAGAAAAACTTGCCTTTAATCACAGTCTTTTGACTGTGCATCCTCAGTGAGAGCGTTCAGTGGTCCATACAGAGTGCGAACTCATCCGTTAAACCTGTCCGATTGCCTTGTGGATGTTTAGGTATTGTGTGGATTTCTTAGATTCAGACGATCTTGGACAGTGGTGAATTTGGGACTTCGTTCGCCATGCACATTTCTGGGTACTGCATACTGACAAACTGCCTTAGAGCTCTGTGTCTCCTTGAGGTTCTAACCCAGCTACCGTCACGAAGTGGCCCATTATAAGCAAAATAAATCAATATTTTTTATTACTGAATGGTTTGGAACCCATAATGTCGATTTCAACTCATTTCATTGAGAACCCCGTGGATTTAGACTCTAAGGAGTGGCACATTAGCTGTGATGTGAGGCTTACCAAAGCCGCTGCAAATGGCGCAGGTTTAGCAGGGATCAAGTACGTCCAGAGTAAAGGAAGGCTACCAGTATCCTTTGCTTACAGTTAACTGCATAACTCTTGGAAATCTATTTGTACCAAGGAGTCTTATGTTATTAATCGTGAAAGAGCCCGACGTCTTCTTAACACTATAAACTCTCACCTCTTCCACTGTGCTTGCATAAATTTTTGTGACGAGACTTGTAAAACAGAGCTGCGCTGCCACTAGCACTCTGTGTATTGTTCTGCGACATTTCGTGGGGTCGCTTAAGAATATTTTGCGCAGCAGGACATCTCCTCATCCTGCCGCAAAGGGTTTACTGCACAGAGCCTCCGCATCACCCCGTGTATTCCCTTTTCTCTGCTGTACTCTAAAACTGTACTGCTGCGATCCTTCGCGGCAGCTCACAAATGAAGGACCAATTTCCTTTATCGTTTTTGTCTAATGGGACATTCTAATTGTGAACATTTTTCGCTATCAGGTAGCGTCGGAAATGTCTAGCCAATGTGAGGGTGGCGAACAGCTCACGTTATGTTGTCCTTTTCCGTCTCACTTTTTTGTAGGGTCTGGTGACGCACTCCTATCCTTCGTCCTTTTGTGAAATGATACCTTTTGCTTGTACCACTATGTTAATCTCCGAAACTAGCGGCGGAGTGCTCATTTGTAAGTGATGCTGGAATCGGTGTGGAGCAGAGCGTTCTTTTTAGCTCTTTGAACACTCTTCTATGCTCTATTTCCCACCCGAAATTCTTGTCGCCTACTTTTGCGGTCAAAGCAAAATGTTTGGTAAAATGCCTGTAGTAATTCGCCGAATCTAAGGAAATTAAGGAGATTTTGTCTGGCTGGTTAATATTAGCCATGTGCCAATATGTTTTGTGCTATCTTCGGAAACTGCTATTCCGTATGGCGAGACGGTATATCTCAAGCAGTTGGCAAAATACTGCAAGAGACATTCAGCTTGGCTGACAGTCTAAAACTCACCTCAGGTTGGTGTTATGGCTTCAAATATCTCGACAAAAGACGGATTATCATCAACAAAGGTAATGCAATTTGGAGGGAATGAATTTGTCAATGCAGGTGTCCTCTGCGCTTCAGAGTACAAAGGCCATTGCACGTTCTAAAATATGAAAGATTTGTTTAATCTGTCCCTTCCTATCAGATTCATTTGCCAGTATACTGGTTTTTAACTTGACATAATGATCCGGACTTACTCGGTTAGGGGGTCTAGCAAATCATTAATAGGGGCATTTGGGAAAACATCCTTCACCGTTACTGCATTCGGCTTCCAACAGTCTATTCAGCCGTAAACTTTTGGCATTTTTTCTTCACCGGGGCAGGGTATCTTTAGCGACTTCGTGACCTCGTCTCAAATAACCCCTTCGACTAGCTAGCTAGAGGAAGTGGTAGCGTTTTGATGGCTGCTAGAGGGGCCTAGCTACACTGGTAATTACCTGTCACTGCAACACGAAGCGTTTGGACAAAAGTATACCAAATGTGAAAAAGTAAAGGCGAGTAAAGATAGTACATGTGACCACCACCCACGGAAGACAATGCAAGACGCGTCTGCTTGAATGCAGCTCCTTGGTGAGAAGCATTCAGGGAACGCAGGTCTCGCCACGGAACTGTGGTCATCGATTGCTAACTGGGAAGTGTTTCCTTTAAATGTGCTCCTGTTTAGCATATTGCTATTAATAAATAATGTTTAAAAAAGTCAGTCTACTCGTTTCAGACAATTGAAGGTCAAGACGGAAGAGGTATTTGCAGGATCCATTAAAATTAAAGCTCTTCCATTTATAGTAGATGCATGCAACTGATAGTAAGTCACCTCATTCAAGTATTTTCAACAAGCACCTTCATTTACTAGCTTATGTTCACAGTTCCACACTTATGAGTTTAGCCTCAATGACCTTATATCTTTGTGCATGATCAATGCGTTTGATTTTATGAGGGAATAAATTATATTAACGCTTGATTGTTTTCTTGTTCGTAGTGCTTCAGATAACCGCTATCTTGGCTTTGTTTTACCAACTTACATGGTTAATAAAATTTGTAAGGTCGCAGTGCATGCACAACCGTACTGGCGACCTAGCACGATCGCATTCGGGTGTTCGTACGTTCAGACATTGAACCACAGGAATGTTGGGCCATAGCTTGGCACGCGTAAAGTGCGATGGACTTGCTGTAATTGTCCCAGTTCGCGTATGTTCGTGTGTAAAATCGTCCACACTTTGTCAAAGTACTGGTATCACCTAACATAGTGTGATTTGGTGGGTTGTGTTGACGAGTCTCTAACAGAATGGGGTCGTCTTTGCTTTGAACAATAAATCAGGCAGTAACGTGCTGAGTGCATTGAGTGGACAGACTTGGATAAATTGATGGATTGTAGTGGCACTTGCTCGCGCATTTACCAGCCTGAAGACAAGGAAGGCGAGCGCTTGAAAGTGAGTCAGAGAAAGGGCATAAAGTAACATACGTTTGCAGTGAATGAGGGAAGACAGAAAGGCTTGTGCACTAAATGCACTCAAAGCACCATACTTGTTTGGCATAAGAACGACAACGATGTGGATATGAGATGGCGTAGTGTATACAATGGGGCGTAGGAAAGAAAGTGAAGTCTAATTAAATGTCATCTTTGTTAAAAAATTCTCAATTCTTGCCCTTAATTCAACACTCGACTTCGTTGTAGTTATTCTTCTTTATCAAGGTGCTCTTTCCATTCTAGTGGCTTCTCACGGAGAAATGGAGGACAATGTAACGTGCTGACGCCGGTAATCTGACACTTAAACCAGCAGTGCTGCAACTTATACTAAGTTATTGACAGAGCAAAGAAATGAATGAAGCGCTCCTCTACGTGCTCTTTTGGATCCTCAAATTAAGCTTTGGCTTTGAAGGAATCAAAGTGAGAACAGTCATAAGATGGTAACGCCATAAAGCTCATCTGTGCTTATCTCTCATGATACGGCAGGCGACGCGTAAAGGAGTCCAAAGTTTAGCAATAAAAAGACCTTAGTTTTTAATTAAGCTAGCTAATCACTGTCCTGCCGAATCGTTGTAAAGTCAAGGATCCTAATATTGCTGGTAGTACCCGGTACTTCCCATTAAATAAAACGAAGACAATGTGCATGTGCATGTTTAAATCCCCATCTATGGTAATGGGATTAAGAATGATCAAGAGAATAGAATTAGAGTTTTGGTAGTTTTCCCGCCAACGGAAGCCAGAGGCTGCGCTGAAGGTAGCATCTGTAGAAGCACGGCTCAGTGCGTTTGCAACTAAGACCTGTGCTACAGGCATAGTATTGTGTAATTAATGACAATGACTGTGACTAATCATTTGGCGCGGTTCAAGTTCTGCTCCACAACTAAAATGTGTAACTAATCCTAATTTTATTCTTTAAAATATGAACAACCATTTTGCCACTGTTTATTTGGTCCGAATCTAAGAAACACTTGGCACATGCGTAAAACCTCTGTTTGATAAGTCAACTCCGCGTGACCATCAGCTAATGATGATGGGGTGCGTTTTTCATCGTAAAACATCAATTATAATGAGAATCACGACAACAATTGGAATCACAAACACTCAAATTGGTGGAATGGTGAGAGCGCTGTTTAGCTGAATTAAATCAAGAGCGAATTCAGGAATTAATTTGGAGTTTCTAAAACGGATTATCTACCCTTTTAAAGCTACTGCTGTTCTGTTCTATACGGCACCGAATTCTAGCTTCTTAGATTTTCTTATCCTTCTAAAGACCTTTTTGAATTTTACTGTCCAAGACATTGCCGATCTTCCCTCAAATTACCATGTTCTTCCCTTGATTTTCGCTCTTTTGATCCCTGACTGCGGTCCTTTCTTATATGGTTCAGTGCCATCCCATCAAAGCAGTTAAGTTTACATTTCTAGCTTGGATCCCTGACTATTGGATTCTCTAGCAGATGAATATTAATACGAAAGCACATGACTCTGTGGATTTGAGTAGCTCTTTGAAATGCTTTTAGTTTCTGTGCAAACTAAATGCTAATTTTACCAAAATTATTAATATTTTGGTAAATGCTTCATTTTAGATTTGAGCCTGCTCAAGGCTCGATGACTTAAAAACTGTTTAAGGCTGTTTGATAACCATGCTGCCAAAACTCATAAAGTAGCGCGTTCATTTATTTATCATGGACTCCTAAAACATTTACACTGCACAGGTCTAGGCAAAGCTTTGGGATGGAAGCATCAGCTAGCACCCATCATGTGACAGCTTTTCGAAATCGTAACTATTCACGTTCCTCTCATTGAATATTTCATTGCCTGTGCATTTCTTTTACAGATGTTTGTGTGTTGACCAGCTATCTTACGTGCGCTAGTAATGGCTGAGACCCCAAGAAATATCTTCTCTTGATTTCGAAAATTGCCTGTTGATTACTACTTCTTAAATATCTGTCTCCTGGTTGGTTCAAACCAAGCTGAGATTAAATCCAAATGTGTTGATAAACCCTCAAAGAAGAAGGTCAAGGTTAATCAGTGGTTATAACTACGTATCACTGAGCTGATCTCCACGCAGAATCGCATCGACTCTCTGGGTGAGCAGCTTCGATGAGATTTAGGCAACTGGAGCATTGAGACTCCAACATTTAGCAACTTAGTTATCCCTAAGGGACTCAAGGACTCCCTCTTTCTCATCGGTGAGCTGAATGAATTCTCAAAACTTCAGCGGTTCTATGCGAATTTGATTCAAATCATTGTCAGACCATGCTGCGCAGATAGCGTCGTAAATTCTTGCATAAAAAATACATAGCTCGTTTGCCCACATTGACAGCCGGATCAGTGCACATCGCCCCTATCTCTCCTTGACCCGCGGTCCACACACCCAACCCCTGAGTCATCGTTTCAGTTGGTTTTATTGTGGACCCTTGTGAAGGCCATATTTATGCATACGAAGCGTTTGGAATGCGTTGGTCATTCTCTGAGTTTGCATGTCAGGCAATGAGTGGTTACAATGTAGCTGCAGAAAGTAAGGAGAATCTTCTATTGCCTATCTGGAGGCAGCCTGCAAGCCCCATTTCACATCATCTCAGAATTACTGCACCTTAACAATGTCTCTCTTATTATTTAGTGGCCCCACATTTTTTAAATACCCGTCTGTCAATCAAGCTCTCGAAACATTTATTCGACTTCTGTATACATCCAGCCTTCTTCGCGACGTGAGTAGACAGCGACACAAGAATCAGGATCACTATAATGCCAGTGTATAAGCGCTACCAAAGGTCCCGCTGCTTGAAGGGGCTGAAAAAATGCATTTGCAAAACAGTTGCTTCCATAGTTTTCAAGTACCATCTTCAATAATGAGGAGGGTCAAGTGGGCACAAAGCGATTGGGATTTTTTGGACCTAAATGCAGGAGCATCTTTACACCCACATGATTGATATAAACCCTTCCCTTTGATAAGATTATGGCATTCGATATTAGCGTTTCAAGGGCAAGGCGGTTATGGAGGTGCCCCTAATATCAGAAGACACTTGCAGTCTGCTCTTTGGAGAACGGGACGCAAATCCCTATATCTGAATGGATTTGCAGACTGACAAATATTATGAACCGTAAAAGCCGAGCTTGGTGTGAAAGTTCATGCTTCAGGAGTTATTTTAATTCCTCTACTAATCAAAAGGCGTGAGAGACTCCGAAACAATCATTTTAACTTGCTCTACTTACCTCGGTGTGTTCATGTCCCTCGAAGCCTTTTTTGTGAGCAATCGCGGTAACTTTGAAGACCTAGTGCACTACACCAGGGTGGTGCCCACTTGAGTGCTTGCTCACTTGATCTCCTCTACGTTAAATATTATGGCTCGTAACTAAAGTAACTGTTTTGTAAATGCAGTTCTTCCGTTCATTCGGCAACGGGATCGCTGCTGTCCCACCTGTACAAACAACGCAGCAATTCCCATTGTTTGCGTCATTGACAAAATCAAAATGTTTTGCGGATTTAAGCTCACTTCGGCGCCTGCACAGGACGCATGATGCTGCAAACCCTTCAAGCAGTACTGGCAACGACAATTTTGTCCACTCCGTGCTAAGTGAGTTTGGTGTGATAGAATACAGAGAGTAACCAGAAACAATGGGCAAGGATTTATACTTTATAGCATTTGTTGTTTTACAGTCGTCCACCGCTCTACAGTTTAATCGTCCGAAGGCGTTCACGAATATATTCCGGTTTCGCTTTAGTATACCAACATGAAGACGGAACCGGCATCGAAGGTGAACGTGCTAACTTCAATGGACAATGATGCAATACAGAGGCTACTCCGTGGTGGGGCGATTGCAAAGGGTCGGTTGGGTGTCAAATAACTTTGTTCCTTACCTATCATGAAATCCACTTAGGCAAATTTTCTTTTCTTGCTCACAGTGGAATGAAGTGTTTGCAACACAGCGTTCGAGTCAACTGCTTACTGGCTTGATATATCCTTGGATAATACGAATTCTGAGTGTCTGCTTGTACGTATTTGGTGCAATTGTCTGGTTAACTAATCAGTTTATAAAAACCTTTAGACGGCTGTTTAACTGCAGAAAGGCTCTACATGTTACGCAGCAAGGAGAAGCTTCGAGGTGATAACAAGTGTCGTCCTCCGTTTGCCAGCGGCCCTACCCGCATCCACCGCTCATCTCTCACTTTTGTTGCCACTTCTGCCTTGTGATTTAAAACCCCTAAAATTGGATCCACGTAAGATAACACAATGAGAAGCGGTTCATCTCCGCCTGTGAATGGCATCGCTGATACAACAAATTACACGAGTTTGTCAAGTAGACTTGACTTTGCTGAGAGGAACTTAGGACTTCGCATCGATGTTTCGGGATGTGTGGATGTTGAACGAATGAATGAGGTGCCCATCTTTATTTTGTTCCTTCGGCCCTTTTGCTCTGGCATTTTCAAGGTGGCTTGCAAGAAATTTTATAACTTTTCTGCTCCTTATGTTAAATAGCCTGTTCGAAAGCGACAGCTTGTTGAGTACTTGTAATATCCGCGCCTGATGTGATGGACCCTTATACTTAGGCTGCTTGCAATAGGCAGGGATATCTCGTCATACAGAAAGTCAAAATTTGGGAAAGGTAATGTTTAAGAAAAGTAAATCAGTGACAAATCCAAGGGTGTGACCTTCCAGAAGGCAGCTAATCCTCATTCTGTAGATAGACCTTAAAATCGGCATAAATGCACTATATGGGAATAGTGAAGTCAAAGTGAAGCGAAGAATGTGAAGAGCAAACATTTGTTCTTTGAAAAGGTTGTGATATTGCATTGTCCTCTTCTTTCCAGTCTGTATCAAAATTCTTTGTGAGGAAGAAGTAAGTTTTATTTCTTCGAACGAGGCAGTGGACAATGATTATTTTCTCTGTGACGATGCAAGGTCGAGAGGTCTTGCACTAGTAATGGCCAAGTCACGGACTGGACTTGCCATTCTAAATGTTTTCGATCTGATGAACGAGTATGTTGGAGTTCATCTAAATCAGTCGGTTCGTCGCTTCATAATTTTTCTTTTAAAGATTTTACCATTATTTGGACTCTGTTGTCTGTCCGAAAAATACCTATCAAACACATCCATTCGTGCGGAATAATGGACCAAGTTCTTCGTTGAGGCACTTTTTGGTTCTAGGGCTTAATTATACATCTGAGTGTATATTGTTGGCCGCAAAGTCGAAAACATTCTCCGCCATTCCATTTCTATTTGAAACATTTTAGGTAGCATTAATGTGTTTGGTTTCCTTATTTATGTAAAATGCTCTATGAGTTGACAGTCTCTAGAAGGAATTCATTTAAGATAACGGTCTTTACTTTAGATACCGATACGCTTTAAATGAAGCTCCTTTCTGGTTCCGACTGAATTTTTAGGTCATGTGATGTTATTGGAATGACAATTAGAACAAGGCCTAAGGACGTCTAAGTTTAGGCTACATGGAATAATTGCGACTCTTTCCTGTTTACAATTCTTAAATAATCTCAATTTGGACATTGGGAAGTGGAGCGGGTGCACCAAGTCTAACAGCTTCCTGTCACGCCATACGTGGCAAGAAGGTGGCTTTTTAGATTTGCATTAATATAAATGTCTGAAACCTTTAATTTTAATGTGCGAAGTCAAAATTTTATCAGCAGATTCTTCACACCAAACGTGGAGAAATACACTTCCAAAAACTGTGGAGGAAAGGCAATTAAGCGACTTTGCAACTTTTGGTACCTGCCCAAGGTCATTTGGTAGAGGTATTTGTGGAGGCCTCGTGTTGATCTTTCATACACCCTTTCAGGTGTCAAGCCGAGTTTTGGCGTTATTCTAACAAAGTCAATGTATGACCTTACACGTACGTAGTCATGCCAGTGGACTCGCCTGCTTCCCATGCAATCAGCAAATAGGAACACCTAAAATTTTGCGTCAGAAGGTATAATTATGTGACATTGTCAGATTTTAATCTGACTTTGTCTGCATGTGTATAATTGGCTGCGATCTTCATAAAACTGAATAATTGTGCATTCATGCAGCCAATTAGAGCCTACCTTGTGGAAAACCACATCTTTTCCGTGCAGTTGCTTTCATCACTAACGATTTTATTTATAAAAGGGTCATGATTGGCTTTTAGACAGGGCAATGGGCGGATAAGTCGTGCCTTTGCCTAACATAAGTGCTTCGAAAGTTGGGCGTCTTACTCACGCCAAATATAGTATTCATCGCCTATCTGCGTTGATTAGAAAGGAGGTTAGGAATGGACAGCGCGTAGAGAGGGGCATGCATTCGTGCTTTCATGACTTGTATGTTGCTAAGTCAAGGGTCAGACTGACAAATATGTTGGAGTACCATATTTTCCTACCTCACTCATTTTTTTACTAAGACGTGATCCTTCCTTTCTATAGCACAATCTTCACCTCCCACACTTTACACACCAAACCTCGCACTACAAGATGAAAGATTCAATCAAATTTGCCTAGATCTAACCGCTATTTTTATTGACCTATTATTGTTTTATGAAAAGTATTAAAACTCGGTCCTTATGGTCCACAAAATTTAGTCATGTTTATTGTGGGACAACAGTTTGTCTTCTTGCTGAGTCACGTTCATTGGCTGCAAATGTGCCAGCAGGTCATGCATAGGAATCGCCTAGAACGAGTGGCAAGTGTAATTTATGTGCTGAAATATAATTAAGGTGGTGCAATACGCATCAACTTAGGAAAGCCATTGCCCTACACTGTTTTTACTAGGTTTTAGGCCGTCATAAAATGGCTAATTGGTTACACACATGACCTTATGCAATGCACTCTGCCGAGGCAATTTGTTTTCTGCAAAATTAGAAACTCGACGTGGTGGATGTGTATGCATGAATGTGTATTAGTGTAAATGTTTTAAATTAAATATATATTCATGACTGTATGCAAGACGCACTTTATTTTGCTACAAAGGCCTCAATAGATAAGTGTGGACGCATCACTTGACCTTTACGAAACATGCATGTGCGTTTAGCTGTCACTTAATGTCGCTGGCCTGTGCTGAGTAGGTGGGCGCGCCGATTTTTGGATTTTTGAGCGTAGGGTGAGGAGCCTAGACTCGAGGTAAAAGCTCACTATGTGGATAGCTCGCTTAGCTGGATGAGCTTACTGCGATTCACTACCAGGTGGGTCGGATCGTCACTTCTCGCCTCTTGCTCACATACCATCCCTCACTTGACCTCGACTCGTCTCTCTTCATCTCACGTCCTTGTGTTTACTCACCTTCATGGAACAAGGGCGATTCACATTAGACTGTGCGGCGAGGACTATAGAAGGCGGGTGCTGGAAGGCAAATGCCAGTGGTCAGGATTTTTTACCGCAGCCAATGTCAGTAAAGCATCCAGAGGATATAACACCTAGCCAAAGGTTTCTTTCCGAACCCAAAATTTTCTTGTCCTGCCAACTGAACTATCTTCGAATACAGCTTTGACCACATCTTGGGAAGCTTAGTGTCGCATTGCTACCTAGTGCTCTATTCTTCTTCATCTAGCCTATCTGATGACAGATGTGGTCATGTTTATCATTGAACTTCTCCACATACAGCAAAGCTATCTATAAATGTTTTTTTTGGGTAAGAAATCACTGAAATATAAGATCACAGTTAAGTCTAAGCCAATATATCTCGGCGGCATAAAATGACTACAAGTAACAAGCTTCAATGAATAGCCATCTGCCATTTTTCACAATTTTCACACATTTTGTAATTCACTGCTTAAATTTTGTTAAAGATTGGCTCTTTTAAACTTGTGTTCATTAAAGAAATAACCATATTGCTGATTATTTCCAATTAATCCACTCCCTACGCAAATCACTTATCCTCACTGCTAAGTTGGCCACTACCTTGTCCCTAGATGGGCAAGCCTTTCATGTGGCAAATTGCAGCCGAGGTCTTTGACTAAAAGCGTAAGTTCTGATGGAGTCATGAGCGATGGCCAGGAGACAAGCTCATCAAAATCGAATGTTGCCTCGATCTATTTGCACCTAACTTTCCCATGCAATCGTTTGCACATCCTTTTAAGCTTCCAGCCAGAACATCAATGGAAAAAGGTACAGGTAATGATGTCTTTATTGTCGAAGCACATTAGCAAACGCAAAGGCGCTAGAAGCGCAATAGGGCCAGTCACGAGTGGATTTTAGTAGCCAATTGCCCTTGACCTTATAGGTAGTCTTATAGTGCATCTGGATGAGACCTCGGCCAATAAGAGCTGTTGGGGAGAGAGGATGATTTGTGGAATGTTTGAGAGTTTACCATAGAATTGAAGATTCTGGAGAATCAAATTGGAATTTTCACCTGTGTTACAGGCATCTTCTTTTTGCAAACCTCATTTTCTATCGTAAATTTATCTAGTAAAGTTCAAACACTAGGAAATTTGTGGGCGAAACTTTGAACGTCCCTCCTTCATTCAATACACAACTGGACAATTGACAGCTCTCCAAACCAAATCAAGCATCATGGGTTAGACCGTCAATTGGTTGTAAGCAGTATAGAGAAAAGACTTGCAGAGAACAAATACTGCTATCCAAATGAATTGAAAAACTCCGTAATTTTAATCATAACCATCAGCATTTGGCTTCTTTTCTTCCCTTGCCTCTTTCTCTTTTTTCTCTGATCCACGTTACCCGAGCTTACACTCTTGATTGTTTTTTCCATTTTCAAATCTTCTACATGCCATCAACGCATTTGCATTCCGCCCATACCCGCAGACACTCTCCAAAGCTTTGACTCTATACGCTCCTCATTCATTGTTAGACTTTGACCACTGTCTTGACCTCCTCTTGAAATCAGATGCACTGACGTGGGTTTTTCAAGGGCCAGAAATGCTGCATTGCATTTCAGATCATCTTTCATCTCTAGGAAATAGGCGCAGACCTGTAAGAAGTAAAACCTACATCAGGGAGATCAAAAGAGTCATTTAAAATGATATGCATAGAGTGGGACTTTTATCCGATAGGCTTAAGGGTGGGTGCAATTGCGATAGCCTTATACACAGTAGTAAATGACAAATTTGTCGTCTTACTCATCATCCAGTCCAAAAAACCATACAAAGTTAGTCGAGATAACATGAGACCTGAAGCCATATGCATCTACCTTCATAGAAGACTTATGACTTCATTTACGTAATCAGGTGTAGTAAGAGGGCTGAATGATGTAAACGCCTCGACTTTCTCTCGGACATATGCCAGGATCGGTCTTCCAAGCAACAACTCCTTAGCTATTAGCACAGCGTTTGGAACTCCTATTTACTTATCTCCTGTCCAACCACGCCTTCATTTTTTCAGAAAAATTTGTGATTTAAAAAAGGAAGCTTAGGAAGTCTATTCGAGCAGGATAGGCTGACATCGTTCACCATACCATGCGCACATTACAGCTTCTCGGGTGGGAGCCCAGATCCTACTCCAAGTGATGATATTTTGATCTTACAATCGAACTTTGATATCAGGCTACCCTCCTCCATGGCAAATGTTTCCATCTCTTGATTGCAACGGCAAACTACTTAGAATAGTCAGCACTGCTTTTATCTTCCATTTCTATTATGATTTTACGTCTCTAGATGACTCGATCATTTAGCAGTAAATGGTTTAGCTAGGAATACCTCAAGGTTAAATGTATTGGTGGCACAATGTTGTGAGAGGACATACAGTGCAATATTGTTCATCCACAACCAATCCTTCGTTACTCAGCTTTGACTTAACGCGCCTGCTGGGTCATTTTTAAGTAACCTGTAAGGGAACAAACAACAATTTGAGGCTATCAGTGATGTGACCATGTTTCAAATCATCACAAAGAACGTCAATAATGAACTTATGATTGTGCATCCATTGCCACTTTTCACAGCATGATTTTCAAAGCTTATCCCAAAAAGACGCTCTTCTAACTACCATCCTTTTGAGCAATAACCCTTGAGAGTGCCTTGTAAGCCTCTGTCAGGGCTCCTATTGTCTTTCCTTTGCTCTGGTTTTCGTTTATTTCCACCTACATATGACAGGGAGGTAGCGTCGGCTTTGTACAAGCAGGAGAACCCATTTTGGAAGGGATTTCTCGATGCTATACATATGAATGCTGTTGCTCATTTAAAGATCCTTGTCGTATCTCTACTTTTCCTTTAGTAAATAAATGAAAGTAATCAAGAAACCACCATTACTCTCTATCAAGTTAATTGAATCACGGTGCGATGTTAAGCCTAAAGATTACCTATACCACAAGCCCCATGGAGCTATGACGGCGAATTGGAGGATTTTGCTCGCCTATAAAATTGCCCAGTAAGTATGACCACTGCACCATCGTTGCGCTAAAGGCCAGGGCTTTTAAGGCGATTCGCAGTCATGATGTAGATGACGTGCTGTTTACCCCGAGTATCGAAGAAGACGATCTTGTTGGTGTCACCAGAGGGCAATATTGCTTTAATGACGCTGACGCGGCCACCAGTTTGAGTGAATTTCTTGCAAGGAGGGTGGTACAGGCCTTGTGAGAGGCACATGTAGTCTTGGCGGATGGGCATGCCGCGTTAACCCCTTTTGAAGCATCTCGATTTCTGGCGGTGGTGTCAAATACTCTCCTCGGATTTCACTTAATGCTGCATCTTGGTTCATGCACAACCTAACTGCTTGCAGCTATCATTTGGTGGGAAAAGAAAGCAAAAGGTAAGTGCCGCTCACGCTTATTTTGTAATGGCTCATTTGCCATCCTAGGAGCATAAAGGTAAAGAAGGACTTCAAAATATAGCAAAATGCAAAGGCTAATTCAAAATGGAGAAGATTTTAAATTCTTTATGGTTAAGTAACGCACAAAGTCATAAATTTATTGTGCATAATTAAAAATCGGCTTGTTGCCTTTCTTTGAACAACGGAATTATTCTTATTTAATACTTTGTTTTTACAACTTTCTCACGTAACAAAAGATGCGACTTCACCTGTTTGCCTCTAGGGTGGACATCACCCGACCTTGGAAGATGACTGCACTGTAAAAAGAAATTGGTACGTGATTGCTGACCAAGGCATCGTATTGCTGTGGTGAGATGACTCCTTTAAAGTGTAGCAACACGGCTTCCTTCACAAAGTCCTCTCACCCTTTCAAACGCCAAGTGGTGCCTAGCCCGACCTTGGGACTGTCCCACTGAGCCAGGTTATATACAGGCTCATTTCTGTTATGCTCTTGCAAGGAAGACGGAATGAATAGGCTTGCAGGTAGTAGCATCAGTCACACACCCGTTGGCCATGCATCCGTTTCAGCCTTTCATCTCTGCTCATTTATCAAAAAAAGAATGTATTCTTTACGAGTTTGCTCACTGTCACGTCTATGTAGCGGATTTACCGCTTTGATGCTATTACATTCAATAATATAGGGGCTGCTATCAATTGGAGTGGATTATAACGTGTCCAGAGCCCCATCGAGCATTACAGTGTGATTTGACTTTGAGCTGGTTTTAAGATAAACTTCTCTGTAGATGACTAGCCCTATTTTGTCTCACTTTAGAAAAACCAAGAAACCTCAGCAATGATCAGAGGTTCAAAACCCAGATCAAATGGCTATTTGTTAACTAACGAACCGATGAGTTTTTAATTTCCCATTCTTAGAGAGCAACAACGATAATGCAGGGCTCTGATACTGATCCCTTGATTTTCCTTTACGGGCATAGCAAAGCCTCTTTCACATCACTTCATCTCCTTAAGAATATTTCAACTACCTCACCTCGGAGAGTCGAAAGACGTAAGAAAAGGCACAAGCTCTGGTAAATGGCTAAACGGCTCAGTCTTCTTCCCTTCTAGCTTCCGTTTGCCATCGTAATTGGTAGCATGCATCTGCATCACCAATTTCTTTGCACAGCTGTAGAATTGCTCCTTCTTCACCTCCATAACACTGGGCGCGTAACAAAGAAACTATTCTTAACTCGATTGTAGTTTAATTCCGCTTCTTTAGACTGCTCATTCACTTCCAGACTCTGTGCCCACCTATACTGCAGTTCTTTATAGCATTTAACAGGACCGCAAGAGCAATGCTTGCACCAATATGAGTTCACGAACTTTTCTAGCTTCTCCGAAGAGTGCTTTAAAATACATGGAGTTTCTAAGGAGCATATAGCTGATTGTGCAAAACTTGAAGGTGACGTTATAAACTAATTCTGTGCCACATGCGGGTAAATTGTATCCTCGACTTTTTCTTTTCCCTTGGTCCTAGCATTTAGCTACAATGTGTGTGTGTCTTTTAGACAAACTCGATTGTGTTTTCAACAATACTTAGAGCTTTTTCACAGTATTCCATGGCATAATGCATTCTGGTGACTAAATCTCATCTTCCATGCTCAATGAGCAAACACTGCCTTTTCCTTTAAGCTGAAGAAAATGCGTCATGGTCAACTGCGGAGTTATTTAGCTACATTGGCCAATGAGAAAGTTATCCCTATTTCAAACATCTCTGGGCATTGATGCTCCGAACATGCTACCTATTAGGCATAGATACAAGAACTCAACGTCTAGTCGTTGGGTAATGCCACGCGTCCATGGCCTAATTTGCAAAGCAAAGGTAAGTGGGAAGGGACTTCCTTACCTCCCATGATCTTAATCGCAGTGTCAAATTTGCCATGCGCAGGAGGGGAAGCTAAAGTTGTGAATCGCATCTCGTGAAATGGGTCCAAAGCCTCCAAACCGCTGAACTTGAGCAATATGATCTTGTCTGTGTGAACAAAGGCCAAGTCAGTGAGTTTTTTGCGTTCTTTGATCAGGGTTGGGCTGGAAAACGAGTAGACTGGTGCATAAAATGTTTAGTACTATTTTATGGCCGTAGTAATGTACAGAAATATGGAGGCTTTCGAGCCAAATTGGCTTCCCAGCAATAACGGAAGTTACTAATTATATCGCCTGTGTTAGTGGTCACTCAAAACTTCCATGGAACTGGGTGCGGTGGCTTTGTGAAACAAGGAATTATACAAACTGGGATACCAAAAAAATTTGAGCATATCCTTTCAAATTACACCTAATTTTTAATGGAATTCACAAAAAGAAAGAGGAAGGTATTATTTTCAATGGAACTCTGACAGTGAAACTCACCTCCACCGGGTGCTCTTCATTCCACGCGTCTCATGGTTAAATGAGACTTGCTAAATTGAAGCTGTCCTGGCTTGTGCAAATGAATAACCACTTAGAGTAGTAAAATGATTGACTTTTAAATGAGGGGCTAAATGGTGTGGGAGATCCGAGGGGATTTGTAAGCAATGAGTGGTGTGAGGATTTAAAAACATAGGCAAGTTATAATCGACATGAATATGCTTAGCTTGTAATTCTTGAGTGCCATATTGCATCACCTAAACGCTGTGTAGTTTATGTGGCCTTTGCTTACGCGCACCTTTGAAGGCCTCAATTTACGCAAGATGGAACGACTGTTACCTCAGAAGTTCTCTCTTCGTTTGGAATAAATCGACAGTTTCCCTTCGCTATTGAATTGATTTATCACAACTCTAGGAAAAGCATAGTTGTTATCTTATTAGAATCACTAAGTCAATTTAAAGGAAGCCAAGAACCACCCTCATTTATTTGCCTAATTGGGATTGTCTAAGTGACTAGTGAACTTATCTTTATAGTTGGCCAAAATAATCGCTAAAGGGAAGTTTCTTTCCGCCTTTTAACAACCGGATGTGATCAAATAAAGCGGTTAGTTTATAACAGGTCTGCATATCGGATAAAACAAGAGTAAGGCCACCGCTAATCAGTCCATGATAGCCTGCTTTGAGGCAATTTAATTCTTGTACAATCACACTAATATGTTCTGAGTTGGCAAGGAATGCCACCCCAGTAATTTTCAACTAAAGTAGCAAAACTGGACTTATTTACATATCTTTTTTGAGCACGTAGACACTAGCCCTGGGGATTATTTTATCGTCAGCGTACGTTTCATGCCGCCTGCCCTTGAATCAAGAGTGATAGAGGTCCCAGAATGCTGACGTCAGTGTGGTCGAAGCATCAAGGTGCTGTGCTAGTCTACCGTTTCAGAGGTGAATCATTTTGGTGTTTGAAATTGGCACAAGTGCATTTTTGCACAGCTTACTGACTCAAATATATCCACGAGTGTGGAGATTAAGCTCTGATTACCGTCAGTATATTTGCTTTCTGTCAACAAAACAGCTAAATCCACTCCAGTCATTATTTTAATTACACATTAAAACAAGCATATTCAAATATTTTATTCATTGCACGCAGTTCACACGCTAAATTTTTTCTCAATAGTTGGTGTGCTAATGCGTGATCCCAATGCTAATCACTTATTTTTAGCAAAATCCAACCAAAAATATGATTAACGTGTTTTGCTGCTCCACTTTCCCTAGCAGCTTACACTATTCTAAGCCATCTCCGATGTTGCAATAAGTCATCCAAGGATAGAGCTGTAGCTCAGCTAGACTTCTCCAAAGACGATGTAAGACACAATACTTGAGCAGCTCAAGCGGTGGTGAAATGGCGAACTATCTAATTGTCCCCTTTGCCAAACCTGAAAGCTAAACAAGCAGCCAACACGAAGAGAGGTTCTAGGCGGGACCAAAAGAGCTAAAACTACCTGACTCATCCAATGAAATGAAGTGTTCAATCATCAAAGACCGCCATTCTAGGCTGTCGAAATATAACCTACTATTGAACTCTACGTTTTGCTACCTCTAAGTGCTAATTGAGGTCGATCCACGAGGCGGTTCTCTAGTTTGAGGTAAGTGGCTTTTTGCTTGTACCAAAATGGTACCTATACAGCAATGCTAAAATTAATAGGATCTCAATCAAATTTGACCGTTGATGGCCTTAGTCCAAATACATTGGCCACCTCGTATAGCGAGCATGTTGGTCTTTGTCTTTTTGAGTTCGATTTAACCTCACGACCTTTCTTGACTTCTGACTAGCCACAAATTGGGCAAAACAACTTTTAATTTGTCAATAAAAATTAAAGAATTGAGCGGACTTAACGAAGCAATTACTTCTTGGAAATGGAGAGTTAAGGATCGGGAATAGAGAAGAAGGTAAGTGGATGATCGCGCACTGTTTTGAATGGGATCGTTGTCAGTGGGCAAAACTGATCATCCCAGTATCCCATAGTCCCTTCAGCACATAGTTTTTGAGAGCCTTGCGATGGTAGCAGCAATTTTATATCAAATTCTACGTCTGTACCCGAATAACCCACCGTCGACATTTGATCTTGCAAAGCCAAGACAACAAGACAAGCCTCATTAAATACGGAGGAAAATCGAATGCATACAGAACCATTGGTGCTACATTCATAAAAGACTTGATTAGGCATTACTTGTTGATATGGAGAAGATCAGTGGTAGTGTGCGTGTGCAACATCATGCGGCGGTGTTTGAAGTCTCCTGTGATAGAAGCTATTCGCACTCGTGGAAACCCGTATTCGCGCGAGACCCCTAATTGTTCATCGGCAAAACTCTTAAGTGGTGTAGGCATCAGTCAGCCTGGGTGGGGTGGCCTGTTAGTGATAGTTCTCCACCTACCTGCACAGCAATAATCCTTGTTGACGAAATTCCTTACTTTGAGTACCTGACTAACACCTCCCTTAAATTGTTGCAAAATTTCACAAGGCACAAATACATTCCTTGTAATAATTTCAGCTTAATTAAGCCCAAAATCTCAGTTTAATTCAGAAGGCTAAGGAAGTGGAAGGGGAAAAAGGAACTACTTCTCTTTGTGACCCACCTGACATGCGTGTCGGGATCGGCCTTTGAGTTATAAGTATGGAGAACCTTTGGTCCACCTAGAATAAAGTACTTGCCCACGCCATCTGTTTCAGACACCGCACAACTATTCAGTGCCTTTGGGTTCGCCTGCCTTTGAAGTATCTTCTTTCTCATTACACCCCTCTTTAAAGATAGTCCAATCAGGATGTTCAACGTACCGAATCGAGGCAGTAGATGTAGCACTGCTTCCTCTTCCTACCTCGCCACATGCGCCATGGCCTATTCGCCTGCGGCTGGATACCAGCATGAAGGTCAGGCCATTAGTATAGTCTGAAAGTCATTCCACAGATCGGAAAAACGACATGCAAAGGATGAAGCCCCACGCAAATAGGTAAGGCGTTATATCACTACGATATGCATTCGACTTCTTTAACGGAATTTGATTGCACTAATTTTCTTTGGAAGAAAAATTAAAAATATACAAGTATGAGTTGAATGTGAAGCGCAATAGCCTTAATGCTCTGTCGAGAGCCTTTGGATGGATTAACCTCTACCTTTCACAAGCTCATGATAGTAAAGGCGATCCCATCTCTCTAATTAATTACCCTTTAAAATGGTTTCCTTTTATAGAAGCGCTTTGGTATGTAAATCAAGAAAATGAATGAAATTGCTAAAAGCAAAGTGCAATTCGAAAACAAATTTTCACATTGATTTAGATTAAAAATAGGTGACGAAACTCTTCAAACTTTTAATTGACTACAACCGAAATTTTAATGAACTAAGCGTTACCTGGATTAAAAAGAAGGAAAAGAAGTGCACAATGGGCTTGGTACATACCCCAATGATAATAGCAAAGGAGGAACGGTAGAATATTTCGCCACCAAAAATAAAGACGATTCCAAAGGTGAATAACACAGAGGTCAACTCTGGAAACAATATCCATCAAAAATCCTTTAAAAGCAGATTCGCAAAAATTAAAGTTACTTTTAGGCAATAATTAGAAAAGTTAAACAGTGCAATCAAGTTGTTGGGAGACCAAAATCAATGCGATGTGTTATTAAAAAGAGAAAAAAAGTGAAAATGAACAGCTCACTATAGAATAATGCTCGGTAATTATGAAACAGAAAATGTAAGTTAAGATTGATAACCTTTTCAAAGATTTTTGCTCCCTTCTTAATTAGCATCGTTCCATCGAGTCGGAAATATTTTTTGAGGAAATGAAATTTCGCATTATTTACAAAACAGGTGCCAACGCAGGTGAAACCACTTTCAACGCCTGCAGAGGCCTCCGAACAGATTTTAATGTTTGAGTGTATTTTAAAGTTAGCACAACTTCATCGTTTGAAGTGGTTCAAATAATCGCCATCTGAAATTCGCCTCAAGAGGAAGCGAGAGAAAGGAGGTGTTGTTTATTTGAAATCACCAGCCAGATGTTGCGGATGAGTTGGCTGGCCGGATCATAATGCGGAGAAATCAAAATAAATAATTTGGCTAAGCGGAGGGGTTGTGGCTCACACTTGCAAATAGTTCATCAATCTCCTAGGGCATTTGACATGTTTAGAAATACAACCATGTTCCAATATTAATCTGAGCAAAAAGCATTTGACTTTCAAAACCGTTATACCCGTCATTCAACCGGCATAGAAATCGTACAATTTTACCGCTGTCTTCTACCATGTAGCTGCTAGGCTAAGAGGGATTCCCAAAGCCTTTAGACCTTCGGGGATACAAAACAGAGAGAGATTTGCTATCCAGCAATTATGTGCTCCCACTACCGTAAACGCTGGGACCAATGATGTAACTAGGCCAAATATGAGAGCATTCGACTTGTTTTTCAAAAATGTCATTAAAATTTTATTCATCTGCAGCCTCCACTCGTTGTCTTTGAGCCAAAATTGTCCGCAAAACGCCTAGTTTTTAGCACCATTGCTCAAACAGAGGGTGGAAAGAGGAAAAAGGATAGTGCCTACAGGTATTACTCTACCTGATGTAATTATAAAGCCATTTTTAGATTCGTGCGTTTTATAGGCTTTACTAAATAAATAATTGAGATGTTACAGTACACATCAACAAAGCGCCGGATCAATGGTTGTTACGGTGACTCACAATAACAGTTACAAAATTGCACCTTTTAGTGTTCCTAAACACTTCTGGAATGTAGCAGAACCACCATGTCTGAAAGTTCAGCGCATTTCACGTGACGCGGATCATATGAACAACAATGTGAACTGCTATAACATTCTCTTGCATGTCGAGAATAAAGCCCTAGCTTAGAGTGGCTCCTTGTTTTTTTTAGATCCAGCTAGCGATACAGATTCAATTAGCAAGAGGCCAATATTTCGATAGGAACGGTGATAGAAATACAACCGTTTACAGGTGGATGCTAAAAATGGAACAGTAGGCACTACCGAACAGTTTAATTGTACTGACAGTAGCGCATCTGAAAGTTGATAACACAGTTTTAACTAAACTCTAGGACAGACTTCACTTATACTCCATGGCTAGATCGCAGCTCGTGTCAACAGCTTGTAGTAATGAGAATCATAGTAAAGCAGCATCTTTTATTAGCCAAAACTGGCTAAATTAAATTTTTAATGGAAAACATAAAAGTTACGCTATTATCAAAGGAACTCAATAATACAACTTCTGGAGCATTGAGCAAGCAAAGAGCGTCTGACAGCAAATCACGGTTGCACAACTTCTTGAAACGCCTATCTGGATCGAGTATAGAGATAAAGTTTCTTTACTCCTCCTCCATTTCCAACTTACTGCTTTAAAGGCTCATGAGTCTGCCACTAAACAATTTTGCAAAGACCTGAGCTTGAGTTGGTGCTAACAGGTAACACGTCACCTGTTTGATCAGCAAAGAAGCATTACCCCTGAACAAAGATTACTTCTGACAGTGACATTTACTTAACAGAGCCTGAGTTTGTTGCATAATGTTAAAGTCGTGATGTTAGGCAAAATAAAATGGATCGGACCCCTCGTAACTTCTCTTTCCTGACCTTTATTCAGCACCAATTGAGCCCACTTCTCTGCATGCAGAAGAGGTATCTTGAAATTTCTTAAAAACTCTGCTGCAGCCTCTAGAAGACCAGTTTGTCAAAATACTCTATACTGAGGTACCTCAGAACACTTCGAATAGAAGTACCCGAGAGGAGTCCCTTACACCGGCAGCTTAGCTGAACGAGTGCTTGGTAGGTCCGCTTTTCTGGTCTCAGCCTTGGACCCGTAAAACCAAGCGAAGAACGAAGCATTGTACGTCCTTCGCCAACATAGATGTCAAATCTTACAGCTCTCTTGTGAATTCCACTGTGTGCAGTCAAAGCGACTCAAAAACGATTAGTAGAATTAGGATAGCTACATCAGTATCCCTCAACAACATGAACACCCAAGAGGTAGACTACCCATCCAACCTTTAGCCCATTTCAGCTACGGAGCCGAAAAGCATTGGCCCAAGAGTTCACTCTACCTTGTAGCCTCTTGCCTGACTCGTTGGCCTACCTTTTCCATCTAACTGCTTGCTACGGCAATGGCGACCTTGTCGATCATCGGTTTTGCTCCTGAATTATACCGCCAACTCACAAAGAAATCACAATCTCCTCTTGATAATGGAATTTTCAAAGCTGCAAAGTCACAACATACCAGAGGAGTACAAAAGAGTAATGTATGCTAGTGTCCGCCCTTAAACCTATTTTTGTCAGCCACAATGCGGCCATAGCTGGCAGCAATTTTGGAACTGGTGATGTCATCCCACTTGAAATAGTAGTTTACTTCTCTCTAATGAGGTTGGAGGAATTTCGAAAGGATTAGGTCCACAACAGCGTGTCAAAAGGAGAGATAAAAAGAATAACGAAATCAAAATTAAGCATCGGATTTTTTAACACTCGTAGGCTTTTAGTTCTGGCGGCTCACGGAGAACAAATACAGCCTTTGCAAAGGAGTGCTTTAGGAATAGACATTTGGACTCATATCCATTGAATACATTTTATTTTTACGTATTCAAAAGTACATTAATAAGTTTGGATTAAGATTCGAAAAGATTTTGCAAGAATGGCCCAAATTAACGATCCCCAAGACAAGTAGCACATAAGTGAATGAAACGGAAAAAAACACCACCCTCACGGCATGTACTAATGGAATGAATTACTTCATCAAGAGTTCTGCATTCAAAGACAAAAGTTAAAAAAGCCGAATTTCACTGCATTTCTTTGCTTAACAAATGACCAAAATATTGATGAAGAACACCCGCTCACGCTTGCCTCTCCTTCAAAGGTACAATCCAAAAATCGCACTACAGTCTATCTCAAGGCATTGCCCTTCTATGAAGAATCGACAGCCAAATACCAATTGCATGAAACTTTGCAAATAGCACATTTTCACAGCGAAACCAACGCATTCCATTGGGGATGCAAAGAAAAAATCAAGAAAATAGTCATTATATTACTTTGTAAAAGCACAACACTAACTATGACTTTTACTTTCCAACTATGCCGTTTCAACTACAGAATAAACCAAATGTAAAATCGAAAAAGGTAGACGTTACACTCATTTGACATATCGAACCCCATTCTTAATGCTGACAACATAGCCACAGCTACAATTAAGCTAACATTTTTTCAACCTCGACAGGTAATGAGTTCGACTCCCATTTTCCTCACGCATTGACTATGAAGTACCAAACAGCTGCCTCTTTTCGTGAAATGTATCCCACTCTACCTAATACATATCTCGACGAGAGCTGCCAACCGAACATGAAGTCCGACAGACAAATTTAAATATGCATTAACATCTATATTTTACTGCTTCATAAGTATCGTACGACAAAATGACCTCGAAAAAAATAAGGAGAGAAAGTAAAGCTGCGGAAAGGAGAGAATACAACAGCCACCCGATCCACGCCGTTGGCAATATAAAACAAAAAACAATCTGCTTGGAGAATTGGATGTTGTACGCCTTCGACACTGATCTACAAGAGGCGGTGGGATCCTCGGTCACGCAAAGCAGATGAACTAGACTGATCATAAAAGACAGCGTACCATAACGGGAGGGATGAGTCGATTGTAGGAGTAGCTATGAGGGAGGATAGGGGGGAGGAGGTTGAGGAGCCGCTCCCCAGCCAGAGCCCAGAGCGGCGTTAGAAGGTGCTGGATAGGAAGGATTTGAGGCCGGTGGAGTCACACCCGGATACGGCGGTGGCTGAATGCCCGATGGGACCGTAGCAGGATAGGGTGGTGGCTGATCCTTAACAGAGGACAAAAATCAAAATGAGAATTCAACTAGCCGATCACATATTCAAGCAAGGTGTTAAACGAGAGTATGTCTCCACTCATAGCTAATGGCACAGTATCCACACCGAAGCGTGTTTTTCTTCTCATCTTAACACATTCATGTAGGTTGGATGACCCAACTTTCCTACATGAGCTCTGCATCGCAAATATGCAATACGCATTCTTTTTCGTGCAACAAGCAGGTTGCTGGAGTTCGGAACAGTAAAGCAAATGTTGGCTACTCTTAATTGGGAAACATCTGCATTTGGTTCATTTGTTAAACAGCTACAAATAGTATATTAGATTGATAAAAAATGGTATATTATTCTCCGACCCCTTGACAGAAAACGCGTCAAATAAAATTCGATTTTGAAAAATAATTCTGCAACTCAATGTAATGGTGAAAGATATTTATGACGGTTAAAGAAGGAGAGCAAACGGTACTTGCAAGTAATCGCAATTCCGGGTGCGTAAATTGACCATCAAGCAGGCAGATGTGAGGCGAAATAATTGCCGAGCCATCACATGACTGGCTTGCTGCGAAATTCCTTTTAAAATGGGCCAACATAAAGTGTACCTTCAAATTTCAACCATATGCAAAGCCGGTGGACAGACATTTGCTTGAATTAGGTGTTAAATATTGATCTGAAACAAAAATTGTTTGTGCTGCTACCTAGGTCTGGGTCACAGCTTTGGCGCACGAGAATTGAGTTGGCAACCGCGTTTAATTTGTCATGCTTTCAGCACAACCATAATCCCATAAGGTCAAAGAGAAACCTTACGAATAATCAAGGAGAGCAGAAACAGGGGTCAATGCAGGCGCCTCTCAGACAGCAATAGCCAACGTGTTGACAAGAGGAAAAGAAAGATATACAAAAAATGAGCTCTAAAGGACTAGTAAGCAATGCTTAAATCGTATGTCAGAGGTTATTAAATGCATTATATAGAGCTTGAGCCCTTCCATTTAGCCTTGGCAAACAAAGCAAACATACATGTGCAAACAAAAAGCTTCTGATGCACCGATTTGGTGTGGCGTATTGTATCAATTTGCCGAATTACGTGAATAGCATGATGTATCTCAATGGGAGTTTATTATGCCCATTTATGTTACTGAGAAAACCTTTTAAGCAACCTACGATTCAGACACCTGCGCTGCAATAATAGCGAAGCTACCTGCAGGGCCGAGATAATGCCAAATACCTGTTGACCCTTGTGACAATTATAACCAATTTCAGTGAAGCTACGAAGTTGGGTCTTCGTCAGAGTGTTCAATTCTGTGTAAGGGTGAGCAACGAAGCGAGATCAGCAACAGGATAAAGTAAATATCCACCATAAGAAAACTGCTAACCTTATTGTCCTACAAGGAGTGGGTAACTAGAGTTTGGAAATATAATACCTCGCTACCCTGGCAGACGGCTAAGGAGCGTTAACGTTTTTGGGTCACCTAGAATGAATTCCAGCCTTAAGTACAAGAATGAGCTGAAATAATAAAAAGTCTACATAGAGAATAAATTATTCAGACAAATAAATAACCACCCAAAAATTGGTGGTTAGCAAGGAGGCAATAAGCTTTACCATAGAACGATTAACTTTACGGAGAATTATAATTGAAGGGCCTTTAAAAATATGCCAACTTCGACAACCGACTCCCTATTCCATGTTCCGTGTCATGGCAAGAAGTTAGAGTGCGAGATTCGCAGTGAACGGATTACGAATGGCAATTTGCCCATATTGAACCTAATAAACAAAGGCCATTAGAACTAACGAAAGCACCGCTGGCACCGCCTAATAATTATGCTGCTGATGGTTGAATTTGGAAGGTTTTACGGCGGAAGGACCATTAAATTTGCGCTCACTATTGAAGGGTAATCAAACTTTGTGGTTGAGAATAAGGCGACTGACAGCAAAATGAAGGCATCCTCGGAAATTCCCACTATAGTCCTGCCTAAGACATTTATATGGTTATAAGTAGTGTGCACAATGCAATGAAACCTTCTTCGCATCTATTGTAGCCAAATTAAATCCTCAGCAGGGTTGAAAAGAGAATGAAGGAACTGAAGTGAACAGCAGCAAAATAATAAGCCCATAAATTTACCACAGTCTGTGCATTTTGTTGAATAGCTCTGCTTTTGAGCAAATTTTCCTACTCCCATCCATGGCCGAACGTAACGAGCTTAATGGGCGGGATATCAACAATCCTCATTTTGGTGATCGTTTACCAACCCAAGTCTCTCAAAAGGGAAGCATCTGTAATGAATGGCTGAGTCTGCGAAGACGCAATACAGGGACAAGGCCTCAAGCGTCAGAGCTCGAATGTACAAATTCATCCTATCATCGATTCTGGCGTGCGAGTGGTTCCAAACTACAGAAGAACTCGTTGCGAACAAAGTAGAGGGGGGATCACAATGAACGCTGGAGAAGACGCTCAAAGAGGAGTAAAAAAATAAATGCTGAGCGAACTCACTGGGTATGGACCAGATTTTGAGACAGGCACCGGGTAAGTGGGTACTCCCGGATCCAAGGCAGGCGCATAGCCCCCGACGGTGACTAAATTTGGTGGTGGCAGCGGTGTCGATGGCGCGCTGAATACCTCGTCCACTACAGATGGTGATTGCTTGCGACGACGTCGGAGACAACAGAAGTAGACCAATAATCCAATGCCCAGTATCATCAAAAGGGTACCGAAAAGAGACCCAATTATTGTACCCCGTGGTTGAGAGTAGCTGTAACTGCACAAAAAGTAACAAGATAATGTCTTCATTCTCGTGATAGCTGTCAAGCATCAAATGAATGTCCTACAAGAGAAAAACCAACTATCAACCCACGTATTCTACTGGTACGATATGAATGACCACTGGCAGATTTTCTTTCTTTTGATCTAATTTACCTGTTCCTAAACAAAGGGTTCACATATGTGCGACGTGCGAACTCCGATAAGCAAATCGTAGTAAGGGGACGACGAAAGTGTAGGTGAGTTTAGCAAGACGGAAAAGGCAACTATTCTAAGAGTGGAAACTGCATTGTGTTTCAAACTTTGTCCCCTCTTACACCTAGCCACGTCCCCTTCAATCTAGAAGCCTTGAACACAAAGAGACCTGTCAATTCTCTTCAAAAACCGAAAATTTTCGCCTTCAAGAGGGGCATTCGTTGTGTTAATCTTTCGCGTGAAAGGTGGCTTGCCGCGCGCAGTTTCAAAAAAAGGTTAGTTTGTGCACCGATCATGTGAATTAAACGTTCGCATATGCAAATGCTCATTCTGCAGCATTTTACTTTTGATAACCTTCAGTGCACCGTTTTCATCATTTAAACGCGCAGGATTACGTGTTCCAATGTCGTACTGTGCCTGAAATATATGTATTCACAGACTTGGATTTGATGTCTTCGTTGGCTCCAAACCCTACAGAATCCAGCTGTCTGCCATCTTGATTAAGAGTGTCGTAAGCAATGAGGCCCAATCACTGCCACATGGCAATGTAACTGTAGCAGCAGAAGCCTCGCTCATATTTCAATCATGTGGGCCAACATCCACAACATTTACTCATGCAGCCACCACCAGTGAGGTCATGTCGACGCACATGAGTGTGAAAATACCAGAAAAAACTGATTGGTCAATTTATTGACCCGTAAGTGGACGACAGGAAAAGAGAAGAAATAAGGAGAAAAGTGAGGCTAGAAGCAGTAAGCGGGAGAAGCAAGCACATTAGAAACGAATTAACGATACAAGATAGGTTATGAAGCACACAATCAAACCAACTAAAAGTGAAAACTGCTGAAGTTAAGATAAACAGTGGCTATTCAGCGAGTCGTATGCATCGTCGAAAAATAAACATTCACGCCCCCAACAGAGCCATATTTAGTCCAGTGAATCACTAACCAAACCGTTGGCAGAGCGAAGGAGAACCACCTTAGATATTTTTAAAAGCATCCAGATCGAAAAAAAAAATCGGGTAGGTAATGAAGTCGGAATCGGATTGTTGCATTCCTACCAGACTTCACACTTCCTAAGTCGCCCCCTTAAATTGACAACTTTTGTAAAGTGAATGATTTTGCGGCAATAAGAGATAAAAAGTTAAAGTCAGGGCGTTATCTATTATCTATCGTAATAACAGGAACTTCCCCAGATGTGAAGCCCCAAAAGCAAACAGCAACCAGCACGACATCATGTAATGGTTTCACCTACCAAATGGTAATTAGGTCAAATGGCGGCGGTGATGCAATACCGTTTGGGTCGAGCGAGAATAACAGACACCGAATTCGTAAACAAAAAAAGTGAATTACCTCATATTTGCTACCTTGGTCCAAACACACGAGAGCCAATCCAGCATTCATCTGCATAAATTAAGCAATACCGCGGGCGTTTTTGATACTTTTAGGGAACGAGCTACTGGCGATAACATCTCACAAACCGGTAAGGGATGACTTTGGAATTATTTGAGATCTCTCAGAGTATCATTGAACATGGAGCAAGCGCGTTTGCTACCGGATTCAAAGGGAAAAACCGACCACAAAAACTCTTGTGCTACCGATTAGAAACATCATGCATCTATTTAAAGCTCTAAACCTGGTGCTGCCAACTATCCAAAACTTGGACAAACACATACCACAGATGTGCAATGCTTTACAATTCGTTCTTTCCTAAGTAAATTTTTTAAAAAAAGTGGCAGTACCTCTGTTGGTTTCGTGCCAAGCTTTCATTTATTTGTCAAGGCTACAGAGTACATGAATTTGTCTGAGTGCCATTTTTTATAAATTCCTCAACCACCCCAAATTGAGGCTGGGAAAGAAATCCGTGTAACAAAGTCGTGCTGTTACGGCATTCACATCCTTTATACCATTTGAGAAATAACCAAAACATCGGTGTCGTACAAATTATGATGGAAGTAAACTAATCAGTCAGGTGGGAACTACCCGTCTGGATGGGATAAATTTGGATATTCGTAGATGAAGTAAGCGTGCTCCGTTACTTTTCATGAAATAACAAAGCAAAGCGCCGATTATTTATTCTAAACAAGTTGCATGTACAGCTTCCTATTCCTACTCAGCTGAATCCGGTGTCCCACATGTGGCACGTGTCCTAAATTAGCATATGGTCAATAACCACGTCAAGTTGTGTCACAACTGAAGACAAGCTAAATTAAAGTCGCTAAGAAGTGGTGTAGGCCGATCATTTTCCTTGAGAAAGGGTTAACTTGGTCAAAAAATCAAGTCCGAACAGCAAGACATCGAAATCATTGTCACCAGCATTCCTCTAAGAACCTGGCATCGAACGTGTGAGACGATAATAAATGGGAAAAGCAAAATTGCTTAAATGTCAAATGCTTTCTACAAATAAGGAAACAAAACCTTGTCAACGAATGAGCACATATTTCTTCATCTTTAGGAAGCAGATAAACCTTCGAATCGAGTGCGAGGATTTCTTAGTTTACTTTCCTCAAGCAGGCAAACCGAAGGTAAATAGCATTAGATATGAAGCTCCTGTGTACTTTATTGCTGACCTAGATAGATGTTTACGAACTGTCCAAGTAAAATTGTGTGATTAGGCAGATTAGTGATCTGACTCTACGATTCGTTGATCTAAATGAATAAGTGTGGAATATTACCCAAAAGGGTTTATCAAAATCGCTGCAAAAAAACTAGGAAAAACTCACTAAGAACGCCTGGCACAACATCTTTCGCCATCGTAAAGCTCACTACGACAGCAGTAGCGAAGATGGCTGGGACACACTGTGTAAAAATATTCCCTTGGGACTCCAAATGAGTCAAGCTCCACTCTTCGCCCTTCGCATATCGTATATCGAGCTTAAAGGATAAAATGAAAATTACATTTATAGATGCTATTAAGATATGCGGAAAGTCCACTGAAATCGCACTCAAATGCAATGTATCTGTACTGCTGGGGTTCATTCGTCAGTACGCAAGAGCAGGGAACAGTCCCTCGAAGACTGCTCAAAATATGTGTTTGTATCACCCTAACATCCGATTCATGTCGGTAGTGATTGTCGATATTGATTACCTGATATGATTGGATGCAATGACATCATATCAAATGATCAAAGCGGTTTACGGTATAACAAGGATCATAAAAACGTACAAAGATGGGGAAGATAGATCGTGTAAGTAGGCTTGGACCAAAAGAGGCAAGGAAGCTTATGATCAATTATCTTATTTAAATTACCTTCAAGTTTTTGTCCTAGTATACAAAAGACTATATTAAAAAACTTACAAATGTCACGATTTGACGCCAGTTTGAAGCCTACATAGACAGCAGCCATACCGCCAGCAGCGAGAAGTAGCTTTTTGCTAAGAGAGCTAAAGAAAAACTACGATGCATACATTTAGAGGCAACAGCACTCAAAAAGTAAGCAAAAAATCGCAATGCAACTCACAAATCACAAAAATCAACAACGTTAAAAAACAAATAAAAATAAATGAAGCAATGCGCTACTTACAGACCAGAACTTGATTTAAGACTTGAAAAAGCGGCATTGTATTTACGTGAGGGAGCGCGAGCTCTAGGACGATTTCCCCTAGAATAAACTTCCAAAGAAATAAGCGGAAATACCACTCACCACAGACACCAGCAACCAGTATCAGCAAAAGCACTGTAAAACACAGCCTCATTATCTACCCAACTTTGCACAACTGCATCCAAACAAGGCGCTGCTAGGTCAATTGGGAGAGAGAAATGACTGTTTGCGTATTCAAACAAAATCCATTTAATCTGCTAAGTATTTTTAATTCAATATATTTTAGATAAATATTTGTCAATTGCTGCCAATGACTGCGCCAAAAAGTGGTTTTTGCTTTTAAGCAACTGTTTGCTTCTTATTCCGGCATCAAAGTTGTTAATTTTCGCAAGTCTGTTGTTCATAAATTTATTAGTTATTTTTGTATTTGGGGCAAGTCCTCTGCACTCTAAGTAAGCTACGGCTTTTAGTCTCTTATTCAGCTAAAAACTTGCCTGATATTCTTCCATCCTATCAGATTGACGACGATAAAACCTTAACCATGATAACAGGAATTATTTAGTGATGGTACAGTGAAATGCCAATGTATAGCCTTAGGTATATCAAAGCTTTTTAAAACTCCCTAATTGTATAGTAGGACTTAAGCTTAACTGTAAAATTTGGAAGTAGTTCGGGCATGGCCTTTTGTTGTCACCGAGAAGAAGTTTCAAAGTGAGAACTGGAGAACCCAGGGCGCATAATGTGCATCCAAATCGAGCACCCAGCCATGGAATTAAGCAATTTATGCTTGCTTACTTATCTTAGATGCTAGCCAATAGTTGATCTTATATTTGAAAGATTTTAATGAATTGAAATCCGTTTGCTGTTTGTTTAACTCTCAGTTTGGTAAAGGTCACTTCATGCCTTGTTTATTGTACCTTAGCCGGGTAGTCTAGCCTCTGGTTGATTCTAGCGTTCCCAATCCTTGTCGTGTGATGCATGCATATTTTCTTTCCCTTATTGCTACGTCTTCCCACATATTCATGTGGGTACGGTAGGGAAGCGCCGAAGCAAAGCTTTTAAGGATGCTTTTAGATAAGTGATGCTTCTTTTGTTAATATCTTTCTTGCAGAACAAAGAACTGAGGTAGATATCGAAGGTTGACGTCATTCTTAGCACTTTTTTTATGGGATTGAGGTCCTTTATGTCGGGTTAGCTTTCCACTACCACCATTGTAGCGCTCCGAGACTTCCCTGAAGGCAAATAACGATGCATTTCTCAGGCAAAATATATGCATTCGGCAGCATAAGAAGGTGAGGCCTGTGACATGGCTCAGGGACTAGTGCATCCGGTCAAGTCACTATGGCCCATAAAGTCATCATAAACAAAACCGAGAATCAAACAAAGCAATACTTTTTGCATGGGGCGCTACAGGATGAAACTCAATGCCACCAATTTTCCTTATTTCAGGCCGAGCAATTGAATCTTAATCATTAGAGTATCTCTCTTGTCTATTTACCAAGGAGAATTTTTCGGGGTTTACAATAAACAGGAATGTAGTAATTTGTTTTTATGTGTGTAAGAGTCTCCACTTGTCGTACCTTATTTTGCATGCATACAAATTTATTTACCAATCGTACCTTTTAACTCCAAAAATTGGATTCACTATAAATACTTAGACACTGTCGAATTGAACTACGTGTGCGAACCCATCTCTGGAAAGCAAATTCAAATCCCGTGTAGTGCTGTCAGTAGTTTCTTCTTCTACTCCCGTGGAAAGAGCAGACTACTTGAAGGCAATCACCTTTAATTTGATAATTGCTGTGAATACGTACGGAATTTGAGGGTACGGGAGCCATTGTTTTTTCTTCCTTAGAAATTCGTAAATGTAAAGGTTCTATTTAAAGAAATATGCATCGCACTTGGGTAGTTTTTCGTCGCCTTCCGTAGGTATGCAAGCCTTACCAGCCTCTCAAGTATAGCAACCTACAAATGATTTAACTGTATTCATCAGTGGTCTTTCCTCCTAAATTTGGCGGTTCATTTGTTGGCCTGACGTCGTGACCTAGGGTCCATTATTGCGACCTCTCAGCCCTTCCCTATTATGACACTAAACTTTCTTCCATGATGGAGTAGCCTATTACGACTGTAACAACGACTCAGCGATTCCGATTCAAGTGAAGGCCCATTTTAAGCATTACGATTTGAAAGAAGAACTTTTGTTGTTATTCCTAATATTGCGTTTTGGCCGATTGTCACTCCGACATACAGTTCACATAGGAAATATGCGCTTTTTCAAAGTCGCTCAGATGAGCTTCGCCCCGTTGGATGTTTCTTTTCAAAAGGTGTAATGTTCAGGAATCCTAACTAGATTTATCGGGTGCAACATTCTGGTGTTGGGGTCCATTAAAACGTTTTTTGTGGTATATTTTGCACTATCGTGTCTGCAATGACTTAGCGATTCCGGCCCTGGAAGGCCACAGCTGGCAATTTGACTCTTGAAGCAAATTACACTAATGCATTTGCCAAAGCAAAGAGAAAGTCACCAAAGAAACTTAAAACAACGGTCCCTCGCAGCCGACACAGAGGGTTAATTATGAAGAGCCTTGGGAAGGACTTCTAGGATTCACGTGCGCTATGTGGTGATTTAACCTTCAGTTTTGGCGGTCGCACAGCGTTTGGTTATGCTAATAGTAAATTTCCCCTTCCTCTGCGAGAGTACAAAAGGAATTGTAATAAATTGGTTACATAGGTGCAACCTAAATAAGTAGCAACAACACGTCAATCATTTTGAAGCGTTCTGTTTCTTGGTATTTCTCCTTTGTATTTTTGGTCCTATGTTCTGAGATTACCTTATCCTGAAGAGAAATGCTCAATTTTGTCCAACTTTAGTTCCTCGAGGACGTTGTCTATGCCCCGCATTTCGAGCGTTTTCCGAAAGGTTGTGGCCGGCAAAGTTCGTGTGTTTTCACTATTCTTATGACGTCCCGTAAAGACTTAATTCATAGCAAACTATTTCCTTCATATTCCTCCTGCTCATTATGCAAATATCGATAAGTTGTATGTTGAATTTCGTCTGCAACTGGCCGCACTAATGAGAGTGGTGCCTTTAAATCAGTTGAATACGAGAGCATCTTTTCAACTATCGAGGAAATCTTGGGAACAGCCGCTCTATTCACGAAAATTTGGATGTACCTCCTTCTATGTCAAAGGCGGGTGTTTCCAGCACTTCAAATGGATCTTTTTGAACTATCTTTCTGTCTAAATCATCTCAACTCATGCTAAAAGAATTCTATAGCGTAAACTTATCTGTCAAGAAGGAATCATAGTTCCCCAACCTCTTTAATTTTGATCATTTATGACCACAATCCTCTTGACTCCTTATTCAGCCGAAGACTAGACCGCTTCCTCGTTCGCTTTGGCGGATTTTAATGATAATGTCGGGGACTACCGCCTGTCAAAGATGTCACCAATTCGCAGGCTCAATTTAGTCATTTGCAGTTTCTCCACAAGAATCTTGAGGCACCTTAGGATGTTTAACCTTCATGATTTTCAAGGCAGTATCTTCTAACTTACCACTGGGACCGACTAATTTTCGGACAGTTGGAAAGAAGGGCGACTTCTTACTCGTGAGAGCCGCAATTGATGGTGTCGCGCTTGACAATGTACGAACTGCTTCTGAACGGTTTATGTCGTTTCAATTGTTGACAAAACTTTTGTGAGTACTTTCAGGTCCTCCTTTGGTGATGTTGAAATGAGTTATCCCAACTCCAGTAATTTTGGCTTTCCCATCACTGACTTGAGAATGGTTTTAGGATCCATGGCTCCAGCCTTACGCACTTGTTGGGACTTCTGTTCGGTCAAATTTAGATTTTGACACAAGAAGAGGATTTTACGGATGTGATATGATTTTCTCCAGAAGATTTGGAACCGAGTCGGGAGTTGTGAGAACCATAATTCCCAAAGTTCTCAAGTACTTTGAGATAAACTTAACAATATGGACTGAAAGTGATAGTAGCTATTTGTTTCTCTGGAACCCTGTTCCTTCTGTCATATGAGCTTGACTTTTGTTTCAAATCCATAAATCCGTAGGTACGTTTAATGTGGTCAAACGACTATGGAAATAACAACATGTTCCAGTAATAGAGAAGGTAGGCCATGACATCAGTACCGACAGAAAGTAGACCATCACGGATGTCAAGTTCCAATCCCAAAGATGTCAGCTCTCGGTTTCGATTACGCGATGACCTTCGATCAGCAGTCAAGCAGAAACTCCCAGAAAAACACAGAATTAAAAATATCGCGATAGGAGCGCTTTCCCGTGGACACAGCTGCCCTCAATGAGCGTGATTTGCTTTACACACCTCTTTACTCTCCTGGGTGCTTTCGTGCAGGAAGAATTGGCAAACACTCAGCATTCAAATACAGTTATTCGAATAGTTCAAGGGAAAACACCTCCCAGAATGATAAGTTTACATAATCATCGAACAGATTCTTCCCTTTTACAGAATAAGAGAACGCGGTAAGCTAGCTTGATCTTTTTAAATGCCGGAAGCATCTAGTTTCCATAGGCAGCATTTCTACCGCCAGTTAGGGCAGGTAAAGTCTTCCCAATTGAAATAATTTCCCTTCTTTCTCCATTTCTTCCCTTCCTCAGCAGCTGATTTCCTCTTAATGCTCTGAAAACTGCGTGTACTTACTTTACACAGAGGGAGCTTGCATCAGCTGCGCCCGGAGCAGAAGCAGAGGCTACTCATAAACCAATCGGTACTACTTCCTCAATTCAATGTAGCCTTGCCGCTGTTTTTTTGTCGGTTGGCCGAGTTGAACGACTTGGCATGCAATAGGGGTGAGCGATAGGGCTTTTCGAGCGAAAATCAACCAGCCCTATTTAAAGAGCCTCAAGGTCACCTGCACGAATGGTGAATAGCACAAACTGCATCGGAACGACCACTTTGAACCGCGTGTCTGCATATGTGCACATTGGGGAATAAAAAAGGCTTGGACGCTTGCATGATTTCCTACCAGGTGGCGGGTTGCGTTCTTTAAATACAGTGCGGACCTCGGAGGGCTAGGTTGCTACAATGCTCAACGGTTCTACTTTGTTGGTCTGCGGGATGTCAAGCTATGGTAAGGGCACTCTTCCATTCTTTTCCAACTTTTGAGTACCACTGCATATCTAGTGGAAGCAATGAATTAGCTTGAGCACAGCGGTGATTCTCTTGATAAAAGTCTCTTACCCTAGATCCAAAAAAGCGCTCTTGATTTACACTCAATTCCCACCAACACTACTTTAACTTCCCACCCTCAATCACGACCATCTCTCGATGTTGCCAACTTTTACCATCATCTCATTCCCACAAACGGTGCCGAACCGAGACACCTGAATTACCCACGATTTCATTGCGCCATGGTAGGTATCGGACGGTCAAAGTCAATAATGAGGTAATCAAGATTTCCAAGACTTGCCCTAGTCCTGCTCTTTATCCGTTATCGTTATTCCATTGTTCAGTTTGCCAGAACTAGCGAACCAACCAATAAAAAACTTCAGCGATTCCACTATCATCAAATAGTTTTGACCTTCGAGATATACCTAGTCTGGAGAAATTGGGGAATCGATGGCTTCAAAATTGTTCGGAATGAGCTGCATAACCTCATTAACATTCCGCTGCATTCTACGGCATATGGTTGTCGTGATTCTGATCGTTTCCTTTAACAAAAAAAACATTCTTTACTGCTTTGGACTTGGTTTATAAATTGCAGAATCATACTTGAGTAGCTATCCAACAGATTTGCAAGGCGGCTTCGAGTTACAATAATAAGGTGTCGGTGAGGACGTAAGGCGTCACGAATTCTTCTTTGAAATCGGCATTGAAATTGTCTTCAGTTCTGTGAAAAACTTGAGTCCGTCTTTACCGCTTTAGAAAATAAACGTAAACCAAATGGTTAGTCAAAAAAAGATGGATCGTCAGGATCCTCAACTCGATTAGGAATTAGTTGCTGGCTTACTTTTCTCGGCCGACTCCTGAGTGTTTATATCCTCCAAACGGCTGCATTACAGGCGAAGTATTGTAGCTGTTGATCCTAAGGCAAAAGGAATCATCATATGAATGAAAGGGATTGAAGCAGACATACCAGACAGTGCCAGCTTCAAGGGTCTGAGCAACGCGAAAGGCCTTGTCCATGTCAGTGGTGAAGACGCCGCCGCCAAGACCATAATGTGAGGCGTTGGCGCGTTGAAGCACCTCCTCAAGGTCGTGAAACCGCAGCACCACCTGCACCGGTCCAAAGATCTCCTCACGTGCAATCCGCATATCATCGCTGACGTCGCCGAAGACGGTGGGTGCGATGTAGAATCCCTTGTCGCCTACACGCTTACCACCAGCCACTAGACGAGCACCCTCCTCACGACCCGAGGCAATGAATTTCATGATTGTATCAAACTGCGCTTGATTTATCTAAAAAATACTTATTGCACCGTAATCCGCAGGAAGATGCAAAAGGAGAATTCCAGATCATGTCTAAAATGCCATTGAACAACCGGTTTATCAGGGACAGGCAGATTGCAATGTACCTTAAACGACCACTTACCAGCCTCCTAAGCATAAGCAAAAGCCATTTGGTTGTTCAAACCCCTTTTGTTTACCTTTTTGACATATTTCATCAACAAATGCTCTACCGAATTCGACATCGTTATAAGCAGTCTGTTGAGAGCCAAATTACTGCAACTCCAATTCTCTAAGCACCATAGAAACGTTCAGTGAAGTCTCCTCCAGTATTTTCAAGGTTGTTCAACACAGTGCAGAAATTTCATGAAAAACATCATCTTAAATCGGGGTTTTTCGTGGTAATGCCTTCGTAGATCAATAAGATTTTGAAAAACGGTGAACTTTCAAGCCAATGAGGAAAGGGAATATGGTTAGCCATTCGTAAAGATATTGAGGAGTTGGAACTCTAATCTACCAAACCATTTAAAGGGTATCATAGAATCTGTTTGGAGGAAGAAGTGGCAGAGGTGCAACACAGATTCGTACCTGGGGACCCTGTTCAACTCCATATTTGAACGTATCACCGACAACACGCTGTTCGGCGAGTTGACGGAAACGTTCAAGCATCTCCTCATAGACGGGCGCCTCGACGAAAGTTCGAGTGGCCGCGACGCAGCACTGCCCAGCGTTCTCCATCACGCCCTCAAACGCCACTGATGCAGCCTTATCAACTAAAGGGATGGTTGTAGCAACGCAAAGGTATCACACAGTGGCTAAAACAGAAACAAAAGATGGCAGAAACCTACGATCTGCATCAGCAAAGATTATGAGCGGCGACTTGCCGCCCAGCTCGAGGTTAACACGCTTAAAGGTAGAGGAGGCAGCAAGCATGATTGAGTGACCCACAGCAGTGCTACCCGTGAAGGTCACCGCATCTACTTCGGGATGACTCGCTAACGCAGCACCGGCCGTTTCGCCAAAGCCCGGAACCACGTTAACCACACCTGCCGGGAAACCTGTAACAAAGAAACACATTCTGTTCCATTTCTTTTTACCTATGTAGTTGATGTGATGTTAGCTGATGATTCTAGGGTAGGGCCGTTACTAAATGGGTGTCGAAATGAAGCCATCAATTATGGTATCAGTGGTGCGGAAGAAACAGTAATTCTCCTCAAATCAACTAAATTAATGATTGCAGAAATGAGATTATCAACCTTGGTATTAAAAATATATAATCAGCAAAAAATGATTAACGTTGGGTATTAAAGTGCATCACGTATCAAAGAAGTTGCACAGGACCATTGTGGTCATCAGATGAATTCAAAAACTTGGAAGCATACTTCATTACTTCATTATTTTTTGTCTTGAATGACTTATTTTCAATCGTTCTCTATCGCGTCCGACGATTAGAAGGCTATCAAAGTTGTTCTTAATAGAGAAAAGATAGGAGCCTCGTTGGATCTCATGGCTCACCGATTTGTTCAACAAGATGCGCAAAGAAGAGTGCGCTGAGGGGAGTCTCCTCAGCCGGTTTGACAACAATGCAGCACCCGGCGCAAAGCGCTGGAGCCACCTTCGAGACAATCAGATCGAGTGGGTAGTTCCAGGGAATTATGGCGCCCACCACCCCAACGGGTTCTCTTCGAGTGTAGCAAATCACATCCCCGTTGCAAGGAATCACCTAAAACCAAGATATAAGCCCATCGTTGCTCTGCATGTTTGGAAATTGTGTTGACTACACACTCTTTACTTTAGTTCGTTTGTGGTTCCTCTCGAAGGAACTAAATGTTCCTACCATATTTTCAGTATCAGCAGTTGGTTTTCATACTAGGTGTTCTCAAAAAACAGTTCATTTTCAAAGTTATTTCCCAACAGAAAGAGCAACTAGTTCCATACACTGCAACTATTAAATCATTTATGATAAAAGAAAATCATGCACCCTTTTATTCACAAGTGTAAACCTTATCACGTAGAGAAAATTTGAACATTCAACTCAACGATTTCGTCTCGACACCATGTTTAGAGGTAGACATCCTGCCCTATGCGAATATTATCCGAAATACTAGCGGTAGTCACAAATGAAACTGAAGCAAGAAGAATGCTGCAAAGTCACCTTGCCATGAATTTTATCCGCATAACCCGCATAGTAGCGGACAGTATCTATGGCGAAGTCCACATCTCCCCGGGCGGATTCTAAAGGTTTGCCAGCATCCATGGCTTCCAACTGGCTGAGGTAGTCTATGTTGGCGGCAAGGGCGTCGGCAAGACGATAGAGCAGACGGCCACGCTGCGAAGCATCCATGGAGCGCCATGGTGAATCGTGAATAAAGGCCGCCCTAGCCGCCTTCACTGCACAATCTATGTCTGCCGCATCGCCTTCCGCAACGTAACATATTTCTTTTTCCGTTGAGGGATCCACCACTCCAAATGTCTTACCCGACAGACTGCTGACAAACTTATTATTAATGAAGATCTATCATAATGAAAGCGGAAAGAAGACCAAAAGATCATTTGTTTAAAACCAGTTTACAGATGCCACAATTGCCGACACATTACAATTGGAAGACGCAAACATCCAAGATTTTAACACAGACGATCCACTATCGATTTCTCTAGTTAAACTTTCGGAACTTTGTCTAGGCAAGCCACTGAGAGACTACCTAATGTCAATTGGTTCCAAAGGACTAGAGCATGGAGCACTCCCAGGGGACAAAACCAAAAGAAATCATGCACCAAACAATAAGTGCTGTGGCAGATTTAACCCTGTTGGGAAACGTAAAGAATCTACGCTAGTGTTTAAAGTATTTCTTTTCTTAACAATGATTTCTACCAAAAAAATAAGTCCCGGCGTCACCAATAATCGTGTAAATAATTCAGATGAAAATATGCAGTAGAGCTTATTGCTAATAACTGACCAAAAACAACGAAATATAGCGGAAAAACTATAATGCCTGAAGTCAATCACCACGTATTTTACCGTAGTGTAGTAATTTCATTGAAATAAAACTGCACATTGAGCAAACCATTAAATTTATAATCAATTACTTTATTAGTTAGGTTGTTTCTTTAAGTGGTAGTAATGCTTCCAGATTACGAAAAAATAGGTGCTGCCTTTTGCATAGTGTCACGGTGAACAGAAAAGGTTCAGTGGCACCCCTATGCAAATCGCTCTATACTTGCCTGGGTGAATCTAACAGCAGGCCTCTGCATTGTTGGGCTAACCGCAATTGAATAGCAATAAGGGTCAGTATGTTATCGAATAAAGCTCAAGGTTATCATCTTGGTCTATTCAAAGTTTCTTTTAGCAGATTAGTTATTATTGCCACTAAAGCTGTAAGCTTATGCTGCCAACCGTTTCCATTTTATTCCACAATCAATTTGTCTCAAATATGCTTGTGAACAATGGTAGTATAACAGTAGAGTAGGATAGCATTTAAAATTCAAATATATAACACAGAAAATTTTAGCAACTTAATTGTACTTTACTTTTTTTGGTCTCATAGTAAGCTCTAGCCCTCAGTACTGAAAAGGGGACTACTGGCAGCACGCAGTTGAGCTTTTGTGCCTTTTGAGTTAACAATCGGTGAGCTAATTCATTCAAGTTTTCGCACATCATGTGGAAGCGCGTCCCCGGAAAGTTCTTTATAGTTTAAAGAAATAGCTGTAGTACTTTGTTTGCTAGAACTGCCGGCTTCTGTCAAGGACATACCAGCATCCTTTTTCCTTCTGTCCGATGAATATATATATTCTACTTTAGCATTCTGCCTTCTTTTGCTTTCGAGGAAGCCTCGGGACGCTACATAGTGATTCGCCCTTTTCGTATTAAGCTTTTATATATTTTGGCGTATTTTGTAGAATTAATCACATATTAAATTAACGGTGGTAGTAAATTTTGAGTATGCTTTAGTTTTTGCACATTTGGATTAACCATTTGGAAGCGTTTTGATTTATTTTTATGCCGGTGAATAGATAATAAAGATAAATACGTCTTGCTGATCATGAGCTACTCACAGAGGTGGCCACATTGCCCTAGCTGTGTAGACTGGTCTCCGAGCCATGACAGCAGCTTATTTCCCTCTGCCTGTTGAATATATATATTCCGCCCTAGTTGTAGTACTTTGTTTGCTGGAACTACCGGCTTCGGTCAAGGTCACAGAGGTGGCCGTACTGCCCTAGCTGCGTAAGCTGGCCTTCGGGCCATGCCAGCAGCCTATTTCCCTCTGCCCGGTGAATATATATATTCTACTCCAGCATTCTGCCTTCTTTTTCCTTCGAGGGAAAAATATTAGAAAACCAATTGTCAATACTGTTTTCCAATTTGGAACTGAGATTACTTTGTTCGACAGATCTTCCGAATTTATGGTGATCTGATAAAATATTAATAAATTAATACGAAAACCGAAGGAGTACCAAGAGGCCTTTCAGTATGCTTTTTGTTTCAAGACAAACAGAGTCGTCAAATTTGCGTTAAGTGAATTGATTTGATGCAAACTTGACTCTTGCCGACGTTGGGAGTCTCAAGACATCAAATGCCTCACCTCAGCCCTAACCTTCTCGCTGTAGGCTGAAATTTCGCGATGGTTTCAGGCGTATCATTCCACAGTTTTTTCCATGATTTATTTTTTATTAACTGGTATCCCTCCCTAGTGTTAAAATTTGTATCTTTAGAAAGCCCAGCATTCATGGAAATAGGCGTGTGGAGACATGGCTGGTTGACAACATCAACCGTTCCCGTTGATTTTGCTATACCTTCACGTCGACTCAGGTCTGCTAATACCCGGAGTCTAATCTCAGCTACGTCAAGTTCCTCCTGTTCTTCCTCTGAATAATCTTGAAGATCGTATTTTATGCTTTCTGGTTCAAAAGTTTCCCCGAATAGGGCCGTTTTGCCTAATCTCAGCCACCTAGTAGATACATTGGAGGAATTTATGGTGGGACCCGCATCATCACCTGTGTTCCGCTTGGTCCATTCATGCACTTCCTTTATCGAAGGCCCTATCAAATTTTCAAAGGATGGCTTATGCGAAGATAGACCTATCTTTTTTGTTACCTCACCATTGAATGCTTCCATTGAAGATCCCTCCAGCCGATTGTTTTCAATAAGCTCCATTATAAGACGATTTGTAGAATAAATATTATCTGCAGTGACGGCATTGAAGGCGTACTTAAGCTGTATCTTGGCATCATCTGACGAGTCGAGAATTTGTCTGATTTTCTCATCTCCCTTGGGGTTTGATCGTCTACGAAAGTAATGACGAATGAGTGCTGCTACGCCCTCGTGATTTTCTATTAAACAGGGCTGTATGTGCTGGGCCAGCCTTTCAAGGCGTTGGGCACGCACCCGCAGGTCGTTGCCATCCGCTTTGATCCAGTCCATTGTGTACAGGATCATTTGTTGCTTCAAACGCTCAATCTCGCTAATTCGTCGTACGAAAGTAAAAATACCAATCAGTTGCTTTTCCACGCCTATCGCATGTGTCTCCACTGCTCTTGCTGCGGAGCGAATGTGCAAAAGACTTGGTGGCAGGATCGAAACAGCCTCCACCTCCTCGATAGACATCACTGCATTTGCCGCTGACACAATCACTCGCGGAGTGAGACGCGCTAGCCGCGCAACCAGACGATCATGTGCAGCACGAAGCTTATCAGCGGTGCGGCTAGGTCGTCGAACTAATTTCCCACCTTCACCGAACGGTTGCATGTGGTTCCACCACTGTGGCGCCATTCGGTCGAGGAAATGTACCAGCGCCTCCACTCTGTGCCTATACCAGTCGATTTCGCTCGCTAGTGTTCTACCTCGAGTTAAACGAGTGCCTTCAACGGGAGTATTAATGGCTGCTGGAGGCGAAATGATTGCATTGTCAAGAACGGATGGCGTTGTGTCTGCGTTCTGGCCTCTCGACCGTGGTAGGCCGATTTTGTCGTATGAGCGGTTTTGAGGATGGTGAAAAAGGTTCGACATTTGCCTGTACTTAAGTTCCTTTTTTACTTTCTCACAATCCAAAGGAAAAATGTCTTGCGAATTTGAAATTGCAATCGATACACGCTTTCATCCAAGTTCTATAGCCCGAATAAGCAACGGTCACTCAGAGGTAATGGGCAAGGCATGTTTTGATATATAATGGACAGGAACGCATTATAAAAGACACTCAATATCGAGATCCTCAGTTGTTCACAATTTCCAGCAGAAGTGATTTCAGTATGCGTGCTTCGTACGTGACCGTGTTCTGACCAGGATGAATTTGAGCTCCTTCCAGTGGTTGGTCATCGAACACTTTGACATTCCGCCCATATACTAAGGAGGTAGGCAGTACAAATGTTAAGCTCTTAATTTTGCTGACAAAATGGTGAACTGATAAGATAAGTTGCAAAATTTTACCTTCACAGTGTTCCAAAAAATCGAGGCAATCCATCAGCACTGAATCCTTAATCATAATCATATGTTTGGCCATGTTCTCAATCATTGACAAGAAGCAGCGCTTGGCATAATACCTACAAAAAGGTTGTGCAATGGAAGTATTTTTTTTCCACAGTGAAGCTGATCGGCAGCTTTGCAGGTTTTCTGTCGCATAGCTCATGAGATACAAACCACATAAATGTGGATATCTGCCTACAGGAAATGCTCAAGTGAAATCGAAATTAAAAAGCCATTGTGGAGATGCCAGTGCAACCATACCACGTATCCGTTCCCAACTTTTTCTGGTATGGCTCCAGACTGCGAATGACTCGACTGATACCAAAGTCGTAGTTACCGCGGGTGCAGTAGAGAGTGCCAATGACAAGATTGACGATGCAGAGGTGGAATACTTTTCGTTCGCCACCGCCTCCACCACTAGGCCCAAACGAGGTCTCCTCGTAGGCCGCCGCCTCCTCCTCCTTTTCTAGCTTACGCATCAATTTTTCCGCATCTGCATTCTCACCCGTCATGATGTAGGTGACGCAGAGGTTAGCGCTGATGATGGCGCTGATGCTCATGAGGGACTCGAAATGACGACGAACGATGGGCTCGTAGAACTCACTCGCCTCACGATACTTGTTTTCCTGCATGAAGAGCACATGTGCTACGTTCAGCTTCCACGTCTCGTGGTCGTTGCAGAACTCCACTGACTTTCGAAAGATGCGCTCTACCTAAAAAGTATCACATACTTCATGCATGTTATCATTTTGAAGGTGGTTTTATAGACCCTATCTCCGGAAACGTTCAGCGGTGTAATTTACATTCTGACACTTTCGTCAAGATATCCATGACGAACGCTAGCCACACACCTGTTGATAGTTTTGAGCATCCCAGTATATTTTTGCTTGCTGCATAAGAACCGGAATGTACTTTTCAATTGTCATGTCATACTCATTTACGGCCACCTTTAATGCCTCGTCATCCATGGCTTTTCGTGCTTCTTGTATCCGTTTGGTAAGATTTCTCAAATGCTCTGTGCACCTGCCTGACATTTGATCGAGTCGACTAAAAAGGACGGAGTTATTTCAGCCTTGAGCATGGAATAACCAGATCGCAATTAAATCCACAGCGCTGTCTTAGTGGCACAAGAAAAAGACCTTGTACAAATTTACTTCTCCTTACTTGTAGGCATCCTGAGGCGCTGATTGGCGCATGATCACAGCTTCAATAAAATCATGCAATTCTGGAGTTAAGTATTCATAGGCCAAAGCGCTGTTTTCAGCCATTACGTCGGCCGCAAGGTCAAAGTATTCGTATTTTATATAGAGCAGAAGGAGATTAGCAAACGTCTCCCTAGGAAATGTAGGCTGTTGCAGTAAAAACTGAAGTTTGTGGAATCCTGCAGCAGGTGCGATATCCATGTTCATTAGGGCCTGGTTATGCAAGGTTATGTGGTCCAACTCTTCCTCTGAACGTGGAGGCATGTCCGTTAACGCCTCTCGCGCTGCCATCAGGTTACCAAGGCTGTATTCAATCGCTGCCTTTTTCATAAAAGGATGTATTCAGTCATTATACAGCTTCAGTAGAGTACTTTGTGGACTACAATATAACCTACTTTTAAGTTAAATGTTTCCACCAGAGCTGTCTCATGTAGAGTGATTGTGTTCCCTACACTTCGCACCTCTAAACCTTCAGTAATCATTCCCACGCCCAACTCAGGATGATCATGGATGCCCCGCTCAATGATATCTGCAATGTACTTCAGTGCTTGGGCGTATTGCTTCATCTGATAGTAGCACAGTGCAACGTTGTATGCCAAAGTAGATTGGAATCCAACAATCTAGAAAATTAGTAGATCGCAGAAGGCGGGGATAAAGTGGATGGCCAAACGAGCTATCTAGCAGACCCACTGATAGTGACTGTTGAAAGCGTTTACAGGCCTCGCTGTACTTCCCCCCTCGGTAGAGAAGACAGCCGACGTTAATACCCGTATCGGGGTCCTCAGCAGAACATTGGTGAACAAAAGCGCCCGCGCCAGTAAAATCGTCACCGCTGTAGCGAATTGCAGCCTGTAGCTTCACAACACGTTCTTTTTTCTCCGATTGCTCTGTTTCAGCAGCCAGTGAAGCAGCAACTTGCATTGCAGCTTCATTGAGACCTGCGCGGTGAAGGCAAAGCGCAAAGTGGAGGCGGTAGGTTGGATGATTCGGACATAACTGCGACAGCTGCTCGTAGCAATCGGAGGCCTGGACAAAGTCCTGGGTCTGGAAATAACAGAAGGCGAGGAGAGAGAGTGCAGCTCTCGAATTGGGATGTGCGTAGCGCTGCAAAGTCAGAACCTCAATTGCCTCATTGTACTTCTTCTCTTTTATGTAACCGTAGATTGTGGATGTAAAGTTGCCTTCACTTATTTGCGCCACCATTGTGAGGAATCTACAATTATTAATAAAAGGCTGAAGACAACATTAATTTTACCAAGATTGACTTAATAATATTCTATGGCTTAGTGAGATGCATCACAACGAGATCTTCCGCATCTTCGCAGGCATACTTATAGCAAGAAGCCTTCGGTTATAGATTTAAAAACATTAGGGAAGTAAATAAAACGCCTGTGGGATAATATTCCTCCTTTAAGGTGATGAATCAGCCTAAAGCACGTTATCGCACACAGGCCCAACAAATATTAAAATTGATGGCTAAACATATTGTCCGAAGAGCATAAGGTGGAATTCGGAGGAAATTTTATTTGACGCCGCACAACCTTAGGGCATTTTAAAGACCTGATTTTGCACATCTCGATTAAAAATTCAGATGGAAAACAAAAGGGGCACACACGTGATTTCATGTGCTGGCGTCCTTTTCAAAAATCGGTCGTCAAGACATGGAAGTAAGATTAAACTCAAGGTCAACGGGCTGTTTCTATTCTTCTTGAAAATGTAAACTTACTTACTTAAATCACTTTTACGGCGCCCAGTGACTATTTGAATTTAGAAAGTGTATGATACATATTTCGGTGCCTGAAAAATGCTTTTTTATTTTGCACATATCCCCTTCCTTGCAGATAATCGTTAAAGTTTAAGTACCTTAAGGTCAAAACGCTGAAGCGTAGTTATATCGCAAAGCAGTTTTATTTTTGTTTGTAGTCATGATCGCAAAGCAGGGGTAAATCAGAGCATCGGTAATTAGGTAGTTGATGGAATTAGACAAGTACGCGCCTCGCATGTTATTTTAAAATTCTCAAAAACTACAACGCAATTGTAGGCGTTTTAAAATCCTAGCGCAACTTGTCAGGAAAGATATATTTCCTAAGGTGCAATCCAGACCTGTACAGAACAGTTACATTTAATAAGTAAGTCTGTAAAGGATTTAGAACTTTTGTAGCCATTATTATGAACCTGTGATGAGAAAAAGTACACACAGATATTGCAGTAAATTTATTTTGTTTGAGTTTACCACTTGGGTGCCGCTTTTCAAATTTTCTGGTCGTTTACCCCGTTATGCCTAGAACGAAGTTTCTCTGTGATGTATTAGATGATTCCTTCTATCAAACTTCCTACCGAGATCGTCGAAACAGTGTGGGTTTTTAGATGACTCATTTTTCCTGCCCAATATTTCAACCTAAAAGGACTTCTTTTTATCATGATAGGCTTCAAATAGAGAGCTGAACAAGTCTCTCCTAAGGTCTTCCACTCTGTATGTTGGCAATTTGTCCTTCTACACTCGAGAGGAACAGATTTGGGAGCTCTTTAGTAGAGCTGGCGAGGTGCGTCGCGTTATTATGGGCCTTCACAGGGTTGACAAGACACCCTGTGGTTTCTGTTTTGTGGAGTACGAAGATAGGGAGGGTGCTGAGATGGCAATGCGGTACATCAATCACTGTCGGCTCGACGATCGAATCATTCGGACCGATTGGGATGCTGGTTTTGTTGAAGGCCGGCAGTTCGGTCGTGGCAGAAGTGGTGGTCAGGTTAGCCACCATAATTCTTTTCATCTAGTGTACCGAATGAAGACTGTAACTGTCCTTTGGAATCCTTTATTGTGCTATTTATTGTGTTACGTGTGTTCTTGTGGGGTAAATTCGCTGTCAGGTTGATGTTGCATTTCTATCTGCACAAATCGGGGATTTTTACTGATGTTTTAGACTGCTCAAACAGTCTGGATCGGCTAGTTCCCTTCCATAGATCTATTGCGCTTCGAATGAATTGACGTTGGTCTCATGTTTATTTCTGGTCTGGGCTTTAAGGGCGGTGTTAGTGCATCTACTGATAGTTGTCCCCTTATTTTTTAGCTGTTTGCCTTCGGACTTTGTTGCTTGCCTTATATTTTATTTGATGGTCTTATCCCATTGTTTTGATTATAATCAGGTAAATTATACCCTCACGTTTGCCTCTTGTCAGCTTTTTCGAATTTTCAACGAAATTTGCCAATCACAATTTTCTAATTTTTGACTGATGCCTTACATGGAACGTCTGTAATAGAGTGCGCTATTCGAATAGGTTGTCACCCTGTCTTGTTCTCCAAGAGTGTTTGAATGTTTTAGGTGCGTGATGAGTTTCGAAAGGATTACGACGCAGACAGGGGTGGATATGGCAAGATGGTTCAAAGAATGATGCAGGACTGATCGCGATTGTTTATTTTTTAATTATCTTTCCCTTTTTTAGCTAATAAACGCAATGCTTTTTTATACTTCTCTTAGTTTAGCGGGTTCTCTGTTATGACATGCTCTCATTCTAATTTCGGCCTGAAAGTAATTCATCCCATCCTCCCTCGCTGTATATGCATGGTGATCTGTATGCGTCCGTCGAATACACTTTGTAGGGTTTGTGTAAAATTGCTTCCATTGATTTGGTAATGCCATTCCTTTATTTGATTCCATTAGCAAGGCTGGTATGCTTTGGAATTCTCAAAAAGTGGTTAGCTACAATATTTCCTCCCCAGAAGAAGGTGAGTCGGAATAACAAACTGTATTATCTGATGTTAACTGCAGAAGGGACCACATGTACCGATGTCCAATTTCACAAGGGCTTCGGTGAGGCAAGCAGATTGCGACTGCTCAAATAAGCATATGGCTAGAAGTGGAGATGTTTATTTTGACACCCACCTACCTTGTTCACGAAAACACTTGAACTCTTGAACGGTCTTCCATTGAGTGATTGAGCAGTAGTTCGGTCGCGACATACCCAACTTCTGAATTATTTTTGGAGTACCCGCAACTAAGTATCCATTGTTCTTACATGCTAATTCAGGGAGTTGATAAATGAACCAATTGAAACGTTGAATGTAACGAACATCGTAGAAGCTGATCTCTAGAAGTGGGTAGTCTGAAAAGGAAATGATTATGATGTAGGTAACTACTTAAGGATCATTAGTTCGGTAGGTTCATCTGCGCAGACTCACCCTTGACATACTTTGTTGGATAGCTAAGATTGACCGTAAAATACTCCACGTGCTGTGGAAATTCGGTTTTTAGGTGAAGAGCCTGGAAGAGGTCGTTCGCTCCCTTGACGTCGTCAAACGACAAAATGATGAGAGTTGTCTGAGAGGTCCAAAAACCGCGCAACGGCGTTGTGTCCTACATTGCGATTGAAGTAGAGCAAAATTGTGCCGTTGCCCAGCACTGTTAAGCATATGGGCATTTCAGATTATCCAGTTCCTTTTGTTACCTACCTCTACACCTATTCCGAAGATCTCGCCACTGTATGACTCAATAATGGACCTCCTCTTGAGAATGTAGTTTCTGACTGCTCCAACTGGCTGCATTGATCCATCCACCGTGATTACAGCTAGGCATTGTCCAGTGTTCCTCGGAATGTCCTTAATTTCTCATTAGTTAATTAAATTGCTCACAAGAAGAAATATTGGTCCTGGCTCTTCGTCCAAAACTGGGAAACAAAGAGCTATTTCAGCACAGTGATGGGCTTACCGAGTTGGGAGCACGTCTCCGTTTCGTGGGGCTTGAAGGTAGACGACATTCAATCATACAACACGTGACGAACAGTTTGAAATTATTGGCAGTTCAGTCTGCGCACTACTTCAATGCGATGGAGAGATCAATAAGTTTCGTCAGCTGTCAGGGAATAATTCAAGGAATCGTTTTGAAATTACTTAGCTGGATGTGAATTCTTGAATATCCAGCATTAATTTTGCCCCTATCCAAGGTGCGTTTTGATAGTTACTGAGACATTGAAGTAGCCTTATTAAGAAGGTTGCCTGGATGTAACTTTCGGTTCTCCGTTTGTTTTGTTTGTGTGATTTTGACCTAGTTAGCACTTTTACATAGCCATGGTGATCGATTGCAGGTTTGTCGCTAGCCTGGGAACGACATCGTGGGATAGTCGATCCACCACCACCGCTACCATTGAGACCTTAACAAGGGAACAGGGCATCTTGCATCTGCTCGACAGATCGGGGATTGACGTTTAGCAAATTTTCGGAATATGACAAGATCTTGTAACTGACACCAAATAAACATTTGGATTTCAGAGAATAATAAGGTCGTCAGATTTAATTGTTCTACTTTTCTATTTACTGAATGCGTCCTCTGCTGGGGATTATATTATTCTACTAGAGGAACAGGGGCGGGGGAATGAAGTGGCAGTGTGTGGTGATCATTTTCTCTGACTATGGTGCATCTATGGTTGGGAAGGGAGGAATCGACGCTTCTTCTGCAGGCGAAGTCATTGACTAAGAAGTGTGTGCTTTGGTCGATTTGAAAAGAGGCCATAATGCTCTATGCACTTGGCCCGAATGAGACTATGGCGGTGACGGTGCTGATGCCTGCCTCTAGCTAACCCATTGTGATCACCTCCAGTGGTGCCCTTTAGCTACTTTGTTAATTTAATAGATGTGTACTTCACTCACTGCCTTCCCTCGCCCCTACTGTATAATCCCTTTAGTTTTGGTTCTTATTTGCTCTAAATTAACTTTCCAACTTGCCCAAAGAATCCTTATGTTTAGTAACATGCATGATATTAGCTATTTGCTCTTTATTATGACAATCATTTTGCCTTCATGTTAAAGCTAATCAGGTTTAAGATGCGTTAGCAGCGGTTAATGCAGAGAAGCCCCTATGCATTGTATAAGGCTAGGAAATGCATATTATCTGCTCGCTTCCTGATCAGGATTTCACTATGATAAGCAGGTGGTCATGTTTTCTCCGAGTGAATTTTATTTTATCACCTTTTGCATAGGCAGCCAAGCAAATTGATTTAGGCTAAAACAATGTTGACTCTTGATATCGTTGTGCTTTTAAAATGTTGTAAGCCCCATGGATCGTATATTTGGTAAATTTTATGACAATATCAGCAAAGACTTGGAGTTTTGCAATCTGATTGCAAAGATTCTTTTTTACGACCTTTTTATTGACAGATTTGACTCGTTGGTGATTCTAAAATGAGATGGCGGTTGTGACATTCACGAGTATCTCTCGTGTGTCAATAAGGTCTGCTTTGTAACAAATAAGGAAGGTATATCACCAGTTTCAAATACATGTGTTTCACGCTCCATGACCCTCTCCTCTTCATCGGGATGGACATGCAATAATGAATTGCGTCACTTCAATCACCAACACATAGCTTGTTTCTGAGTTTCTTGTCTTGAATCAAATATTGAGACTTAACTTCCGCTGATAATACAATGGTTTCTAAAAAACGATCTCAAAAGATTACATTTTACGATGCATTTGTTTTCGTGTAATTTGGTTGTAATGGCTCAAGGTCGTAATTTGTTCTGTTTAACGCGCTTTAATGCACCCTATTGTTGCTTTGAACAAGCTTTCATTGTGTAATTAAGGGCAAATTTTGTCTTCATACATTATTTGGTGGATTCCTGGTGGTAGTATTACCAGGTAACGTGTTATATAAACTGCCTAAGTGTGCGATTGGAGTACGATTGGTGTACGATTGTTAAGTGCTAAAAGCTCCTACATTTACCTATTAAAGATTAACTTGTTGTGTAAAGTTTAATGTAGTGATTGATTAGCGGCATCGTAGTGTCTTGAGCCTTCTCCAAATGGCAATTACTCAAAACAGTATGAATGAATTTGCAGTAATGCATAATTGTTTGAGCATACCTTTTCCGTCACAGCTTCAAAGATGATCGAATGTTGTCAGTTCCCAAGAAATAGGATAGTATGAGCCTCCCAATAGGCTTTGATTATCTACAAGTCCGCCTGTACTACACAAGTGTTCGCTGCCTCTTTCTAATCGACTCTCCCAGACCGAGAGTCTGAAGCTGAAGGTGCAAAAGAAAATCAGTAGAATTATTGCATTTCATATTAGTGTGCAGAAGTATTTTAGACCTGAATATGTGACCAGAATATTGTGTTGGTGTCTAAAGAATGCTATACATTGGTTCATTTTAGTCATTTTTCATGCATTTAATACATTTCCCCTGTCCCGGTTCTGATCATTCGTCTTTCTTGTCCCGACGATCTAATTTACTAAGCATTCCGAATCGCCAATTATGGTGACACAATCTACCATTCCACGACAGTGTTGTAGTGTGCCGACACTTCCTCAAAGACAAAATGACCTGATACTCGAGGAACAAATGAATACGCGGCATGCAGTGGAGTCCGGCGCTACTGCCATGGTCCAAGGGTCAGCCCACCCAGTGGAGGTACAATGGTGGAGATCCAAAGTGGCTCCTTCAACAAAATCGAGAGTTAAACAAGCAGCGTGCCACGTTAAAGTGTACCGATTTCAGTCTAACGCTAGTTTTCTCTTACCTACAATCCGTAATGTTTTGAATGACTGCGTCATACCACAGCTCAAACTGCAAAAACTCCCGTAACTTGAACACCCAATGTTTGAACAACAAAAGTGCTCAGTATAAATAGATAATCTATTTTTTTCATCAAAAAGAAGAAAGAGTAAGGGTTGAGTTTCAGTGATGGTGGGAGGTGAACAGATGAGAGGAAAGATTGGGGAAGAAGTAGGTTTACATACACAAACGTGCGTAGACGCAACACAGATGCCATACAGAATGTTTGGAGAGAAGGGAGAAATTGAGACGCAGTGAGGAGGTACTCTGTACACGAAATAACCCACTCTCACCTCATAACGGGTGACGGAAATGTGGTGGAGAGAAGGGAAAACCCAGAGGCATCCGTATTCCCCCGTTCTGGTAGTGCGGTGGAGGCAACAGCTGTGGTGGGGGCTGCATAGGCGGTGCGGGTAGTGGTGGAGAAACTACCGATCCACCCTCCGGCATTACTCGACGTCGTTTCAATGCCATCATCAACTCTGTTTCTCGTTGTTGCTGCTGCCGCTGCTGCTGTTGTTGTTGGAAAAACTTTGCCGCTGTCGCCGGATCTACGGGGCGAGGCACCTCCTGATGTTGTAGTGGTTTTCGAACCGATGATACCGCTAGTCCCGCCAAGTGAGGTGGGGGTGACCGCGTTAAGTCGATCGCAATGGGGTGAGGAGGCAGTGGTACCACAGAACAATTGCCACCAACACTACCCCCTCCTAAGGCCGTTCTCATGAACTGCTCGTAGCTGGGGAAGCGCGGTAGTGTCTGGTGATGCGAAAGGTGTGGAGGAGGTGGGGGTCGTTCGCGTGGTTTCGGTTGAGGCAGAGTGGCACTTGGTTCGACGTACCACCAAGGATTCGAAGGATTGACCGATTTCAGACCATGCGTCTTGTCTATCATGATATGGTAGCAGATTCGAAGATGCGCTGTCGCGCCGCGATTTGAAAGCTTTAAAGTGGAAGAGAAATATAGATGAGCAGTAAACTTGTATTGGAGGCGAAAAACTGAAGGTAGAGACAACTTACCACGCCATCGATACGAAAGAGATCCCGAAAACGGGGTAATTGATGAAGCCGTCTATTCGTAGATGGAGATGGCTGGGGTTGTGGTTGTTGAATGGGAGTAGCAATAGTGACTGGAGAGCGTTGGTGCGCCCAGAAGTTTGGAAAATTCAAGAGGGACTGTGGAACTCCGGATCTAGCACCTGCGGATCGTTCTATATTGCCTACCCCGTTCCCTCCGCCAGCCATGGAAGTAAGGTCGACTGCATCCACGACTGGCGTAGCTTTGCGAGCGTGTGCCGGATTGCTGGGTGGTGGGACGGATGGTTGATGAAGGTGTGGACCCTGATTATTCAAAGACAGGACAAAAAAGTCATCCCGTACCATCGACTGAAACACTGAGGCTAAGGCTTATGGAGATTGATTGCATCCATTTGTAAAGCAACGATAAACCCAGGAGGCCATAGCGATGGCGCTGTTAGTAAATACGTGTGTAAAAAGTTTAGAAAGTGGACCTCGATCCCAACAAGTGGTAGTAATAGACAAAGAAGAACCGTTAGCACAATAAAGGTTTTGCGCTCAAATGATAAAACCTCAACCTCAAAAACAATTCGAAACTCGCAAAAAGGTCGAGGACATCAACTCTGGAGTTTTTTATTCTCGACGCACCAATAGGTAAGGGAAATCTGGAGCAGGCGGTTGGAGACGCGGAAGATTATGGTGGCCCCATAGAGTGGATAGATGCGGTGGATTTGACATGAAGGGGTGATGCGACAGTGAAGGATGGGCAGGAGGAATTGACGTGCCCGCCGTCGAGATAGAGGGTGCAGAAAGAAACTGCCCTGTCGACAATGACTGTGTTTGTCCTTGGAAGACTACAGCGAAAGATGAATAAGATCTAACGGTCATGCTGCCTAAACCATAGTAAAGGAAGTCCAAGATAAGTAGGAAGGATGAATATGATAGTAAAGTTGAATAAAATAAAACCGAGGCACTATAGAGAGGGTTCACGATAGGGGAAATGCAGACACCGCTACTTACCGGGTGCGGTTGGCCGCAAGCCAGCGGCAAGGGCGGCAGCAACAGCAGTGGCAGTGGAGTTGAAGAAGGCTGGTGAGTGAGAGACCGGTGGCGGATGGATGGGCGTCGTCACAGCGGCGGAAGTAGAGTTCACCGGAGTTGGGAAGTGAGTTGCATTGCTGGTGGAATTGGCATTGGTGGTGGTAGTGGCAGTGGTAAGGGCAACAGCAGCAGCAGAAGCAACTGGAGGTGTGAAAGGCAGGGGTGGATGCGGTTGTGGTGGAAACGCTTTATTGGCCAGGGAGGCAGAGGGATCCATTGCAGCAGTTGGTGGTACACCTGCACCCACAGAACTCTGCTGAGAGTTGGTGCTAGAGAAACAGGAAATGCGTCAATGAGGTGAGAAACTACCTGACTATCAATCAGAAAAATCGAAAAAGAAGTCTACTTTGCGAAAGACTGAGCGGCAGATGGAGAGCAGGAGGAGGGAATCTGGGATCGCTGTTGCTGTTGTCGCAACTGCTCTTGTTGTTGCTGGTGGTAGAATGCCATGATCTGAGCCACAGGGGGTAATCGAGCAACTTGCTCCGTAAAATTCCGGTCTGCAAAGAGGAGATGGGTAAGCTGACGCAGTTCTTCCTCTGCCACCCCAATCCCTCCCTTGCCCAATGCCATTTCTGCACCCCGACTTGATAGACGCTCCAACCACTGTGTCGGTGTTAATGGATAGCCATTCTGACGCGTCTGCGGGGGTTGCGACAGCTGGGGCGGATGGGTATGTGATTGACGCTGTTCTTGAGATGACTTTACCATTGGAGACGCCTCCTCCCTCTCCTCGACTGCTGTCAGTGCCGCGATGCTGAAAAGATCTCGTTTTGGAGCTAAGACAAGTAAAACCGTTGCATTATGTTTGAACGCGGACTTTTCCAGTCAAGGTTTTCAGCTACCCACCTGATGAAGTCATAGCGGTTTTGACGACAGTATTGCTGTTGTTTTTCGGCAATAGAACTGGGAATGTTTTATCGGTGGAGAGCTACAAAGATGCAAGCAAGATCAAAAGAGTTTTAAAAACTCGAACAAATAAATTAATCAGATAATCAAATAATGCTCAACGAAATTGTGCATAACAGTGCGGATACAGAAATTACGAGACTATACGCCATTAAACGTAGGCAGTGAAGCTGAAAACCAAACTCACTGCTGAAGCAGCCTCTCCGTTGGAAATTCGGAGGCCATTTTCCTTTGTTTCGTCTCCACTCTTCCTGCCGCTACTTGCTGTTGATGTGGGAGAGGTGATGTCGATGTGGAGCGGACCCAGTCGCACGGAATCACCTTTGTTTTCATTACTCTTTGTACTACTGCTAGTTTTGTTAGCAGTAGTATCAGCATCACGTCCGTCGGCGGCTGCTGGATTATGCTGAAAAGTGGAGACGAAGGTGAGGTTTAAATAAAACTTTGACCCTATTCTCGAATTTCACGAATCGAACGAAAAGTCAGTCGCCCAACTGGTCGGAGTCCCAGAAAAATATGTGAAGGAATAAATAGTGGAGCCTTTTGTGGACATACAGTGAACTGACGGCTGGCGATGTAATCTGAAAACCGTGACTGTGATTTCCCAATCGGAAGGTAATTTGTTTCTTGTTCGAAGCAAACCTCACAAACAAATACTCCCATCACTAATTCTCCCCATCATACCAACTGTCGGGAAATGGACAAGCATTCACCAACCACCAGCATGAAAACAGGTGCGCTGGTTTTGTGTGACCACTTTTTCCTTCGAATGTGTCTAAAATTTTTGATCTACCGTGATTGACCAATTTGAAGATGTACCAAGCGATTGCAGATCGTGCGAAAATTGACTGCACTGGTCAAGTTAGCAACACACACACACACATACACAGCACGGCACACGTGAGATGGGAAGAGGAGGGGCGGGTTAGGTGGGTGGGAGAGAGTCAAGTGTAGAGATCACGAAGCCGTTGCAATAAAACTCACACAGCAGGGGACACGCTTTATCAGAAGGGTTAATTTCCTCCAAGAGTGTGTCAAGTGTGGAGTTGTCGCCTTTGAGAAAAGTTAAAAACCCGCTACACATAAGTAACAAAATCATTGGTACAATCAGTGCAGATTAATGGTCGCCCAGATGGTAGGGCTGAAAGGGCTGATGACGAGACTATTTTCACATTACTCACACACATCATACACACATCATACGTTACAAAGCATTACATACACACACACACAGACACACGACCATACGAGGGGAGAGAGGAAAAGGGAAACTCACACGCAGGGGGTGTTCGACGGCCCAGTTACATTTGGTTATGGAACGACGTCTTGGCTTTGGCTGAAGGAGAATTGCGTAGAGTGGGTAAGCGTGAATGTCAATAGCGCTTGGGACCGGTGAAAGTGTGAGCATAATGTCACTCAAATTAACAGTCTGGAGAATGGAAGGCTCTCATACGATAAGCTCTGGCAAATCAGCTAGGTGTTCATCACTTCCAGCAGGGAGTGCAAACGCCACCTTCCAAATTACGAGTTATCCAGATATGCAAAAATATGCCACGTTGTGGGTGGGTGTTCAGATGTTGGGACACTTTTACATGGGTGTCTCAATGTATGCACAAGTCTACGAAATGAAGCCGTCTGCAATGTTCATCCGTCTACTAAAGTAAACATCAACGTAGACGGAGTAACGCAGCCGAATTAGTATTCCAAAGTGGCTGAAATTCCGCTAAATTTAGTACGCACCGCACAGGCTCTACCTTAATTACTTCTCGCATAAAACGTAATTTGTAAGCGGTCGGCGAGCTGGAGAAGGAATGCGACAGAGAGAACTCACCGCAGTGCTCTTTTTGCCACGGGCCACGGAGGATCTAGGGTTGCAGCGACGCTGACGGCCGAGGGTGTTATTGAGGGCAACGGCGGAAGCGGAGCGCGAGCTCGTCCGTCGGTTCGGTGGCTCTTCGTTCTTGTCCATCAGTCGTGCGTAAAGCTGGATGGACAAACAGAGTGGTGGCAGTGATGCGACGTGTTTCAAAAAGCAAAGGATAATCATGTCTGCTGAGGCCTCCTCAAGAGGAAAATTGGGTAATTTGAAGCAACTCGATTGTTTTCTTCAGCTGCTATTCTGAAGACCAAAACGGGTCTATTGGTATGATTTTGTGAGACACAGAATGGGGTTTGCTCCAGGATTTTAAAATCACACATTGCCAGACCTTGTAAACATCAAATTGCGGTTATGCACACAAAAATCGCGATCGAAATTATCGTCAATATTTTTTATGCATAACTTGACACAAGGACTCCAGTAGGATTGAAATTTGTATTTGGAGAACGGTGTAGAAATTGATCGAAATGAGAGGAATCACAAGAAAATTAAAGGATTTGACGAGGAAGCACTTATCGTCTAAGTCGTTGGTCCAACCTGAGGTCACATGAGAGTTCAAGAGTACTTTCCCCCCTTCTGTGTTTCAACTCCTGAGCAAAACAGTAGGATTCCATAGAAGCCCGGGAAAGTGGGATACTGTCTTTAAATACTACTGCTCAATCACGCACACTGATGACTGGTGAGTACGCCCCTACCTGCTATTTTGTCAGCCATCTTTTCATTTTTAGAAAGACCTAGTCATGCCACATGATTGGCTTGCCATCACACCGCCACCACCACCACCGATGTCAAACGTCGTTGAGGGGTAAGCAACACATAAACACACCTACACACGCAAGCACCATACTTTGTGTGAGAAAAAACTTTCCAGGTTAGAAGAATAGCAGTAAAAATATTGAAGAGTAGTTGGAAATAATAGCACCTACTCTTCATTACTGCATGTGTGGAGTGGGTTAACCCTATTTCACAGAATTACTAGCGAAAGCCTTCAAAACGAGGACCACAAGTGCTCCACAGTTGAAGAGGATACGGAGCGAAGAGGCATCGAAGTAGATGCATGCAAAAGTTAAATAAACAGTACAGAAAGTCCAAATTCACTATAGCTTTAGCAGAGATCCTACACGGAACTTATTTGTGATAAGAACTTGTATTTGGCACGCAAATAACTGCACTAGCAAATTATTTTAAAATGACTGAACTTTTTCCGCGTTCCAGAAGTGACTATCAACAAATGCATCGGACTTGAAAGAACCGTCACTCTTCCTCCTTCGAAAAAAAGACAGCAACGACCACAGTTAGCAATAAATCACCAATTTGGAAGGAGATAAACTAATAATTGCTGTAGCTAGAAAAACATGTACTTTCCTTTGCCTGCTTGTCAGAGAAACACCCAGAAGATAATGCTTTGGTGTGGGTGTTCCAAAGGTTCCGAGGCACCACGACTAGCAGATGGCATCAAGTGAAAGAAAGACCTCAACTACCAGCATGTTGTTGGGCTTATTTGATTAAAAAAGGTTTTTTGTACTCACCCCTTCTTAATAAATGAAACTAACACTCCGGTGAAGTAATGGGCCTCGTGTTGATTCCAAGCGCTCTGATCACCTTTAAATAGCACTAACAAGCCAAGCTAGCCTTCGCAAAGGGAAGCATTAACATTCAACGCGGTTAAACTTTGAAACACGTTCGAACGTGAACATTATCAAGTCGTGCGCACTGACCAATGAATAATGCAAGGTGATAGGGTGGGACATTGACATGGGTCTGGCTTTATGGGTGCGCCAAGGGCGACATAGAACCAGCAACGGTCTTATTACAGCCACGATAAAAGATACTGTTAGAGTGGCGGCAGCCCAATTGATTTGCAAACCGCAAACTCCAATCGGGAAGGCGCTGATGCCTACAGTTCGCTCAACGCAAGTCGAAGGAATCTACCACCAGCAGTAGCGACAAGATGCTAACTTGAGTGACACGCCTGAGAGAAACTGCCTCCAAGGGACAGTCTAAAAAGGGAAGGAGTCTTCGCCGCTGCAAAAAGCAGAGCACAACCACGCACTTGGAAAGCAAAACCGGGAATTTTCTTATCTCCAAAAATTGACTGGCCGGAAATCTTTCCATGCGCGTAAAGTATGCGCCTTTTATAAGCTGTAATGCCACTTGGTATCTAACTTGAGCCGACTAATAATTACCGAAGTTGAACTAAAGTATAAACATTAAGGTAACAAAATAGTGCAAGTTGTTGGAAATACTAGTTACTCTACTGAGGCATGACACGAAGGATGGAAAACACGTCTTGAGGCGAAAAATGGCCGATAGTAGTTGAAAATGAGAAAGTGTGAGAAGAAAGTTGGCGCCGTCAAAAAGGATCACGGGTGCAACATAAGCAGACCCTCTAGCTGAAATGTGCAGAAGCGGAGACGAGGCAAACGTGTGCGTCTGCATTAAAATAAGGTCAACGCCGTGTCATTAATCAACAGCGGCAGCTGTGTGAATGCTCCACCTCCAACTCCCTTCCCCTTTTCGCCCCCTTTCTCCCCCACCCACCGCCTTCCCGGCATGGAGAGGGGAAATATGAGTGCATGGCTGGTGCTTAAACGAACTAGTTGATTCATCAATAACAAAGCCCAGTGAAGGAGTGAATGCAGACCGACTACAGACTAACAGCGCAGTTTTAAAGGCAGAGTGGGTTATTAAAAAGTATCCAAACAAAGAGGCGATTTGGCCAAAGGTACACAAAACGGAGGTGGAGAGGAGCCAATGGAGGGAGGTGCTTTCCACACCATAGCAACAGATAAAAACAAGGAGACGTGCGACGACCTTGGTTATCGAGAGGAGGAAGAGGGGAATCAACAGCGCGTCAACAATCCGCCCGGAGGGGAATTCAGTACTCTGTTCTCACGATACGAGTGAAAGCCTGAGACATGCTAATTCTAAAGAACCGTTCCAACACACCAGCTTCGAATTCGACGCAAATTAGTGTCTTAATGGAATCCCCATGGTGGCCGCAGTGGCGCCATTGTCCGGTTTATCTGATGGCTGTCGGAGAAAAAGGCCGACTAATTGGTCGAGGGAGCCAAAAGATGGCAATTAGGGTTAAAAACAATCATGATGCATCCAAAATGAGAATGCACCCTTAGATAGTCCCTGCTCCTCATTTAACAAAATCTATTGTCGTCTTAAAATTTTAACGTTAACTGATCTTCAGCTGAAATAATTAAGTTTTCTTCCCACGAGCATACAAAACCAATCGGAAAAGTTACAACAAATTCATCCATGAATGAAGCCACTTTTTGAAAGAACCATAAGAAAACCCCTCCAACTGCTACTGCTGGCTTCCAAGGCAGGGTGTGCTAATTAATCATTTTAGCAAGGCGAGATTGCTAAAATGCACTGTCCAGCAAACTTTTTTACCTCCTCCTCCGCCTCCTCCCCTGATTCTTGTGGATATAGAGTGGTCACACCGTCAGTAGGTAACCATCAAAGACGAGTGCAAGCACAAAACTCCTAATCAAAAAAGAAACAAACTGGATTATTACTGTACCAGTGTCACCAATAGCACACTCTCTTGACAGAATGTGTTTTTACACATAGACCTAATTGTGCGCAAAGCAATAGAGTAAACACAGGTGAACATGTGTATGTACGTGTATCTTGACACCAATTAAGATGACTGTCACCCCTGTTAATGCTGTCAGTGGTGAAAGGAAAGCTGCCTTGCATTGAGATTCTAAATCATCAGACATTTACTTGAAAGCAATTTCAACATAGGTTCCGCAAAAAGCGAGACGTGAGAGATGGCGATGTAATATCTGGTTGTAGCATCTGCATTAAAAAGTATGAAACAGCGTACAAGCGATTCCAAAAACCATTTCAAACCTTCGAAACTTCAAAGTTAAATCCTGCAAAATAAAACGCCTTAAGATCCGAAAAAAATGGCACCCAGCAATCGCCAATCGTTTGAAACGATCAAAAACAGGGAAGTGAAAACAAGGACTGCTACGGCAGCTGCCAGGATACACAAAGGGTCCTACGTTGAGAAGTCCCTTCCGACTGAATGGTACGTGCAACTGCTTCTAACAACTACTCCTTGACTGTGGAATCCGAGGCTACACTATTTGCTTCTCTACCATAACTGTCGCTGAGAAAATCGGTGCAGACACACCTTTCTGCTTCTCTCTTATGAGGTGAAGACGCACGTAAACACTGCTCTAACTTCAAGTGCATGCGGTACCTAAAGAGAAAATAAAACGCTCTGCGCACATACACATATCCTCTCCCTCAAATTATTACCCATCTTCGGTTATTTTAGGAGTTAGAGGAGTTATTTCCTTTACTATGTGTGAATGTTAAGTGGAGTGTATAGTCTCGAGTGATGAGAAAAAAAGCGGCGCTTAAAAATGATCAAAATACTACAGAACATGAACTAACGACTTGGCTTAACTGTAAAATATATCAAAGCGGCCCAGAAATTGAGCGCAGGAATGGAGTAATGAAGTAGTAATGTCCATCATCGTCAGGAACACTTGGATTCAACGACAGTTTTCTGACTTCCAGTTCAGTGGACAAAAAGGGTTAATGACAAGACAGTGTACCAGTTCTCCCAAGGTCTCATCTAGATCTGGTGATGACCATTTCTGTCCAGCTCAACCGTTGGGGCTCGAGGATACGCGTCTCTGTGTGCCAAATTTCAACGCTCCAGGCTCCACCACCACTGCGTACAAGTCCGCTACAACACCCGTGTACGCACGCAACATGTCGGTATCATCAAAGCCCCGCCACCGCCACCACCGCACCAGCTGTGAGATGGGGAGGTGGGAATGCGCACACGCACACGCACACGCACATACGCACGCGCTCGCACAGACACACGCACGTCCCATTCATGTGACTCGCCAAAGTGGGTGGCCCCGAGAAAATGGAGGTGGTGACAGCATCACAAGTTAGCAGCCGGGGTAATAGAAAACAATGCTTGCAGAATAAATTATCACCAACACTCGCCCTCCCCTCGTCCCCCAAAGAAATGGCAAACGAAACATGACTTTGTTTTCCTCTTGTTTCCCCTGCTGTTGTAGCATCACCACAATCACCACCCCCCTGTAAAACCACTTATGGCGTTATGGATGTGTTAATCACCGAGCCTTGGAGGAAAACAGCTTTATGACTCTGTGTAAGTGAATTCGAATTAATTAACCCGAGGAGACACTTTAATACTCCTTCGCAATAGCGTAGGGACTTGATAAACAAAGCCTCGTGCTCCACTTTTGCTCAGTGAGGTTGCAATTTTTCGAAAATCATTTTTAACTGTTATGAACGATTAAGCGAGTCGAAATGCATTTGCTGGAAAGATAGAGTGACTATCCTGAAGATGATAAATAAAGTAAGACAAACAACAACGCCTAATACCCCAGAAATCTCACATCTTTCGTTTGATAAAAATCACACGTCATCTCTATGCAAAAAGAAAAAAGTTGACTGAGAAGTAGTTTTGGCACCACTGACAAGAATCGGCACTCATTCCAGTACACCTTGGTACTTGGCTATTTTTTCACCTAAACTAGAAGCATTTAGCCACAAAAACATAATTATGACGAGAGGACACGACTGTGAAAATAATATAAAGGGACCCTGCTAATTACCCTTAAGCTGAAGCCTTCACCCCTGCCGTAACAAATTTAGCGCAGCACTGCCGCCGTTAGAGCAACGCAAAAATGTCAGCGAAGCGCATTTTTTTCCCCATTCAAATTGGTGGAATTAGCCTGATGAAGTCGAAGGCGTAAACATACATTTTCGGGAGGTGTTGAGCGTATTAAGTAGTAGGATAGGCCTGACGACAAACACTAAGAGAGACTATGTCATTAACCCCTTCAAAGTGCGACTGCCTCAAACACAAATGACATAAAGGGGGCAGCACTGTTGATGGCGGTGGATGAACTCAATAACCGGAGGGGGTAAAAGGGCAAACCAGTAGTAGAAGCAGAGCGCACAGTGACTCATCCTCAAACAACCACGAAATGCAAGCGCGGTAGAGACCAGGGGAGAAGGAGGATGAGAAGGGATGGGGAGGAGGGAAGGTGGAAAGAGGGAAGTGAAAGGGAGGGGAAAGTGAAACACCGGATTGGGAAACGCGCGAGAGCAAGCACGCACACGGAGTAGAGATGGCGGAAATGCTTGAATATTAACCATTCTACATCGCCAACATGAAATTAAGCTCGCGGTGAAAGCTGGACTCCGTTGTACTGGTCGCTCTCTCCACGTATTTGAGAACGATGACTTACTGCTTCTTAAATAGCGTAAGGGAAAAAGCCCAAAAAGCACAGTAGCTCTTCGTACTTACTTTGTTTAAGAGATATCGGCCGGTGTTTTAATACAGCCTCTTTTTATTTTTCCCCTCCGATCGTAACGCCTTTGAAAGGGTGTTTCAACCCTACGATTCAATGGTCATGGGACAAAAGTTTAGCGAATGAGATCAGGATACTCATGGTATATACAAGTACCTTGCTAAACCTCATTGAACCCATCAACACTGGGGTATGCAGAATGGTGTTGTTGCCACCTCACCATCCGCTAATCTGTGTTAAAGTTTGTCAAAGATGCAAAACCTTGAGGAAACACAAAAGCATATAAGAGCATAATGAAAATATATAGGTACTTCCTGCCTTGATGATGGTCTAAATACCTTTTGCAATTAAATGGAACCGAAGAAACACTGTATTTAAAAAATGCAGTTAGGAATTAACGAAACTGCTTTACTTCTCAACTCGCTGGAATGTGTAAGAGAATAATAAATGAGAAGCACGGCACTTCTACCTGTCTGAGTGTTTATGTGCCTTTACGTGTGTGGTCGTCTCACCCCTCTCGTAAATAAACATGCACACACACGCAGCCGCCATCTGATAATGGCATCACCCACCCGCCTAACCCATATAGAGATCCCATTTGGTGGCGTTTATAATTTACCAGTGCCACTCCAGCAGTTTAAAAGTTTACTCTGTGCGTGTGTTCACCTTCCCAACCTCCATTTTAAAAGTTGACAAGTACGCTAACCAAGAACGACGCGTTTTTATTGTAGACTAGGGCTTACAACAAAGGCCACCCGTGCACGTATCCACGTGTGCACACATCGCACTAGGCACTAAAAGGCAGGCATTTTTATGTTTAACGTGTAAAATTAAGTTACATTACCCTCAAAGGTGCCTCTATCGTCTCCCACCTGTACCAGCTCCCCTTTCAATAATCCGTGGAAAGTCTGGAATGTCGTACTCCAGTGAAAGGGAAGGTGGAAACTTTGAAAATGAGAAGCCAGTACAAAGTTTCCTACTGTTTAATAGCGTTGAGTTGACAGCCATTTTGTGGAATCGGTAATATCCTTTCACCACTCAGAAGAACTACTAGCCGTTTTGCTCCCTCTCAAAAAAGCATCGCTTGAGTGCTGCTAGCGGTCGTGAGGGTCAGAAATGATGCTCTCATGGTGCACAGCGCCTGCCTTTTTGGCCTCTCCCATTGAATAACACTGACGCGCATACGGCGCATAAAGCTAGGATTTATGTCTCCTAGGCATGTCCTAAAACGCCCATTTTTTTTTATCACATTAATTTTGCTCATAAAAATTACCTTGGATTTCAGCATCATAATCGGACAGATCCGACGGTTCTGGGTCTACTGAACCAGAGATGGCAAGTAATTTTCAATTCTATTAAAAAGTATTTTAGGCAACAACTTAAAGGAAGCGAGTTAAAATAAACAAAAACTACTTGAAACAGTTTTGAGCAAACACATATTTGTGGGAGTTTAGATCATGCCTAACATAACAGACGCAGGTCTCAACAACACAAGTGACATCACCATTCAGACAGAAAAAAAGAGAGCATTTGCGCCACTTTCCTAAAGGTAGGGAATTGAGCCCCAGAATGGCCAAAAGCGTTGAACAAATTTGTGCGCCTAGAGAAGGCCCTGGGCATAACAGCTGTCTCAAGGCATCACATAAACGCGCGCGCACACGGTCCGGTTTTGTCCACCGGAGTGGGGAGAGGGGGTGGAAAAACCTCTCCCTGGGGAAAGACATATTTTACGTTTTCAAATTAACAAGTGCGCAAGTGGGGAAATTTGCAGTGGTTAACGCTAAAAACGATAAACAAGAGCGTTTTGGCAAACGATGACCCAAGGATTCATTTGTCCGTGAAAAGGGGGAGGGGAGAAAGGTACCTAAAAAGGAATTGTGCCCCTACCAGCAACAGCGTCACCACTGCTGATAACGTTAACGCTCGCACACAATCAAAATGGGTGAACAAACAATTCCCATACCCTTCGCGAGGCAAGTTTTTTTCTACTCTCTTTTCAACAAAATCCAGGCAAATAGATTGGTCCACGAAAATGGTGCACAAGCCTTTCTCAGGCTGGATACACGGATACATTTTCAGATAATAGTCTAGCAGTGGACTTTATAAAAATAAATTGCTTCAGACTGTTAAAGAGGACGCCAACAACCCTATAACAAGTACCACCACCTCAAAGCGACTCAAATGCTACCGACTCCATAAACGTCTGGATATGCTTGCAAAAAACAAGGAAAAATACGCGTGTAGAAACAGAAAAGCCTCGAGGTAAAAATATGTTCATTTCACATTTGCAAGTGTATTGACAGTTTTACGCCGAACGATGACATTCAAACCTATTCATAAGATTTGAAATTGGTAGCAAATAGAATTCCACATCCAATTTGATTTGTGAAGGACTCAAAACTATTTCTTGCGATAAAAAAGGATGGGCGATACTATTGCGGTTTTCTACGACCCAACTGCCTTATGGAATCTAATGTTTTATCTTCGCAATTACGCATTGATGGAAAACTGTTTAGTGACTGCGGCAGCCTTTTCACTTTTTCATCCGAGGAGGGAGAGAGGCAGTAATGATTTGCGTGACGCAGACAATTTAAACCGGCCAAACCCAAGAAGACACTCGATTAGGTGAACGCTGGATTTGACGCTGATGTTCGCCCAAAACCTAGCCAATCAAGCTCATTGGGCACCTCAAAAATGCTAATTTGCACATCGGTTTCGTGAAGTGGGACGATCATTAGCAATAGCACCTGTAGTAAAAATGTGTTTTCTCTAGACAGACATTTGAGACAGGTAACAATTTACCTTTCCCTTCTTCAATTACTAGGAGGGGTGAGGGCTGGAGCACACAGAACGCTTTCACGGATGACTACCGTGAAAATGCACTCAAGAGACTACAAGCGGATGAATCATTTCTCATTCATGTTTTTTTCCTGATAATTTCAGTGATAACAACAGGAACTTAGGTTGTGAGAACACTTGAAATGAAAAAGCTCTAAGCAGGACTAAATGACTGTCTTACGGGACGCAGGTTGTAGCTTCATTTATTAAGAGTAGTTAACCAAAACAGAATTTCCCATAAAACAACTAGACTCAATATAGCATGACACTTGCAGAGACGAATGCGACTATTGAAATAATGCATTCTGGCTGAATTAACAAGGGCCATCAGAAACATGGTATATTCCAACAATCTTCCATAAGAAACACGGAAACCGACAAGTTCTTAAACCGGCACGGAAAATCCCGGCAAGGGGATCATTTTCCGCTCGAGTGTGTTTTGGTGTTCTTAGAACATTGTGGCGATTTTTGACGGAGTCCAAGGAGCCACTCTATTAAGGCCCAGAGAACAAGGCATGTGTCTACATAGTAGTCTCTAATAGGGGCCGATATGCAACTGATGTGATAGTGTGCACAAGTGCACGACGAAAATGCTCCAAAAATGCATTTCACGTAAAGCGTTAATCTCCAAATTCGTGGATTATAGTTAAAGCATAGCCATAGTTGCGCTAATTCAATGTGAAAGCAAAGGATGCTGCTCCGTTAAAAACGCTAAACCTTTGGGGGTGCACAGTTTAATTAGTTTACCAACCAGGTAATAAGTCGTTCATTTATAAAAAAAAATAATTGTGCGTTTACTTGAGTAGCAGGACTTATCAGTAAACAAAACCTCATAAAAGGCAGAGGTAAGCCACTTCGACGTGCAACCCACATGAAAACAATTGCCACAGCAAGGGCTACTGCAACGCAAAGAAAAAGCACCAAGTTTTGAGAGCACGTACAGCCATAGCTGGGATCGTCAACCGCTGATGAGTTGATCAATCAAAGTACTGAGTCCGGTCGATAGACAACGATTATTAGGGTAATGAGTCTAGTAATGAATGGCTGGTAAGGGGTTGTGCCCACCCACGTGCTAGATTATGAGACACCAATTTGTATGCTGACAACAGCGCACACGGGGAGAAACAGACACATACAAGCATTGAAGAGTGAAAGAAGCAGCAGTAGCAGCAGCAACAGTGAAGTGTGTGTGTGTGTACGCCACGGACAGATGAATCACCACCAGCACGATGAATGCGTGAAGTGATATAGGGGTGGGAGGAAGGGGTTGACCAGAGGACAACGCCCTTACTGATTGTGCTGCGGTTAATGTACACAAACATGCACACAAGCATGCACACACAGACACCTCTCGGGGATCAAGACAACCAGGAAATGGTTCTCTAGCTGATATAAGTGACCACTCAAAAGGGCTGGGACTGACAGGAAGGGAAGATGGTTGCGAAACCCAACCGCACACACACACACACGCACACTCCCTCCCGTTCTCTGACCATCTCGCCTGTCAGTGGATGTGCGTGTGTTTGCGCTAGCGCAATTGACCACGCAAATCTGACAGCATCGTTTACTCTTTCGCCTGTTTGGTTACTCGTTTGCTTCCATACTCCTCAATGAAACAAGTTGATGCTAGATGTACAATCAGGTTAGCTTCATGGAACCGCTATTAAGTAATTGCAATTTTCAATGAAAACAGGACGCTTCAGCCCTAGTTGAAGAAAGTTAGCTTCCAACGAAGGGCAATTATGCCATCGTAACTATGATCTATGGTTTTCCCGGCTATGTGGGGATAAAATAGCCCTCACACTGAAAGAAGAAAGGTCTGGTGAAGTTGAAAGACCTACAATTAAGCACGGTTTGCTGTAAAGAGGAACTTTGATCAACAAGATAACAGAAAACACCAAGTACTCCTTCTGACACACTCTTAAGCGAATTATCAACCACTTGAAATTTAAGGCACTTAAATTAGCGGATTTGCTACGGCCCTTTAATGGATCCGCCAAACAAACTCAACATTCGAATAGAACACATCTGACTTATTTTGATGATGCTGTGCAGAGAGAAAGCACTGATGGCGCTACCCTATGAGGTTAGCAAAGAAATTTGAAGAATATGCAATGCAACCGTTAGAATGGCTATAATAATGTAGCGCAAGTAGATTAGAATCGGTGTTCCACAACGCACACGCATCAAAGCCAACTTTTGTCTCTTCTGTCAGAACATCCCGATATTCAGCCGTCATCCGTAGGGAGGGTTAACAGTGACAGCCCCCTCCCCTGTCCCAAAACTGTCGCATACTGTCTCCCTTCAAATGAATGACTAATCTCAATCATCGGTTGAAACCCATGCCACGACCCCGTGACACTAAAATGTGGTAATAAATGGTTCGCTAGGGTGCGAAAAAAACTTGTATTGAATAGAACCTGTAACACAAATGGAAAAAGAATAAAGACTTTCCTTCCTCAAAAAAATCAGATTAAAGAAGTGATTTAGAAGGGTATAATTTGTTAAATTACCAAGGGCTTATAAGTGTACGCGGAAGATAGCCTATTTGAGTACACCCTAGAAGCTTCTCAGTCCATTATCCGAAACCAGCCTTACGAAAGTGTGAGGAAAACTGAAAGAATAATTACAAGAGGGGGGAATGGAGGCCACCTCCCATCCATATATGCCCGCCCGATCCACGACACCAACAACAGACGAATTGAGAAGGGGTCCAAGAGAAAATCTACTAGCACGCTTAAACCGCGTGCAGGTGACCAAGAGAGAGAAACGAACAACCTAGCGACGAGACACTTACTCGTGGCGCATGCGCATGTGTAGCAAAAGTGGCGTATAGGTGTGTGCGCGCACGCACCGCATGAATAAGTAAACAGGAAAACACCACCGTAAGGGAAAGGGGTTAGCTGCAGTTGGAGAAGAGACAGAAACGTAATGCATGGTCGGGGACCGAGCTAACAGTGCCACACCGTGTGTGCACATGGGCACACACATGATACGCTGGTTTGAGGCCACTTCGGTACAGCAAACGCCTTTTGATAGCTACGGACATGAGCAAGAAAATCAAGCTCTTTAATCGATGTAACAGGTTCAGCAGCAATTCAAAGAACACCACTTAATAAATGCAACTCCTCGAATAGATGATCACCTCTGCTATCAGTCGCTAACCCGCCCTCGAAATTCATGAGGTCAAAGGGTCATCTCTGTGTGAATTAATTGCAAGAGCATTGAAGTTGACCAAAAGATGGGACGAGAGAAACAGATGCGAACTGAGCATTTCAAATCAAATAGCTTTTCTTGCTTGGCAAGGCGACTGGACAGGCAGACTGACATTTGTCCGCGCGTGCAGAGACTTACATGCAATAAACGCGTCGAGAAAAAAACTCAATGCGGCTGAAACTGTTGACCGTGGTTACTTCTCCGTGCAAATGGAGGGGGAAAAAGAAACGGGCGAAAATTCACTCCACCACGGCTCAGAACGGTGGAAAAAATGCGATGGATTCTAAACCTCGTGAATTTGCCAGGGGACCCATAATATTGAAAAGATGTAAACGTACGCTTCGTTTTTTTTCCTACCTAGATTCAGCTATTATAAAAACATTCGTGGGTTTTAGTAACATGGAGGGGTAGTGCGGAAAATAAGGTGACGTCTTCATATTCACATTGTTTTTTTCTAAACAAATAGAGTAACAAGAAGTAGCCACCAACTTGCAACGAGTTTAAAACTGCATTCAACATATTTCAACATCAGCAGCAGTGCAAGTGTTTACAGGCCAAGACAAGTTGCATTGCCATAGTAACCAAACAATCATAGGACTAAGGTGAAAACGAGTCTAATTACTAGGTTGATAATGAATTATTCACTGCCTGCCGTGTGCGCATGCATGCAGACAGACGTAAGGAATTCGAAAACGCCAAATGGAGTGAAAGAGTTATGTGAGAAGTGTAAATCCCTGCCTAGGATTTTATCAATAGACCCTTTCGCGGAAAACCGTTCCCACAAGTAGCATCAGTGAACGGTGGCTTTGCATTTTCTTTTCACTGTATTAAAAGCACTGCTTGCGTCCCCATCTAGTTAGGTCATACTCCTAACAACGAAAAGGGAACCAAATTTGCGAGCACCGCATGCCCAGCCCACGAAATCAAGGACACGATCTCTCCTCTCCACAGTAATCAAGGAGCACCGGTAATCAACACGAAAAACGCAAACCCGTCACAAGGATAAGAATTCATGCCCTGTCAAGAGTATCTCATAAAAAGACAGTTAAAAGAGGATGCTCTATCAAACCTCATTAAGAACTCCTTATATTTGCACCATTACCGGACCTTACTTTGCCAAATAATGACCCTGTTGTCATGGAAAACAGGTACAGACCTAGAAAAATGAGCGCATGCGTGTGCAGACAAGAGAGTCAGAACGGCATACACTTCATACAGGCGTGAGAAAATCTTCCGACAGAAGCAGTTGATGCCTAGCTGAAGGTGTTTGTGCAGACGCTCTAAGTAAGCCCGTGTAGCCACGCGCGCACACAAACGCATTAGCCAGCTGACTGGCAAAAAGAACACCAATGTGGCGATAAATCATGGAGTAGTGGAAGGAGGAGGAGAAAGAGGAGGAGCAAGCACCGAAAAGGTATCCTCTGGAGTGGAACCCACTTTTGTTTGTACGCACCACCTGCCACAAGACTGAATGTAGTGTAAACTCTACTGAACTGCAATGCAGCAAAGAAGCGCAGTAGTGAGGACTTGATTCGGATTGACTGGAGTCCACGCAATCTTTTCATTCCATCCACTGACTGCCCTTATACAGACCAACTTGAGTGACCACTACTATTCAAGTTGATGTGTTCCACCAGCGGAATTTCAGCGGCCCTTTTCAAAGGTGATCCTTCGCTTGTACGACAGAAATCCATCGGGATATGAAAAGCAGATCGAAGAGGCTGCAAGAATAAACTTATAAATTCAGCTTTCGAATTTTGCCGAACTAAACCCAGTGCTTTTGATGTGGGTACCAAAGGAGAACCATAGCATTAATTTCCATGGTTGGACAAAACAGAGGAGCATCGCCAGGCGCAGGGAGAAATAACACTGCAGTAACTAGGGTTGAAACACGCGTCGGTAACGGGAACACACGAACCTATGACGCCTAAAAAACACCACAACCGAATTTCCAGCTTTAACCCAGGCTTGGAACGAAGCATTATTACTGTGCATTGAAATCAACTAAGATATGTAAGCATAGCAAAGCCGGTGATGCCACCGGATAATCGCCAAGGCAGATCTTGAGCTGATGGCTGCATATCACTTTCACTGCTTCAGAAAAGGTTGTTTCATACTCTGAAACAAGGACAGTTGATTATGAACTAGAACAATCGTCACATGCTACCAGAAACACCCACCCAACAAACGCAAACCTGAGTGACGCCAAAGTGCTAAAAAAGTTGTCGAGGTGATAAATCATGCACAAATTCGGGATAGACTTCAATGGGAAAGCAGCATGAAATAACCGATTTCTATGCAAGGAATTTCGAATGATGGTACGTGGCGTGGAAAATAAGGGTTGGTATGAAATCATTACCAGAAAACGGGTCAAGGAGTTGTGGCATCCCTTATTACTTCAGGACAAAATTAGTGGATTATCCAATGCAGTAAATTATGAACTTGCAAATTGACAACCAGTCGTGTCATGATGACACGTGCGTGTTGCTGCCTCACGCCTATCCGCCTGTCACACACAAACATACAGCGAACTGAGATTGTTTTTGCTGCTGCTATCTGCAGCGGCGGTGGTGGTAGCACTCGCATCCCCCCCGCTAGTTAAGAAGCAAAAAATCCGCGAGCGCGCACATACAGACACGAGATAATCGCGCTGACTGTTCACAGGAAAGGAAACCTTTCTGGTTGGCCTTTAGAGGCACCTTTATGTACCGATTGCTCTCGAAGTACAACCACAGTAACACACAGAACCCATCGAGGAGAAAGCGACATGCGGTTGGAAGACTTGACCCTAGCATTATAACCTTTTAACAAAAAAAAACAAACGTTTCTACCAGATATCAGAGCCACAAGTAGACCGGAATGCGCACAATGGACAGACGTGTTTGGGGGCATAATCTTGCGACCATTTATAGTCGAGGCCACTTCAATTGAGTGCAATGGAGTGGGTTCAGTAATGAAAAGGCCTGGCGCAAAAAGGTGGCAGCGAGTATTGAAGAAAGCAAGAAAAGTTGTTATTGCAGCTACTGGAGGGGGTGGGAGGAGGAAGACTTCCCAACTTCAGGGAGACGTAAACACGCATGGCGACTTTGCGTGCGTGAGTGGATATAGCAACTTCTCAGCCTAGCATACGCACGGGTTTGTGAATTAAACGTTCAATCAGGCAAAACAAGTCGCAACACATTACCACCGAGCCGCCAACATTGCACCCAGAAACTGGTACTCTGTGCGATGCTGTAGTAGAAACATGCACATACAGGCAAGCTGTCACACCAATTTGACAGTCCAAACATTAATCAAAGTGTAACCCCTATTCCATTAAACTGTGTTTTCAGTTTCAACCTCTGCGTCGTTTTCTAATAAAACGACACCAGAGTGACACAGGTGATAATAAAGTAGAAGAATTGACCACTCATCATCCATTATTGCAACTGGGTTGCTTACTGCATAGAAGTGCCTCTCAAAGGAGCCAGTTTTTTCCTAGTCTTCACAATTTCATCAAGTGAAAGTGAAAATAACAGAAAGCTAGATTTAAATGCCATGGACCTCAGAATAAGCATATTTTGGGGATGATAAGTTGCGGTTTCTGCAACCCATTAATGAACTTTGGCATTTAAAAAGATACACAGCATTGAAGATAGTATGCGCACGCACGAAGACAGATGTGGCAAGTCATGATGTCCTCACCTGAATACTATAGGACGAGATAGACGCTCAAAAAAGAGCTTTATTGGCTAGGGAAAATTTGTCCCACAATTATGACCGTTATTAATTAAAGGGTAGAGCTAGTGTGGGCTCTAAGAAATTAAAGAGACGTACAACAGAAGTGGTATGCAAAAATCAGCGTCTCAAAAACAGCTAGCGTAACGCGCAAAAAAACCGTGGATAAGCTATGGATTCATGTCAAATCGAAACAAGTGATACGGTGAGACGAACAGATTTGACTCCGTGGTGTGTGCACTAATGTCGCTGGATTGTAGAGGGTTGGAGGCGGGAAAGACGAACAACACATCGTGATTATAATCAGTTAAACTGATAAAAAACACCACTCATTAAAAGTATAAAACGTTGGTGGCAAGAGTCGGTTTAGCAAACTGTGATGTCCTATATCCTAGCAAATTATTGACATGCAGTAATTACTACCTAGTGAAAGGTGTCAAGGGGGTTTCAAAGCATTTGAGATCGGCGAAATCAGAAAAAGTTAAAACTGAATCGACCAACTTCAATAATAAGAAAAAACGATTATGTAGAACCCAAACAATGAACTCAAGGCCATATACTTTACCATTACGCCTGCTCTAGACTCCGGAACCGATTCTTTTGACCTGGTGTGGTTCAGCTCATGAGAACGCTTACTTCGCGTGGATTGTAGGCTATGATCAAAACAGAAATTTGTACGATCATTGGAGACAGTCCGGCTCAAGACAAAGATACAAAAGAGAAATTGCGTTTCAAGCAGAGCTCTGATTTAGTCGAAATCGGGAGCGTTACGCTACAGGAAGAAGAGATAACAAACACTAGCGGCAGCACGATGCTGTCCCTCTAACTACAGATCTGCGCATCCATCAGTCCATCCACCCATTCACTAACCTAACCCATTTCCTACGTTTGCTGCCTCTCCCTTTCCTCTCCTCCCCCCTCGTATTTCTCTCACTTTCACCCTCTGCCCCCGTGCGCACACACAGCTGTTTACGGAGAAAGCACTGGTGACTGACTCACCTCGTCCAGTATGATGGAAGCCATGTGGCATAGCAAAAGCATCACACCAGAGGAGGAACGAAACGATCTCTTCAACGGTTTGCACTACAGAAGTCTCAAAAGGAGTACCTAAAGCGTACCCACCAACATGTAGAGAGCACATCGTAGTGGCTCTTGCCTGGATTTACCAGAGTCGAGCACTGCTGATGACATTAAAACGGTGGAGCTATGGGATCCGTGCCAGTGGCGATAACAAGACACTCATAAATGCATTCAAAAGGCGATATCACACAGGAAGTATCTTTTTCCATTGTCAGAAGAAGCTACTGTGGGGAAGAGTTGGAAGCGAAGAAGTCCTAAAACCTTTCAAGCCTATATGTGAAATACTTGGCATAAATGAGACTGAGATAAAGAATTACTAAAATTATAGAGGTGCCAAAAAACGCAAGGACTAAATAATCGGCCAAATTGAAGTGGGCACATTAACTTTAAAGACGAAACGTTAAATTCTTTAACTGCACTTGGATTATGAGAATCACCAAGCGAAGAAATGAAGCTTGGGAAGTACTTTGCAGCAGAAAGCTGAATGGAATCACGATACATACATTAGGTACCAAATTTGTTTGTGAATAACTCTTGAAATCATGAAATCAAGTTGATAAGGGCTACCCGCAGGTAGTGAGAAGTGGAAAAGCAGCTTTCGCTTCAGAACCAAGTAAAGCGTCACAAAAAAAGATCGCAATTTTGGGAAATGGTGAATCAAGGCAATGCAACAAACCACCTCAACTCAGAGCCAAACCACTCCCACCCCTACAAATAGATGGCAAGTAGATAAGCGCACGTACGCACGCACCCACGCACGCGCAAAAAAAGCGCACGGGATGACGTCGGTGCTTCTTCAAGCCGCACACACGCACACTGAAAACACCCCCGTTTCGGTTACTGCTTCCTGCATATTAACAAATCCAGTTGTCGAACCGCAACAAAGGCGGACGTGACTCACAATGGGGGGAGAGGGGAGGAAAGGTCAGCCTTCATTCAGTCACGTAAGTAATGAAACAGCTGTGACACGAAACATAGATAAGCCCCGACAGGGCTGTACGTGCTGCATATTCGGATAATCAGCTGGTATACTGGTTTACACAGAGGCGCAAATAACAAGTCTGTGAGCTCTCATTGACCGCCCAAAGCGGACTTGGTGACAGCACACAAGTCGACATACAAGCACGTGTTGCTTTGGATAAGAACGCACAAGATGCATGGCATTTATGCGATGAACTTAACGATAAAAAGGCATATGTGAGCAAAAATCCCCAAGCTCAGGTCCCATATAAAGGATTCGCCATTTGCTTCCGCAATATCTAAGACTAAACGCATGGAAACAGTAGCAAGCTCCAAACAGCAACTCAAAATACTATGGTTATTCTCATTATGACACAATTTGTCTTTGACAGAAAAATCTCCACTTTTGAATGTAACGGAACTCGTATCCACTTTCCACTCCTGTCAAACAAATGCTTGTCAGATGCTTTGGGGGTAAGGGAGTGGGCGGAGAATTAAAAACCGTCATCAGAAATGGATGTTAGTTAATACGAAATAAACTGCAACTACTATCAAAAGCATAAAAGGGATCTTCACTAAGTCAATCTTATAGATAAATAAATAGTGATGGGGTCGCAGAATATTCTGCGACGCATGTCATCTAAGGGAAACATCAGTACCACTGATTGATATAAGGTTGCGCAAGAAACTTGAGGACAACTAGAAAGTGAATTTCGACAGATGCCATGCTCCAAACTCATGACAGTAAAGAAGACGTACGAAAAATAGCCATGCAGAAGGACAAATCAAACACAAGAAACCGACCTCCATTTCCGGCGCCGTGTTGAAGGCCATAATGGAAAAACCCTCGATGATAGATTCCTCAAATGGAGGGAGATTAACATCTTGTGCTTTACTCTTTACCAAGCCCGACAACCCCGAAGAACTGTCTGGTACTTCAGAAGACGTGGGAGTGCTTTTAGGCATTTTCGCAGATTTGCTGAGGTTGGTCAACTGATTGTTGATTGGATTGTTATCTGGCCCTGGGCTTATGGATACCTCCGGCGCAACAGACTTAGATTTGTCCTGTTCGCCTTTGTTGGGAGACTGATATTGGTTGAGCTTAAATCCATTTCGTATTCGAAGCTTCTTGATTTCACCAGAGGATAGAACATCAGTGGTCGTGTCCGACAATGTTCCAGTCTCATCAACCTTGAGGGATGGATTCACATCATTCGTAGGAGAATCACTTCCGCTGCGGGCGGAAATATGGAGCGAACTGTTGTCATCACTTAATTCCATATCACTCCGACAGCTCTGACTCCGAACAAGTGGAACCTTGGAACGTTTGCTTCGGGACTTAGGGCGATTCATAACAAGAACATCCCCGAAGCAGCAAAAATAATGAGATATTTGTTCTTAAGGTTATGGCTTATTGAATTTGCGCCTTATCTACACAGTGAACATAACTCAGCAGCGACTCCTAAAAACGCGAAAATAAAACACTTTCACAGAGAGCTCACAAAACGCGCCTCCTTAGGAGCGCGAATAAATAATAGTGGGAATAAATACTTTTTGTTCTGCAAAATTTATTTTAAGCTGCAAAAAAATTATTTTTGATAATTCTAATTCTAACGCAGGATGTGCCTGCATAGATAATCTGATAGAGCCCCGTGCATTTAATCGCCAAGGTTTTGTTATTACAATTGTTTATTAAAACTAGCTCTCCCTAAATAAAAAGCACAAATCTAGTATGATAAATTATACTTAGAAATTTGTGAATTTACTATTAATAAAAGAATTTTAGGCGATCGTTTCCCCAAGGATCGGTTTTATTATGCAATTTTGTTTTGCTAAACCACAAGGCAGCTACGACTTTAAATTGCAGACCACACCGTTTTCTGGTCAACAAGATTCTCTATGCCAACTACCTGAGTTGATTGCACACTTAATTAGGAAGATGGCATTGCAGGGGTTTCTTTTTTTTCCTCTCCTTTTTTACTACTCCTGATATACGAGGGTTGAAAGTTTTTTTAGCATCTTCATTGTATTAGGTGAAATAGTAGATAGCGTGTTAACAGGAATTAGGAAGTAGAATTGCTCACGTTTTTAGAATCGGACCGCGCTCTCCGAGAACCAGCTTTAAGTTGTCCTTCCGCCTCCTGTCCACAAGGTACATTTAACAAACACATAAATTGAGGTTACTATTTATTTTACTATCAGCATCTATGTGTTCTTGGAAGTTGGGAGACATTTCCCCATGTGCCAGAGAATTTCGTAAGGTAGATACCTAAAGTTTAATATGTCCTTCCTAGGTCTTCGTTTAAAACTGCCTGTTTCTGGTAGAGGATATTCTAAGCGCAACTGTAGCGTCCTGAGACTCCCTTGAAGGCAAAAGAAGGCATAATATTAGGGCAGAATATATATTTAATAAGCAAAGGGAACGGGGCTTCTGGCATGGCCCGGAGGTCAGCCCACGCGGCTAGGGCAATATGGCCGCCTAGGTGACTGAAGCCGAAACCGGCAGTCTTAACAGACCGAGTGTTACACAATTCTCTGCTTTTGGCAGTTGTAATAGGGGTTTTCAACCTGATTTAAGATGGCAACAGGAGGAATGAAATTCTTTGTATAAGTATTTAAGCAGAACTGAGAAATAAATTACGGGGCTTTAGCTGCCCCTACCTACTAGTACTCAGTGTAAACCATGTTTTATGGCTCCATTCGTCATCATTTAATGTCTACATCAGCCGAGTCCTCTTGATATTGTTAAGAACAAGGCAACTAGAACAATCATTTTGCTTAAAATGAAGTAGAGGAAATGAGGTTTTAAGGATGCAACTGGCTACAGGATTACACAATTTCGTACATTTGATGAAAGTTAGATGTGGAAAATCTGTTCCATCTGGCCTTGTCTCCCACGTTCACAAACAGAAACCACTAAGGTGGACTGATGTAATATGGTCTGGTGGAGTGCAGGTGGTCAGCATAATTCGCCACTATCGGTCCAGGACTGACGAAGGAGTTCCGTAGATGTAAATGTTTGTGGCTCATGCTGATACTCGCCTGCCGTTGAAGCTTCTACTTCTACCAGTTTAAAAATAAAGCATCATCACTTCACCACTTTTAACCGAGTTAAAACAATTTTTAAATTCATCTACAATGGTTACTGCAAACTGAATTCAGCAATGCCCTGATGGCAATGCTACAACAGGACAATGAAAATACGACACCTTAATTATTTTTTTAATTCTTGGTTTTGTTAAGAGGTCACTTAGATATTTTGCTAATGTGCTCTCTTCGAGAGGACTGGCCTCCGGCACATAGTGGTAGCTCCAAGCTCTGCTAATTCTGAATACGCATATTCCGCCTCAGCAATATGCCTTTCTTCTTGAGAGAATTCTTGGGGTTATAAAATACCAATGGACAATTTGGTTAAAAAGCCGGAAGCTACAGAACACCCATCAAACCTGCTACCTCCTTTTCCTCGCATCCTCATTTAGTCTTTGAGACCAGTGCTCACCTAATCGTGAGGTGATTGTTTCCGGTGGTGGGGCAAAGGGGGCGGACCACTTAGTATTCCGGTTGGATAGCCACATGTGAAAGCGATTTCCAGGCGAGCGCGAATTGATGGTCGATCCCTCTTCCTGCATGAAGACCTCCTGGTGCTGTAACTCCCCAACCTCTGCTGGAGGAGAAAGATAATCTATTTCTTATCTGTTTCTGAAAGCTCTAATCACTAAGCGAAACGAATTGGTCGAGTTTTGGAGGAGTTTGTATTGTGAAGGTTCTCCGTCAAGGAGTAGTTAGTAGGATATAAATCAAGGAGACTCTCTACATTTTAAAGTGTTCACTGGCCAATGCGCGTTCAAGGAAAGCTGTAAATAATTGTTAGATATCAAATAAGCAACCTGCTCTTCCTCAAGGTTTATTTGTTGATTAAATGAAGGCGCACCTCCTTCGGAAACCATTGTTTGGTCAATAGTTGCAAATGGAATCCACCGATGTTGTTGGACCCGAAAAGTTTCCATTTCTGCAAAAGCTGTCATTCTCGTTGAAGTTGGACTAAATGGTCGTAGGCTCTGAAGTTTATAGGCTTCCATAGGATCTGTTAGGTATCCGACCTGTTGTTCGGTTTGTAAACATGGAACTAAATTTGTAAGAGAGAAGTTTTCATCCAAAAAATGAAAGGTTCCGTGATTTATCTGAGCTTTAAGCAAAGGATTGAAGGAAATGTTTTAAGACGCCATCTAAGGCATCGTGTCAAAAAAAATTCCCATTATTCCGTTACACCATTCTAAAACCGGTAAAATCGTGTTTGTAAAATACGTCGACAGGTGTCACACTTGAGTCCGACATGAATTGACTTGGCAAATAAAATTACTCACTGCACTTATGATCACAGAAACGTGACGAATTTGTAAAACCATCGGAAGGCCAGAGGACCGAGGATGGTTCAGACTTTGCTATTCGCTTAGCCGGTGTTAACTCAGACCACTGCAGCTGCCACCCTCCAAATTCCGTACTGGTGTTGTCGTAACCACTACAGTAATTACTCAATCTTTGCATGGGCCAGGAGTCCATCCACGTTGCATACGACTGCTGATGTTCTTGGAGGTATCCATGGGGGTCCATTTTCATGCCTCCGCTTGGCGTTGAAATCATCGCGGGAGTCGAGTTTGCTGAAATTGTGCTCAGAATGTCTTGGTTTTGTAGGTTGTACTTGGGGGGTGAATTCTTGTTCTCGGAGGAGAGGTTTCGCAGTACTCGATTGATTGACGAGACCTTCAATGGACCGAATAGCAAGCATTTTAGTAAATAGATTATTTTTTTGTAATGTGGCATGTAATTGTGGTTTATTTTGAGCAATTAAGAATATCGCAGAAAGCAGTGTTGTTGTTGAAGGCTCTAGAGGGAGCTTATTAAGATAATTTAAAGTGATTATTTACTGTGGCAAATTGCTGCTCATTTGCTGATAATAATCCAGCTGTCAAAACTCCAGCTACTTTCACCATTCAAAAGGATTAAAAGACTTGGGAGCATAATCCCCAATGAAGAGTTCACATTGAATGCCCTAACTGTTAGCAATAAAATTTGAAGCATAAAAGGAAGGTATATAGCAAGCTCTGCGCACTATTAGTATAAAGTTAAAAATTGCACAATTGTCTCGAACACACACGCTAGGAATGTTAGCCTGGGAGCAGACGCCTTCTTGGAGGAGGCGTTCGCGGATCTCCCACGCGAAGATAGAAGGGCAGGCACGTTTGTAGGCGGCGATTTTGAGAACCACTTCACCGGTGGCTACCCGCGGCTTGCTGCCTCCAATTGCCTTGGGCCGGATGGACCCAGTCTCGTGGAAGCGGCAGAGGATCTTTGAAACACACCCGTTGGAGACCTGCAAGAGGCGTGAGATGTCGCAGGGTCGAGCACCGCCCTGTGCCAGCTCCACGATGCGCTGACGCGTTGCCTCGGGCAGTGGACGACCGTTTACAAAAAGTCCGCCTAGTTGGTTAATTCCAGAGTGGCCTAAACGGTGGGGGGGGGGGGGGGGGGGGGGGGATGGAAAAGAGGAAATAACCGATTTAATATGGTTTTACTGGCTGATTCATTTACCATAAAAACCTTTTGTCATTTTCTCGAACGACCAAATTTTGCTTTTTAATTAACTCCATTGTTATCTTTCTGCTCTGTTTTTGATTTAGTTTAATGAGGAAATGGTGTCTCGGGGTATGATTAGTACTTTAGAAATTTACTCATGTGATTTAAAGGTGAACAGGTCATATAAGAAAAGTGACGATTCAATTACAAGTATTTGTGTCGTTAGTTAATTGCTTGAGTAACTCTGGTTTTCGGTGACGGAGCCAATTAAGTACTCTACCATTGTGCCGCCAAGGGAGTCCCAGTCTTCGGATTGTGCCAGTACCCTCAATATCTTGCGTACGTCAACAGTACATTTTCTGTCTAAGTATCGTATCTTCTTTTGTCTTCATAGAGGTCTCGGGGTGCAACATTGGTGATAGCGGAAAGCGATCCCGGTCTCAAAGGACAAATACTCCGATTTCTACTGATGGGTAATAAGCCCTAGCGGAGTGGAAGATGTGCATGTAGTTGTGGATGGGAGAATCTGTGGCGATTTCTAACAGAAGAGTCAAAATTGGCATATACCCTTGGCATCAACCACAGTACCCTGATTATCAGGAAAGCTATTTCCAATTTTAGTGACCCTAGCCATAAACAATCTGAAGAAGTTCGTTACGAAGCTGAACTTGCTCTACTCATCCACCACTCTACTAGCTAAATGAAACCCAGATAGGTATGAGTGGGCAGCTTTGCAGTGAGAACAACTTTCCTCACCCCCACAGACCTATCACTGAATTTCGTGTTTTGGCATAAGACTCTGCTTTTGGGCTGGTGTTTAGACAATTAGCTACGGATACGTGTTGTTCACCATGTTTCTCCGTCCCCTAACAAGGTTACCATACAGAACGAAATTCCAGATCCAGTAGAATTACCAAGAGAAATCACTGCCGTTGCAATCAAACATGTTTTCGTCAATTTAATGATTGGCACCATCGTATCATGGGCTCTTCACTTAAAGCGCCGAGTACGTTGGGATGACTGACAAGAAAGATTGACCATATGTTCGCCGGGTGGGCTAGCTTCTGATGGGTATCAGTAGCCTTAAGCCCCACCCTCTATCGACAATGCACATTTGGCTCAAATAAGTCTCGAGTAGCTTCGCATGTATTCTGATTGTCTTTTCTTTGCCCATCACTGTGGGAAATGAGTTGAATGTAAACATAATTTTGTTTAATCGTTAGGATGAATGCCAAGCTTACCGCGTTTCCAGCTCTTTGTCACAGCACAAGCCTCGGTGTTCTTGTGCGCACTCATGGATCCCTTCAAAAAGAATATGCCTGTTCAATAAGTGCAATTTAATTACGGTTTATGAATTAATGAAAGGTCAAGATCCATAGCAAGGGGAGATGATTCTGCGCTGAGATACAAGAAGTTAGATAAATAAAGTTGTTTTTGATTGTGCAAGTTTGCTTAAATTATCTGATGGCTATTAGAGAACTACACTCCTGCCACTATTCTGATCATCAGAACTCATAAATCGTACAAAAATTTGCCGCATTTTATACAGCACGGGGATTTTTAAGTCCAATGTACCGCAAACCAACCTCTTGACATTTTCGTATAGTTAGCAAACGATAACATTTTGTTTTCTCATACTATTTTTAAATAAGTTATTAAAAATCTAGGTTTATTTACGGATCGACACCTAAACATTCAATCGGTCCTGTTATCTGTGAATCACAAATGGGTGGAGTTGTGGCAGATATGGATAACACAATATGGTTCTACTTTCATTCAGACAAAGTGAGAATATCTGTGTTATATCGCGTGAGTGGATTGGCGCAAACTTACACGCACCACTTGATGGCAGTTCGTTGAACCGAAAATGCTGCTTTGTCGTGCAGAGTTGGGGGCGGTGGAAGCACTGTAGTCACGTCGAAAGTGGTTGTGGACGCACCTCAGTGGTATGGCCAGTGAAGTGAACTCAGACGCAGAGGTTTCGACTCATCTTTGTAGGGGCAATTACCGCCGGCCGAATGGATGTGCACGTGCAAACGCACGCACGCATGGGTGATGTGCACACGTGGGCACTTAAATTGATTTCTGATTGGTCAATGTCAGTGCGACAATTGCAGCGACATTTTAATTGGTTATAAATTCGCTTTTGCGCAACAGGCAAATTTATTCTAAAACCAGTGGCAGCATATTTGATTAACTAATTTTCCGACCAAATGAGTTATTTTTAACTCAATTTCAGTTTACGCATGAACGGTCCTCTATAAAAGCCTGTGTCTTAAACGAAAATTTATGAAGCAAAAGTAGATGGTCCATAACAGGATGATGTTGGTTTAGTCAATTGTTTTTATTCCTAAATAAGGGTAGAAATATCTGAGAGCATCATCTTAAATAAGCGGTTTTTCCCTCCAAACAAATTCGCTTAATTTGGTTGGTTCTATGCTCATTCATGTGGAAAAGGCTTTGAGATCTATTTCGACTTTAATTGATTACGCATGACTAAATTCATTGAAGAGTTGGCATTTAAGATATTTTTCTAGGTTAAAATAGCTTATTATTCTTCACTGATTTTTGCAAAACTTTTCAGCAGAATAAGAACTAGTAGCAGGCCATAGTGAAATTCAGTCTCTAAAAGGCAGCCTATTAAAATGACTAATACTCAGTAAGGCGAAAAATTACTTTGGCTTCTGTCTTTAGCACAAAATGAACATTCAAAAAGTAACTGGCATTTAAATCTCAAAAGCGTGGAAAGTATGATGGATTTGGTTAGCGCATAATATGACAGAACTTAAGCCACTTTCATATAAGTCTGAATTTTCATCGTTGCACTATTAAGCATTCTAATTTCGCTGGCATTAGTAAGACGAAATCCTGCTTATGCAGCATGATCGATTTTGCTGGAGAAAATGTACGCGAGTAAAGTGATACCATTGAAATACTTAAAAAGTAATTATGTGATTAAAAGCGTCTCCAACCACTGTGATTTGTTTTTTGCATTTTTAACAAGGGAACTAAGGGAGTCGCAAAGCGATAAAGTCGCCGAATCAATCGGAACTTCGCTAAAGCCGTGCATTGGCGTTGCATCACCTGCCATAAAATTAAAAAACTAAAGTCGGATGTGTACGAGCTAAGAATTTGCTTGATCTGATGTAAAAATGTCTTCAAATGCATTTGCACACAGACAGTAAATCTAACAAAGCTAAAGTAGCAAACAAGAAGGAAAGAGGAATTCAAAGGCATTTTCAGCGATTAGGCCAATGACAAGAAATTACTGGTGCATAGAAGGCTAGTTAAACCAAATAATGTTCACCAGCACAAAAAAGAAAACATAATAAGACTTATTTATGCGCTCTTAAAAATGAGGGAGATGTAGTACTTTGTTTGTTTGTACTACCGGTTTTTGGTCAGGGTCACAGGGGTGACCATCTTGCCCTAGCTGCGTAGGCTGGCCGCTGGGCCATGCCAGCGGCTCATTTCCCTCTGCCCGTTGAATATATATATTCCACCCTAGTATTCTGCCTTCTTTTGCCTTCGAGGGAGCCTCGGGACGCTACGGGAGATGTGCAAAATTCCAAAATGCACATCCAAAGAAACAGAAATGGGTAGAACAAAAGAGTGTAGTGAATCGTTGTGTAGCACTTTGTTTGTTGGAACTGCCAGTTTCTGTCAATGTCACAGAGGTGGCCGTGCTACCCTAGCTGCGTGGGCTAGCCTCCGGGCCATGCCAGCAGCCTATTTTCCTCTGTCCGTTGAATATATATATTTCATCTTAGCATCCTGCCTTCTTTTGCCTTCGAGGAAGCCTCGGGACGCTACACATTGTCCTATGTTTCTGCATCAACGAAGCGTTGCAACTTTGAATAGCTTCTTTTCTTGAAGCGTTTTAAAAATCCTTACTAATTCGAGTATGCGGCTTAGCTGATAAGATGCCAGTCTGCGCCGACCACATGATCAAGCGGTTTTCCAGAAACTTTGATAACCAGCAAAATTTTGCTATCCGTTTTAAAAAAAATAGTCATCTGTGTAGTACTTTGTTTGTTAGAACTGCTGGTTTCGGTCAAGGTCACAGAGGTGGCCGTATTGCCCTAGCTGCGTGGGCTGGCCTCCGGGCCATGCCAGCAGCCTATTTCCCTCTGTCCGGTGAACATATATATTCTATCCTGCCACTTTGCTTTCTCTTGCCTTAAGGGAGCCTCAGGACGCTACAATCTGCATCCTAAGATTTTTACTACAATGTTGGAAAATTGGAGGGGAACTCACGGTGCATACGTTCTGTTAATATAGCTTGTAGAAATTAGAATTTGAAGGAAGTATGGAAGAAAAGCAAAACCACAGTAACAAACCATAGTGTGTGAATAGGGAAGCTATAAAGCTACAAACATTCATGAAATGGTAGTAAGTACTTTAAATTTGTGTTCACCAGAATTTGTCAAGTGTTAAAGACTATTGCTCAGTATTAATAAGCGATGCGCGCGGCTTTCTTAATTCCCGCAGGTTAAGTATACGCAAGTATTTAAATAAAAATAAATATCTTTTCAAGTGCCGTTTGATTTCATAAAAGTGTCGTACGATTTCTTTGGCGCGCGTCTTGACTGGTTTGTGTCCGGTCGTATTTATGAGTTCGAATTTCGTTTCATTGGCATTAAAAATCGGCCTTTTATTTCGTTCAAATCTAATTCCCTACAAGTATAATTGTTGATGGACACTGAGTCGAATGCTGTGCCAGTAGCAATCACTGAGGACGTTCAGGTACGCTAGCAATCACTTTCTTATACACTTAGACTCGATTAAATACCCTTAATTACGCATCTTCATTGATAAACAGTAATGAAGTTAGTCTTGATGTAGGTTTTCGCTCTCAATTATTCTCTGTAGAAAGCTCGCCAATATTATCAGTCCCTTCTATCAGAAGCTACCCAAGTATTGTCAACTTGGTCGAAGAAGTTGAAGTCGAGCATTGAAAAGTCACGACCTTACTTTGAAACTCAAGCAAAGAAGAAAAAGCTTCTTGAAGACTTACAACTAAATTCCGAAGCCTACAATGCTGCTCGGACAGAACACGACAAGGCCGTGTCTATTTTGAAGTCCTATAATATTGACGTCGCCAAGTTTGTCGAGGGAGATGAATCAAAGCTGGAAGTGGTTAACAGCGCCGTGCAAAAGGTTTGAAAGTGCCTGAAGCTCATCTTAATTTCTCTTGAGAACCCCCGACTTACTCCAGTGTCTTATTTGTCCTTCAGGTTAATCAAACCAAAATGGAATTGAATGAGCTCAAAAATAAACACAAGGAAATCCTTTCCCAATGCTCAACTATCGAAGAAGAACTTCGCCTTTATCACAGCCGTGTGGGTATGGCGATTCGTAAATCTCAGTAAGTATGCACCTTCATGCCATCTTTTTAGCTGTTAGGTTTATTTGCAAACTGTCGAAGGATAGTTCTTCCCAGTAGACTCATTTTATGATAATCTTTTTTTATAATCATATGGCCAAAAGTAGTGAAAATTCGCCATAATTGCTTTGTTTTTCATAGTAAAGACGTTTGTACGCCCTCAAACCTCAATCGTAATGTAGTGCTCTAAGTCTCTTCTGAAGGCTAATGAATTTTTAATAATAGATCAGAAAATGGATTGTGAATGTATCGAAGAGTTAGGGAGGGAAGGGAGCTGCTACCATTGCCCGGGGGGCATGCCACCCATCGAAATTGCCAAGGGCGTTAAGTAAGCTGGCACCTCTTCCTTTGAGCGTCGTCTCCGGCCCTCCCTTTGTTCAGCTTCCCATGCCGGCTGCCACATCGTGCCAGTCATCGAATTTGCGTGCAATTGAGACCATAGCTGACTGGAAAGCCACTGATTCCCTTGAGCTATTCTAGTGGATTTTTGGTTTTGTTCTGTTTGGAAATTTTATTGGCAAGGAGGACTGCGTAGGCTATCATCTATGCTCATCGCTGGTCGTATGCGTACTGGACCAAAAGAAGACATTTAATGGAGGATGGCCCCTAAAATATTTTTCCTGTCACTGTTTTTACTTTAGTGTTGCCTAGCCATGCCTTTCTATCTGAGTTCTATCCAGCTAGGAGAGAGATAGAAAAGGTATTGTGTGTTCACGGAACTGGGATAGTTGCAAAAGGTAGACGTCGATTTTATCCCTTCTGTTAAGAGTCGTAGATTCTCCCACCCGCAACATACGTCTTTTGCCACGCTAAGGCTTATAACTTGGAAGTGGAAGTCAAGGCAGTTGACCTTTGGGATCGGTCTTGCTTTCTGCTGCCACCGGTCTATTCCAGTCGTTTTTGAATGTTAAAGAGGTCATAATACTACGGCAGGAAATGTGTTGTCGGCGTACAGGATAGTAAGGAGAAGGGGTCACTGAAACCGTTCGGCGGTCATGCAGCCTGGCGGAGGTAAATGGCAGAGTTTCAAATATTCGCGTATCCGAAACCAATAGTTAAACGACCAAAGTATTATGGTAGTGCTACTCATGCGTGTGGCATCGCGAATCTGCTCTGTCTTTAGGAGAAGTACTCGCTCGTTTTAATACGTCTGTCCAAGTTGGAGAATAAAATAGACGTTTATTCAGTTCTATTGCTAGACTTTTGGTTGAAGTCCATGCCAATAGTCTGTTCTTGTGACGCCATATGTTTAGAGATGCACATTGCACTGTCGTATGAAAAACTTCTTTCTTTCATAATGGAATCTGTCAGTCGTTTACCGCAAAATAGCGTTAGCCGAAGCAATGTGACCTAGCGTAGATGAGATTGGTACGAATTTATCATAAGACTTCATCGATGTGCTCTCAATTTACTTGAAAACAAGCTCCCCAAGTGAAGTCGCAATTGTCTATGGATAGCCAGTTTGAGGGGCGTCTACACTTTTGTTGCATCATTCTGAGCAATTTTATTCATTAAATGGGGTCATCTTGTCTATACCGTTTTGGGGCCTAGGCATGCATTAGGCAGGATCTTCCGCAAACTAATCCATCTGCAGGTAAATTAATTTTAAGCCTACTGACACGTTTGCCACTTTATTTTAGACCCTACTTCGACATACAGAACACCTACAAACAAAAGATGGCGGTGAGCGTCAATACAATTCGCTGTTTTCTTGAATGTTCAGAGAGTTTACTCATCTTTTGAGGTGTATTCCGTCTGTTCCTCTTTTTTCATAGGGCCTTTGATGCATTATAAAGGACTTTTTATTGGAATCCATCAAATGTAAATTAATTAAATGACCCCAATGGATGAGCTTGTGAGTTTCGCATTTACTATAAAAAATCGTCGTTTCGCCGTACTCCGTGTCAGGATCGTTTCGAGTGCCTAAATGATGTTTTTTGGTACATGATATATCGCCCTGTGACTTCTACGAAGCCAAAAGAAGACAAGATACTCGGACAGAGCACGTACTACCGACGTACGCAAGAGATTGGGAGGTACGGACACAGTCCAAAGGCCAAGACGCTTATAGGAAGCACTATAACGGAGCCTTTAAGTGGCCCGTTACCAACCTCAGTAGCTAAACGACCAGCTTATTAGCGCGGTTTTGAAATCTTGCGGCTTTGCACAATTTCAGAACACTGGAAGCTATGACTGTTCGTGAAGTAAGATCTAGTCTTGTGAATTGACGAATATGGCTTAATTCATTTGCATTCATCTGTGGTTTTGTACAAGACATCTCGAAAAACAATTGAATTTCGATATGCTTTTGACAGCATTTGTAAAGGAGCTTATTTATGCCACGATATGCTTGTCGATTTTTAATGCGCTCGCGCGATCTATGCGACTGGTTGAGGTCACAGAGGTCAAAGTCACCCCTCTATGGTAGAGAGCGTGTTGTTTTGATGTGCAAATGGTCATGTTACTGCCACATCTCATAATCCTCATAGTGTCAGCGGCTTGGTAGGTGGGAAAGGCCAAAACCTGCGAAAGGAAGGTAAAGATGCGGACACAAGGAGGAAGAGATTGGTCACTTCATATAGCCTTTCGATGTGTCCTTTGCCCTTTTGTGGGATCGTGCCTACGCGTACGTATCCTTTCAATGTGCTGGTCTTATTTGCAGCGCTCAACCATTTTGTTAGGCCCAAACCTACCCTGTCCCAATGCCTAATGTACTTCCGCCAATGTTTTTTAGAACGTTTGAAATTTACTTTGGGCTACCTTTGACCGATGATCGGTTCATAAGGTGTGGGTGAAACAGGCTGCTGAATGACCGATTTAAATTACTGGATCCGTGTTCCTTCGTCCGCCCTTTGTATAAACACACAATTTAACAATGTTGACAGATAAATCCTTCAAGGTTACAGATCCACAGAGTTGCGAGTGATATAGTACTTTCATTGGCTGTCAAATCTACGCATAGTTCATAGTATGACTAGAAGGTTGAAGGACGTATCGGTCGTGGTGCCTTTTGGGCCTTGAAATTTCCCCGTCGATTTTGTCATTGATGAACTAGGCTTTACCCACAGGATCTGTTGATTCGCTGCGTCCTACTTCGCTACATGTACATAATAAATAATTTATTCTCAAATGTTGGTGTGAAGAATCTCCCTTTTGATGAATTGTCTCTACATAATACCAAACCGGTGCTGATTAGCACGCAGTGTTATTCTCCACATGGTATAGTCACAGGTCCCATGTAAATAACACATGTGCATTGAATGCAAATGTTTATCGCCATTCATTTCCCCGGCCTTTTCTAAGGATGCAAAACAGGTGATTGACCGTCTGACTGTGGAGGTGAAGTCGGCGAAGTTACTCTACGCTCAGACTATGAGCAGCCTGGAGGCGATCTCCAACCGCATTCATGAGTCCCGTCGTCTTGGTCACTGGCTCAATTCGCCCCTCACTTCTCCACGAACCCGCGGTGTCGGTTCTGAGGTATCCAACTCGTCCGGCGAAGGGACGAGAGTGGCTGCAACTCCGGCGCTATCGGCGGCAGAAGGAAGAAAAGGAGAGGAGATCAGTGCTTCCCTTTCCCTTCCCAGCTCTCCACGCCACACGCCGCCCGGTCAGGCCGACACTGATACAGAGGCGGATTCTGAAGTCGGAGGCGGATTAACGTTCTTTGGGTCGTCCCACGTTGCTACCCTCCGCAAATCAGCGGTGAACCCCCTGCCCTCTGACGTGGTTTCGGTTTGTGTTCTAACTTTTCGCCGCTATTTACTCCTCATGCTCATTGTGCATTCATTGCTATTTTCAACTCTAGGCTCTCCATTCTTGCTCGCTGAGGCCCGGATTGCAAATCACGCAGTCGAAGGGTAAACAGACGGATTTACTGGCATTGACGGTCAGATCTCAGCATTCACGTAGTCAAAGCCTCTGAGCAGGGGCCTGGTTGACCTACTGTTCGTGCACGAAACTAGTCGTCTTCCCGTGTGTATGTAAATATGCCTTCCTTGCTTACAGTTTTACGACTGACTACCGAAGTGCCTGGCCAGTTTATATTTATTTTTTGGAATGGTGGCCTATAATAGAAACAACAATTTTACGACGTTTGTCCTGGTACGTCTCTTGACTACAGTAGCAGTGTTTACCGAAGTGATAATGTGCATGACAGCCGTCTTTGCGGTTTTATAAGAGTGAAGGTTTAAGATTAATGGTACGGTGCAGGGTCCCCATATTACTGTGCATATTGTGTGTGTCTGAAGTTGCAAAGACTTTTGCCTGTACGGGAAATTTGTTTTTATTGAACTGTAAGAAGTTTCAGTTGCTGCTGGTATGGCCACATGGGAATTTCGTACAAAACGGAGGCTTAAAATGCATAGACAGGGACGCTCGTGTAATTAAGTGAGCACCAAGGAAAGTCAAATCGTTATAAGTTCTCGGCCCTACTGTCTGGGGGCACGAGTCGGAGTCTCTTTAGCTTGATCAGATTAACTCATGCTGAAATTGGCTGTCATTGGTTAAAAGACAAGTAAGATGATATCATTTACTCCAAACAAAAAGGGAAATTAAAATACATGAAGTATTATACTATTTCATACATTGTTTTAAGTTTATGTTTTAAAAAAAGTCATTGCACACACTAAAAATTATAAAAAATCTTTCATTAACACGAAAATTGATTCTTTAAATATAAGTTAGGCCCGTTGGGTGCTTGTTTTGTCGCATCACATTAGTGAGCCTATGACCTAGACGGCCTAGTTGCGCGTCTATCAATGCCGACTTTGTGGTCGTCTGCTGCTAGTTCTTGCCGTTTTTTACTTGTAAGTTGTATCCGCGGGAAGCAAGTTGCAGTGGGTTCCGAACACTTTTTTTCAAGCTATTATTCTGTTTTCCTTTGCTTTGCAAATGATTATGGCTAGGCCTTGTGTTGGGTCGTAATAATCCCAATTTGAAGTCGAACTCCAACTTTCGAAGACAGACTTATAACGTATTTGTTGCAAGGAGGTCTGAGTAATCTCAGTTTTGTTATTTGTTATACGCGAAACTACATTTTGGTTCATTGGTCTTTGGCGTGAGGTTTGATTAAATTTCAAGGAGTCAGAATAATGATTTCGTACAATTTTGCATCTATATTCATTTTGTCCGGCTTGTCTCTTTTATTTGAAAGCAAGGCTTATTTTGTTGGATTAATTTGCAACCTAAAAATCTGTTAGACATACTTTGCTTTATATTGTATCTATGTTTCGCGACTTGTGTTTTATTTGGCTTGCTACTTTTAGCGACTACATGCTTTGATTCTCTTGCACATTTTTTAATGAAGGTGCGCCATTCTCACATTACATTTAGCTGCTTTTTTGTTTGCAAGCTAAGTGGTCTATGCTACGTTCTTTTTTCTTTTAACTGGAAATCAAGTCATCCGAGCTTATAGAAGAAGCATAACCACACAATACTTGATGTTTCGGTAGAAAACTAATATCCTCATCTGCTGTTTCACGTTTTTAGTTTGCATCCCATTTTCAATCCTAAATACTCTCGGTTCATGGTGTTTTAAAATCCTTCAGGTGGGTTCACCTTCTAATCTCATGCATAATTTTTGCGTACGATTGAGCCTGATCATCTTGCTATTTCCTTTATAGGCCTCCTATTACTAATCAGCAATGCTAAAGTGAGGTGGGTGCATTTCGTATTTCTACTAATTTTGCATTCCAAAAAGCTGTAGTGAATTTTTATAAGTCATAAGTTTTTGGGACTTTCTTGTCTCATTAAAGTCGTCTCGGCTCTTGGAAGCATTAATTACTGTCCTTCAGTTTTCTCCTTTGCCGATACAGGTGGCCCCATGTCACATGTGCACACATCAACCAAAGTGTTTGTTTTTATTGTGTCCTCTATCACATGATGAACATCTGTTTGCAATAGTACCTCTACACCATCGTTGACTGAAATCCCGAAATTGGACAGCCGTCCAGGAAGCAGTCGATTCACAGCTGAGCGTCAACCGGGTCCCATTATTATCCTTGACTATTCCTTCATCTTCGTTTAGATCAATGATTGGCTGCCACGACGTAGCTTCACCAGGAACACCATCCGTCTCTACTGCCACTGCACCTCTCAATCGGTCAGCAAGCCTTCAGGAGCAGGTGGCGAGGGCATTGCAAACAAACTTTCTTCTTCTGCATCAGCCTGCTCCCAATGCTTTCATTATCCTCGACCCGAACCCCGTCAGTGTTTGTCAGTGGGAAATGGCAGGGTCTGCTGCGGTGGGATGCCCCTCTACTACTCCAAGACGTCAGCGTTTTCGAGTGACCTTGGGAGGACATTCGTCCGGTTGCAGTTGCTCTGATCAGCCTCTCGTCTGTCCAGCATCCACCCGTTCACCTTGTGCACACACTCTCTTTGTTCTTCTTCGCATCCTCCGCCTACGATTAGAAGATCCACGAATCTCAAGGCCGCGATTAGAGAACTGTGAGGTATTTTTCGGTGCATTCTTCATGGTCATGAATTCGATAGTCCACTCACCTTTCGCTGGTAATTAGAGCCTTTCGCAGGGATGATCAGTGACATTTTTTCGTGAGTGTTTGCGTAATTTTAAAAGAAATTGTACGCAATTCCAATTGCAGGAGCTGATGAGTGACTGAGGGAAGGAAGTAGTCGGAAGGGACAAGGGGTAGTGGAGAAAGGCATAGGTGGAAGTCATTCATGACTCATGCTTGCGTTGATGTGTGGTGCGTGTGAGTGTATACACAGGCCTCGAAATGTCACACAATGTGCAGTATAACTGGTCCGGATTTTAACTTTACGCACGCGTTGCCATTCCTCTCAGTTTAGTCGTGGCTCTTAGCTTTCTTGAAGTTATTCTCTGTCTCCTCCAATAAACTCATTTTTAAATCATGGATTGTGAGTTTCATGTGAATGCTTCCAAGCCATCAACTGCATATGTTGTGTCTGGATGGGATGCCTGTATATATCTGCATATCTCCAAGGGAAGAGGGTCATTTTCTAGACTCCAGCCTCCAAAACAGCATTTTGCCCCCCGAGTTTCATGCGTGAGGTTAAAATTTTTCCCAATTCGAGAAGCCATCTCAACGACCATCTGTCAACGTAAATCTGACCGCACGTGAAGAGTGAGTGGGGAAAGTCACACTATGTATCATTTATGGCAGGTAGATCGGCAGTTCCAGTAAGAACTTTTAAAATGACTTATCCGCTTATGATGTGGCATTCTCGTTTCAATAGACTCACTATTTTTGTGACCATTTGTTATGTTTGGACTCTCTCTTAGAAGAATGCAAACAGTTAAAAAAAAATCACATCCATTACAATCTCCTCACTTCAGGTGGAGCCCCTGCTTCAGCGCTATGCTCGTCTGCGAGCCTCCAATTTCCGTCTACCGGGAGGCCATCATCCCACAGAAGTCACCACTTCCACCACTACCAACACTACTACTGCTGTTACCAATCCAGGACAAAATAACCAACCCACCGCTCGCATCGTGATGCCCCGTCCGGTTGTGCTAAACGCCGCAGCTCCAAATTCCTGCCTCTTGGCTGCCATGCATGCTTCTGTCGGCTCGTCTGAGTGCTCTGAACTCTCTAACATAACACGTAGCATCGAACCGTCCTCGCGCGGCTGTGAAATCGTCTCCGTATGCCGACGCTGCCTCTCTCACGCCTCCTCTACTGGCGGTGGGGGTGTTGGTTGTGGAAGTGGTGAAAGTGGCGGCGGCAGCGGTGGTGGCAGTGGCGGCGGAGGAGGTGGCAATAACGTTGGTGGCGGAAGCGTAGGGACAGAGGACGGAGAGGGATTCGACCGCAGACCCAAAACAGAACCCCAAGCCTACTATGATACTCTCAACTCACGAATAAGTATCCTCAATTCAGCTACTGCTAGGTGAGGCAAACATTTTCCCTTGCTATCAGCAGAAATCTTCGAGCATCCGTTTTCAATGGTTTTTTAATTATTACTATCCATTTCGAAGGAACAAAAACCGGCAAATGTTATTTTTTTACAAAACCGTCTCCTTGGTTTATTTTCAAATTAATTACCTTTTGATTCAAAGCTTCAAGAGTAAAAAGATTGAGGATAAGTTGTCGAACCCGCGTTTTACGCAACATTTGATTATTGCATCAAAATGGCCACGAAGTTTTTTTTTAACTGGAAGCAGGTAAATTTACAGAGGAATAACCAATCTCTTTCTTTCAAATGATAAATTTGGTGATGTTGAGATCCGTTACTGATAAATTGCCTTTTTAAGAATTATTCTGACCCCATAAAGTGTTGCTTACACTGTTTCCGTGAAATACGAAATGTTTTGTAGCTCCCTGAGACATTCTTTAAGACAGAAGAAGGCTATCGGTATGGTCGAAGGCCAGCCCATCCGGCGAATTTACGATGGTGGAGCACCTCTGTGGCTCTGTCACCACAGAGCCCTCACCCCCTTTTGAGCGTCGTCCCTGGCGCTTCTCTTGGTCAGTCACTTGCGTTAGCCATCACAATGAAGTTGTCGCTCTGGGAGCAATACCCGCGGACCATCCGTGCCAGCTGTCAAATCCGTGTGTAGCTGATTTCGCTTGGCAATTCTGCTGGGTCTGGAGTCTTGTCCTGTATGGGAAATGGATTTGGGTATGGGAGAATGTGTTGGCCATCGCGTTTGTCCATAGCTAGTCGTAGGAACATTGGCCAAATGGATGGGCAATGTAAGCAAGGGTGGGGATCAAAATAATTCCGTGAGGATAGAATTTGCTTCGATCCCTCCTTGCAACTTAGCTCTCGCTTCGGTGCTGTCCAGCCTAACCTAAGTTTCATCCAACTAGTAGGGGAGTAAGGAGGCATTCAGTTTTCGCACAATTAATGTCTTTATGCAGAAACTGTGCACGGTTTCGTAAAGAAACTGTTTCAGTTGGTTTACTGCTATATCCGCTTCAGTTATAATAGCTTTCCAGCAGACCAAGGGACGGGATAGTTACCTGAAGATCGACACCTTTGCTATACTGAGGCTTGTCACCCATCAGCGCCCCGAGATTTCCCCGAAGGCAAGAGGGCATAATACCCGAACAGAGCGTGTACTGCCAAATTGTGAAAGGATTTAGATCTACTGGCATGTCCTGGAGGTCTGGTCACCGCACGAAGATACAATGGAGGAACTCAAAGTGGCTTTTTTTGCCAAACTCCAGAGTTAAGCATTCACCATATTGCAGCCATACAACTCTCATTATTTTCAGTTTTTTGGGTGAGGATTTAAGCAAATGAGTTACTGGTAAATGGGAGGTTTTGAGTATTTTAAAAATTCTTACAAAAACCCGAAGTTCTTACCTCATTTTTGGAATCCATGAAAACCGTATTATCGCTTACGATCAGGTTTTGTACCAAACAACACTTTGTTCGAGTTATTTTTCTGAAACTCTGGCTTTTTGGCCGATTCTCCACTGTTGGGTACAAGTTCAAATGTAACCAATGTATTACAAAAGGAGGAGGTCTTGATCCAACTCTCCCCAAATGTCATGTCGAAATGTCACTTTCACAGAGAGGTCGAGGAACATTACCTATAAACTTTCCGTGTCTTTGTTACCAAACGGGGGCAGTCCCATTTGTCTGTACTACAAGGTCCATCCTCTGCAAATAAAAACCTATTACATAGGGGAAGTAAATAAGGATCCTCAGTGGTAGTCTTTGAAAGAGAGGAAAAAGGGCCATAACCTTGCTCACGTAATAAGGCAATTCTTTTCAGTAGCGCACACACTGGTTTCTAGTCTCTTGAAGTCGTAAAAAAGAAGGGCGTTCACTCTTTTATTGCCACGTTTGTCTATTTGAACGTCGTAAAAGGTGCTCAGTGGCTAGATGTCCAAATATGGAGATTTTTTATGCAGTAGTATACACACCCACATGACTTTAGCCCAGCCCATTTGTAGCGATCGTCTAATCTGTCAGACCTCGGTTAGTCATCCGATTTTCTCAATCGTAGAGGTCAGACACTATTTGTCTGTATGGATATGGGCGTTTTATGGTGAGCAGTCTTGTTGTTGGCCTAGTGACTACGAGAGAGTGAATGGTCTTTTTATTGTTCCTGCATTTTGTAAAGTATCGAATCAAAACGGACTAGAGTGTCATAAAATGTGGGGAGTTGTTTGTTTTTCTGATTAATGACTCATCAGGAATGCTAGATACAGCTCCGTCTCTCCCCTTGTGCTGATGGGTTTCACGGTTTGTTGGAGGGGAGGTTTAAAATTATGGAAAGTAAAGTCAAACTAAGTCTATATGTTTTTGGGTGAAGTTCCACTTCGAGTCGGAGAATTATGATTATTTTTCGTTAGAAATATTCTCAATGGACGATTTACTATAACGCATCCAAATATAGAATTTGCTTTCCCCATTCCCAACAGTTTTAAAGTGTTAATTCATCATTCCTAGCCCTTGTTTGCCACCATCAGTAGAGCAAGTGTCTAAACTAGTCCATGCTGGTTACTCACCTGATAAAGTCTCTGAGTGACTTTCAAATCACATTTCATTTGCAGGCAACTTATCCCCCTTTTTCGGAGGCGCACTTGCAGCATACAAAAAACGCCAACTTGCTGACGGTGACTGAATGACTGCGGAGTTTTATGTGAGGAGAAGAGCAATGGAGTTGGAGGCGAGGGGGGGGAGGAGGGAGGGGCGGGAGAGGGTGGAGGCAGTAGAGTGTGTGATGGTCGCACCGCGTCTTTCCTGTCTGAACGTGTCGCCTTTGCTGCTATCATCGGCTTCGTCGCTAGGCCCTCCGCTGTTGCTGCTGCTGCGTCGCCGGTCTCTGCTTAATTAAGAGGGCTGCGTGAGAGCACTGCTCTCTCAACCATGGCGGACATGGTCTCGTCGTACACACACACAGACTATGTCTACCCAAGGGGCTTTTTTCGTGTCCAGTCACCATGACACCATTAATATGTCCATTGCCGATAGCACTTTGTCCGTCTGCAACGCTGGAAAACTAACTTTGATTCGAGACTTTAAAATTCTTCCATTAATATGTAGTTTTAAATAGACTACAAATGTGAATTGGTTTCTGTTTCTCTAAGCTTAAAAGTGAAACGTAAGTGCCTGATTAATGGGTCATTACAACAGGCAATTATTTCCTCACTCTTATCAGACATGCGCTTTCCACCACTTTCCGACCGATCGGTGAGCCGAATTCAAATCCGGAGACAGATCCCGAAACTGAAGGCGTTTCCTCCTCAAGTCGAAGCAGTCGATTCTTGGAGACTCCATCCCAGGGCGTGGTGATGGTCGCCGTCACTAGAGGCGGCGCCTCCGTAGACGACACTCTTACCGGTCAATCACGTCGCTCTGCCAGTCCAGACGCCGTCGCCGTGGAGATGGCTACTGTATGTCGTCTGTGTATGCGCGAGCTCCGACCTCCCGAGCCTTTTGCTACTGTCTGCTCCTCTGCCGACTGTGGCGCAACTTTTCATCAAGAGTGCTTCTGCATCTGTGAGTTGAGAGACAAACGGGCTAATACATTGCCTGAGTTATCCATTGCATCTTTGCAAGGGAGATGTATTCAAAGTGGTGTTTGTGGAAGCTGGCAAAACAATGCTATTTTGCTATAACATCAAAGTGATTCCATAGGTTATGGGTTTTGAAACTTTTATCTTTAAAAACATTTTGTTGAAAATCGTCACAGTCAGATTGAGCGATTTGATCTCACTAGTCGGGATAAGAAATTTTTATCTTCAAACTGTATCCCCTCATTTTGTTATCCGCAGGAGTGAATGCCAGTGGGTAAACCGGGTTACAACTAACTTTTTAGCTAATTATGCCTCCTGAAGGATGGTGGGATGGAGGTGGAGCTGGGGCTGAACGAAGAGAATAAGAGTTTTTAATGCCTCTCTTCCCCAGAAATTCGTCAGACTATTTGTGTTTGGGGAGGGAGAGGGAGAGGGAGGAGGGGCGAGTAAGGGAGCGTGAGGGGCAGGAAATGAGAGAAGGAAACGTCCATCAAAGCAACCTCGACATGCGATAAACAGCTGCCTTCGCCGTCAGCCATGAGCCCGGTGGTGTTGGCGATGATGGTGATGGTGGTGGTGCTAGCATTGGTGGTAGGTGTGTGACTCATGAAGCTCTTCAATTAGCTACAGCCAGGATGAAGATGGTGATTGGGGTGGCAGTGGTAGTGGTGACGATGGTGACGATGACGGTGTTAGTTTTATAAAAGCACAACGCGACACCCACCCCTGCAAACATTTGCCGTGTATGCCGTGGGTTTGTTTGGGACAATAGCGCAAACAGGCCAGTGTAATTATCTGATAAGAAAAGGTGGATTAACTCGCTCGTGATTGTAAGGGCAATTTAGAATATTAACTAGAACATGTTGACTACAGTTATTAGTTTTAAGTCGCACATGCTGATAAAAACTGGTATCAAGTGTTATTCGTCGTGAACGGCATGAGGGCCGTGACCTTCATCAGCATTTAGACTAAAGATTATGTTAAGGTATAAAGACGGTTCCCCGAAGTGACGTCCAGAACTCGGAGACTTACCTGAAGACGAAAGACAACCTATTGCTGGGGCAAAATATACGTAATCAACTGATCGTAGGGTCTGGGGCGATTCACATGAACTGGAGGCTAGCCCGCTCGGCGGAGGAGCACCTAAGTGGCCTCCAACACAACCAGGACTAATCTAATCTGCCGAACGATGGAAGTAAACAATTTCAACTTCGGAAGCTGCGAATGTTGGCAAAAACACATCGTATTTGTGCTCTCATTTGGGTGAGAGGTTTCCAAATGTGCAAAATTATTATGTAAAAGGTGCCTGACGCATGTAAGGTTGAAAGTTCAGACCTATTTCTTACAAATTTGACGCCCGAGGGGTGTGGCTGGATTAAAAAATATACTACCGTCATGTTAAATGAGTGCTGGACATTTTGCTTTCTCCGAAGTAAATTAGATTTAACAATTGTCTAGAGGATGTTTGAACCTTTCAGTTCATTTCTTTTACTGTGTTATGTATTTGCTTCATCATATGCTTTCTTAGATCGTAGAAAATATTTTCTGCCTTCTCGCTTGTCTCCGCATGTCCCATTCCCGCTCCTTAACGCCGATTTGTCAACGTTATTCTCCTTTTAGAGATAAGCCAATATCTTTTCCCGTCTAGAGCATTATTGTGTCTAACGTAGTTAGCCAAGTTGAGTTGTTCCTGTGTTTTGTTATTCTTGTACCTTCGCACATAGGCCCACAAAAAAGTCACCTTTGAGAGCATTAGTTTTACCATAGCCATACTATGTGAACGAAAAGCTTTGCAGTACTGATAGTTTTGGTTTGTGGCACTATCGAATTTTCATGATGTGATGGTGGAAAATTAGTGAAGCATGTCCTTTTTTGACTTGAAGGAAACATCTTAAGCTTCCCACTCTGCTTGCTTTTACGCGAATACTCAGAACGGATCTTAAGTCGAATTTGACTAATCTTTACAAATCATAATCAAGAACAAGAAGTTACGATGACTTAAATTTTTACCTTCTGAATATTCGAGTTTGTTGAATTAACTGAGCGCCTATTATCCGGCTAGATTCCATTTTTATTAAAGCCTTGGAATTCAGAATCATCTACTTATAATATATAAGTAGGACGCTTTTCACCCGGTTATGTGCGTCAATTGGGTGTCGACTGAAGTCCTCACTGTCTGAAATTTCCTTGACAGACTTAGTTATTCAAATTAACGACGTCCTTCTCTGCAATACGAAAGTACGGATGTGATACACATCAGGAGAAAGACGTCGCTTAACTGCGCATGATTCATCATCTCGTTGGTGTGGTGACTACGCTACTCGTGTTGGTTTAGGGAATGAAGAGGGTAGACAGGGAGGAAGGCGAAGCAGCGGGGGTTACTCAGCCCTTGCCGTGCGCGCTCGTCCATGCATGCATGAGGCATGCCTCATGCATGCAGCCATGCTGAAGATTGCACGCATATGACGTGTTCACTTCTCATTGGTTCATTGGTGGTCTTATTGTGACTTCAGGTAGCAGCCCTGCAGCCGTTAATTTTTGTTGATTTTTTCTGTTTTTAAATATTACTGTTACCCAGACCTTACAAACTGTTTTTAGTTGATTACTCTCAGCCGAAAATTTTTAGAATGAATTTGTGCTTTTACCTGAATAGTTGTTGATTTGCTGGAGCATCCTTTGAACAAACAAAATAACCTTTACTTACTGGACTATGATTTGCATCCTTGAAGGATTTGAATAGCAACTTTAATAAGCCTTCCCAAAGGTTCAAGCATTAAAGCCTGCCATAAATTTGAATACTTTTTCTTGCCAATTGTAGGGCAGGAGGAATGTGAAAGTGAAACGGGTTCGCTTTACTGTCCGGTGTGCGGACGTGTCTGGACCAATGCACTGACCCCCACGAATCTCCCCGAGGGCGGGATGCGTCGGGTGCCCCCCTCCACCGCCGCTCTACCTACAGCTCCGCCACCCCACGAGGTCGCTCCCACCTGGGCACCGGTCGGTGGCATGGAGAGCGCAAACCTTCTTCTCTTGCAGAACCAAATAATTCCTGGCCTAAGGAGTAGTTTGGCTGTGTGGAAATCGGTCTTCTCAGAAGAAGTAATTGCGGCTTGGGTGTCTATTCTAAAGCCGAAATTGGTGCATTTGTAAATGGGGTTGGGTATATTGAAGATGGCGAGGTTTATTTCTGGAAAGGTGAAGGAGTATCACAAACCTTTTCCTTGTAGCAATTAAACCTCGGCGTTTTAATCACCTGACTATTGAACCTCACAGCCACCCCTAAAACATGTCGAATTTGAGACGGGACAAGCTGGTCAATCCTGAACCTAGTTTCCCAATCCTATTCTTGAACTTTAGACATACAAGCTTCTTTTTTTATCAAAAAATATTATTCCAGAAATTGTAGTAAGCAACCAACACAATGCGCCGCCTAATCTGAAGAGAAATTGGGGGCTTTCTTCAACCCTTCAGGTTGCTATGGGGATGATTTCGCCTTACTGGCACGTACGCCAGAGCGCTTTGCGTCAAGTTGCGAAAATCACCATTTGTCGCGTACTGATGGCACGGAAAGCTACCACGACGGCAATTACAGCCTCACCCTGCCAACAGCCTACGGAGGGTGCTTCCACCACACCCAACAACCTGGGCTGCGAGTCCCTTCGAATGTCCATCCGACTGATCCAGTACCTTCTAAGCGATCCAGCAGACGAAGTCTTCATTGCTTCATTGGTAAGTCGATTTTATTTTAGCATGCATTTATAACAGGTTTAATGCGAAGTAGCTAAGTGCGCAACGCTCAAAAGAGGACACCTTGTTGCTCGAGAGTTTAAGTGGGGCGTATTTGAGGTGTCTGACTCTGCTCTCCCGGCATACATTATTTAACACCTTTTCGGTCAAATTTATGTGCTTTTGCAAAAGTCAACTGTAGTTAGTCGCTGACGGTTTGAGAGGTGAAGAAAAGTGCTTTTGAGACGTGAAACGGCCCCTCCCCCGTCTCCTCGGGCAAATGTCTTTTTCCCCATTCTTGTGTCACAAGCATATGCCTAAGGATGGGAACATGTGTTCTTCTCAAAGTGGACTAATTAACTAAGCCAAAAAAGGTAGACCAGAAGCACAAATTTTCTGAACATCAGGCGGGGGAGAACGGCGATGGTAGTGTGGTGGCGGGGCTAGTTAGCTAAACGACACGTCCTCCTCCAATTGTACCTACAGATGATTAATGACGGCCCGATGTGCTTTGTGAACGAACGTGTTGGGACAAAAAGAGGCTTTCACACACACTTCTCCTCTTCCTTCTTCTTTCCCCTAATTGAATTTGTGCGTTCGTGCGGAAATCGTGAGGAGTCCGCAGCGTGATGCTGTGAGTTTTCTCGGGCGGGCGGGCGGACGGACGTGCGCACGCGCTAACCAAATTCTCCCATTCTGGTGTTATTCCGCCACCTCCTCCTCCCTTCCTTTTGCTGAAATCCCCAGGGCATAAAACGGGCTCTGTAGTCAGGGTGCTTTTACTTTTTTTTCTTTTCTTCTGTCTCCGTGCTGCAATTATCCAGGGATTATACACACACAAGTAGGAAGACTTAGTCACTGCTCTTTGCGTGTAAATAAATAAATAATGCTAATCAAAAGTATCGTCTAATTGAAAAAAGCGTGTGTCTGTGTCTGTTTGGGGAGACCGAGACATCTGACTGATTTTTCAAGAACACCATTAATTTCCTCATTAAACTAATACCAAGAGGTTATGGTTAATTATAATTATGAAGGGAAGAAAAGGCCTCATATTTAAAGTGGCTTGATTTCTGTGCCGGTCATAGTTAGTAGAAAAGATAATTACTTTTAATTAATGTCTTTTGACTTCTAGTATTCACGGCTGTGAGCCGCTAGTGATGGCAATGAGCGTTTTAATAAGAATTTGTGAACTAATGCGTTGTCACGATATACACTTTCTAGCTACTACAGGGATTGTTTAAACTGCATAAAATGTCTTTTTCATTCATTCAAGTTGAGTGCTTTTAAAATCTGATTCGCGTGAGTAAGCGATTTTGAATACTTTCGGAGTGGGAATGGAAAGGCTCTAGCGTAAGCCTCAAGTGCGGCAAAGAAAATTATGAACGAATTCTAATTAATTATTTAATCTGGAAGAAAATTGAGACGGTCTGGAGGCATAATGAAGGCGCTGCTATAAGTCAGACAAAGGTTACTGTTGCCATATGGAAAACATAACATCCGATCTTGTGCGCTTTGTCCGTACCAGTGAATGATGCGTTAGATCGCTGGGCGATAAGAAATATGACTGCTGCACGATTCTTCTTTTTGCTTACCTTGTCTGACTAACAGACACCTAAACTTTTTTTCCACGTACAGGTCTTTTGACTACGCTTCAGGCCAGAAAAGAAGGTGTCGCTTTTATTGGAAATTACTATGGCGGATTACTCCATAACATAACATCACATAACACTCCAGTAGATGATATAAATGTTCGACATAGAGTTGGTCTGGAGGCCAACCTCCCGGGTGAAGGAGAAATGGCTCTGTTACCAGAACTGGGAGTCAATTAATCAACCAACGCTATCCATAGCTGCTCTCATCTTTTGAGTGGTCTCCGGCGCTTCTCTTTGCCACTCTCCCACATCAGCCAGGACAATGTACTCAGTGCTGTAAGAGTAACATCCACTAGTCATCCGTACTGGTCTCCGAATTTCTGATCAACCGAAAGAATAATTGACCACAATGCCATTTATTCCTCTTGGCGTTTCTACTGAGTCTGGAGCTGTCTCCTGCATGGAAAATGGGTTTGAAAACGGGGGAATGTGCTGACCCCCACGCGTGTCCATGGCTAATCATGAGAAAAACTGGAACAAAAGCAGATCCATATAACATAGGACGGGATTTGACATTGGTTCTGTGAGGGGTATGATTTCGCTTCTATTCCTCCTTGTCATAATTTTCACTTCGGAGCTGCTCACCTCCATCCATCTGGGTTCTATCCGGTTAGTAGAGAAGTAAAGAGGAATCTTGCATCCACAAGCTTGACATCGGTGGGCAGCTCCGTAACGAAACTTTATCTGATGTTTTACGGCTAGCGTCGCCTCAGTTATTAATAGCTTTTATCCAGACTGGGGACCTGGGGCAGTTGTGGAAAGTGGACTTCACGGATCGTCACTGATTCTACATTTGCATTATATGCACTTCTTCCTCCCGCTAAGATTTATCACCCATTAGTCGAGAGAAGAGTAGTTGTTCTGTTGTGACCAAGGTAGCACTTCGAGGCCCCCAAGAGGACGAAAGGCGAAAGTACTCAGAAAGATTCTGTATTGCTGACATACAGAAGAGATTGGGAATCATAGCATGGACTGAAGGTTCGTCCGCTTATAGGCGATACAATGGCGGAACACCTATTAAGTGCCCTTATAAAAACTACAAGAAAAACAAAGTTTTGCATGTGTGCTACTTATCTTTGTTCTCCCCTGTGTTAACCAGTAAACACAAAAATAAATGTTATAAGTTCATGAGAAGGATGATCAGATTAATGACACAGGTAACACGAGAACGGTTGCCAGGGCTTTAAAGTCTTATCTGACAGACGGCGCCACTAGCAGAAGGTGGTAAAATTGCGCAACCCTTTAGAATATCAGAAGTCAGTTGTTCGTATTATTCTTGATTCTTCCATGGGAACGTTGGTCTCCAGGGCGATAGGTCTGTATATCATTCCCCGACAAAAGAAATCCTCTCAACTTATGGGAGGAAGTATTTACCATTCCGTGTTGGGTGCCAATTGGATGCGCATGGTCTAACTCCACGGAGCTATTTCTTCTACCCACTGGCTTCGACAGAATAAAATTAACTGCTTCGTCCATGCCTTATGTAAGTAAATTGCCGCAAATACTTTTTACTGGATGTCTGGATACCCTACTTTTTGTGCCGTGAAAAGTGCTCTGTAGCAGTGATGACAAATATCTCCTTACTTTCTACACTGGGAAATTTGTTTCAAAAATGTCAAAGTCGGTTCCATGTACACTGAAATTTTGGTGCTAGACCCTTCAGGAATTAGACAAATTGGCACAACAGTTTAAAACTCTTCACTTTTTTCAGCTTCCCCTTAAAGACACATATGATACACCCATGACATCTGAAGCAGTTACTTCCGTCTGGATTGCATGACCGATTCCTGAAAGTGCTTACTTTTCACCCACCTAGTGTGCGTTTCGAGAAATTCTGGGCTACCTCATTTGCCTCGACACGGAGACCATGACGGCGTTGCAACGTACAATCGCGCCAGTCCTACGACGGTTGCTTATATTTGTCGGCGGCTACTTGACACCCGGTTACGTGCCCATCAACAACGTGGCCAACCTAAATCTTCCAACCGCCACAGCATCAACAGCGGTGACGGTGACCGAAGGTGGGGCAGCACCGGTCGATATGACCCTACCACCACCGCCGGATCAGCACCGACGGGCCAATTTAGCTCTGGTGACTCTCGTAGAGCTGGCCAAGGGTCAAGAGGGTGAAATGTCCATCGGAAGGGACACCAGCAACGGTAAGCTACTGAACGGACCTCATCGTTACATTTTAGAGTAAGGCGAAAATGCTACCTTCACACATTTAATCCGGCTAATTTAATCTAGTCACAACTTTTCTTTTACATTTGTTGATCTTTTCCTCCTTGCTGATGAGTTCATGCATTCCATGATAATACATACCCAAAGAATACGGGCACACAGTCTGACCCCAAAACCACGATTTTGGACAGTGAAAGGACGCAAAAAATACACCCAAATTGTTTACGCATTTGGAAGACTTCTGGTTAAGCAGGGTTAAGAGATAAGAATTTGATCCACCCATGGATGCGTGAAGACAGTCATGGAAAGTAAATATTGTCGGACATGTTTGATTGGCTGTTACCTGTAGTGAAGTGAAATGTGGGGACCAGTTTATGCATATTTTGAAATCTATCAAGCACATGTTTCCGTTCAGGCCTTAGGGGAGGCTTTTCCATCTGCTTTCGGTCGCTTGCCGCGCTGCTATCATTAATGGGTTTCCGCTGCTTAAAAAAGTCGCGCTTCACTTTGAAGAACTTTTGATGAACTGACGGAGAGTCGCATTTCGTTCATTCGTTTTGCTGAAATCACGCAACATTACAGCGGTTAATTTTTCTACCTAACAAAATCACCAAAACATCACAATTGATCGCGGCTCAAAGTGTTTGCCCAGCGTCGTTAGATTTGAGTCAACAGCACACTGCCTGGTAGTTGTGTCAAATTAGAATTTGGAAGTAAATTTAAAGCCTTCATTTGCATTCATTTTCTGATTCCTAATGCCTTTGAAATGCAAAGTCCTAATTTTTTTCGAAGTTTTGACAATTAATTTTACGTGTTACTTGCCCACCCATTTAAACTACTTTCCCACTTTTGTAAGGCACCTCTGCTTGCATGAACTTCATTACACTCTTAACAGCGTAACTTGTCCTTTCATTATTTGAAGCATACACATAGAATAGTTAATTTCCCTGTACGAAGATGCCCTTTTGTTGTAATACCCTGGACGAAAGGCAAATGTCAGGCTTGGCATTACGCTGGTCGCCATTCCTGGCGCTCCCCTTGGTTAACCTCCCGCGTCGACCATCACAATGCAATCGGTGCAGTAAGAGAGGCACCCACGAGCCCGCCGTGCCAGGCCCCTAATTTCAATGCAACTGGGGAGTTACTTGACCGCTACGTTACTTATCCCCCTTGGCAATTCCACTGAATCTAAAGTTCCCTCCTTTGTGAGAAATGGATTTGGAGGAAGGAGGAAAGTGCCAGCCATTGCTAGTGTTCAGAGCCATTCGTAGGCACACTGGCCTACTAGCAGACCCATGCAACAAAATGCGGGATTTTGATTCCGCTGGGGTTGGGATTTCACTTCTATTCCGCCTTGCCGTATTGTTATCACTTCAAAGCTGCCCACTAATAACTGTCCAGATTTTATTGAACTAGTTAGCGTAATTAACGTCTTTATATGGCGTTGATAGACAACTGTGTAACAAATCTTTTTCAGATAGTTCATGGCTGGTATCGTTTCAGTTTCTGATGGCTTTCCTGGAAACCTCGGTGATGTTATGGGTCATCGTCGATTACCCACCAACAGCAATATACACTCCTTCCATCCCAGTGGTAGAAATGAGGATAGATGTCCTTTAATTTGGGATTTGCTATAGACTGCCACCAATGTAGCACCCTGACACCTTCCTGAGGAAGGAAGATGGTACAATACTTGGACAGTAGGACTTGGAGCTACTGGCATGACCCAGAGCCCAGCCCACTCAGAGAAGGTACAAAGGCGGAGCACTTAAATGGCCTCATTGCTAAAGCCAAGAGTTGAGCAAACAACCAACGTATTACTGTTTTGTCAGCTTTGAAGTGTGCGTCGCAGTCATTAATCACCGAGCGTCAAGTCTTCTGTTAGTCACTTTACTAGGTCTATCTTGAATCGAAGGTGGTGGGCGGGAGGGCGTGCTTACGAATGCGTTAGGACAGCAAAACCCGTCGATGGCGCATTTGCCTTCCCGAAAGCGGCATTTTACAGGGTTAATGTTGCTCTGCGCCTCATCAAGTGCTGTTTTCAACTTTGCATGTTTTCCCGTTGGCTAACAATTAGCCAATGAGTCGCAAAAAGATAGGCAAGGCGCTAAAGCCAACTTAGGGAGGACACTTTCGTTCCTAGAGTATACCTGTGAAATGGAATTGAAAAATTAATTCAGAATTCGTAAATGGATTCACTCTTTTTGCCGAAGGCCAACTCTCTGGGCGAAGAGGCAGTGGCAGAGCCTCAGGGTGGCCCTTTTTCCAAAACCAAGAGTTAGGCAAACAACTTAAGAAATGTAAGACAGTGTGTCCTAAAATCACTACAAGCTCACTGCATAAATACAGACATTACTTCCCTAATCTTTTCAAACAATTCATTGGAAATGCCCCACACGTTACAGTGAAGTTAGTTAACTCCACCAAACTTCTTTAAAGGCAGTTTTTGAGAAGACCAAATTGAAATCACCTCTTTGACAAATAAATGGTGACTAAACTTGTAGTGAGCATGGGCAGTTGCCATTAACTTGGATTGATGTGTTGGAAGAGGTTTTCCTAGCTGATTTGAGACAAAATTTTCCTTCTCTACCTCTCATTGAGGGAGGATGAGTCATCTAATCGCCATTGTCACAATAACACCCCTGAGATATTTTCCTTTCTTTACAAGAAAAAAAACACAAATGACACTGAAGATACAAATTTTTAACTTCTGATATCCAATTAACTGTCAAACCTGATTAAACCTGCATCGATCCAAGCCTGTCACTCCAGGTCACGAGACTCCACTGCCTGCCGCGTTTTGTTAACTTGTTGAAAATGGAGCTGTTAAAACCGATGAGTTGGGCAAGGCTGACATAGGAATTTTGTCCCATTTTGAAAATCTTGATGCTCCCAACTGGTGATTAGCTGAATAGCAGGACCTTGAAGAATTATTGGAGGTGAAAAAAATAGTGTACCTAATCCGCATACATGCCTTCGCTCTGATCGGATGTGATGCAAGGTGAAGACGCGGAAGTCTGAAAGACAGCTTCTATCTGTGGGAAATTTTGCTATTTGCGGTATTTTACAACAAAGCGTCTGTCAAGCCCTCCCCTCAGGAATTAGAGCTCTCGGATTAACCAAATCTCGGTTAGTCCATTGAACTGACATTTCATTAAAAGTCTGTTTTTGTTTACCATTTCACAATGAAGTCTCAAGGGACATTGCGCTGCCTCTGAGGCAACGATTATACGAGAAGCCAGCATCAGTAAAAATAGGAGGCCTTATTTCATTTTACTAAAGACTTTTAGATCGGAATGCATTATTTAATGATAAAAAACCAGATACTCTTTCCTCTCCTTAGCGGAGGAATGCATGTCCATCAGCGGGCTTCCACATATGGCGCACTTTCTGCTGCGTTCCGCCAAGTTTCACCAAACGCATCTGGTGGGTCGACTTAAGCTCTTGGAGAAGCTGGTGGAAATGCATCGTGAAACGGTTGCGAAGATCAGCACTGCTGACGGCGTTGGCGAGAGTTCTGTTACCAAAGATGCATCCAACAAGCGGATCAGTTACCGCCATCTCTGTTCCAGCCTCATCTTCACCCGGCGTCACGTCTATCCCCCTGAACAGCCCGTCTTTCCACATAATCTTGTATCTGAGGATGCTATGGCAACGCGATTTCGAAGGAATCCCATAGCATTTACAAACAACGCCACTGGATCTCCTCTCAAAGTTATGGGAGTGGCCGGCCAACAAGCTGAGGAGGTACAGATTAGCTCTTTTGCCTGTCTCATGGAAGCTAACATCAAAGCCAGCCGACTTGTAAGTTGCATTAAGACAGGAAAGTTATTTAAAGATGGAGCCTTTGTAGGGGTTATCACTGATCACTACCACTTTTTGTAGGCCCGACGCGTATTTATCACAGTAGCACGAGCTCTGCTCCAAGAGCCCCGTACTTCCTCCTCAGCCAATGGCAGTTCTCTTCCTGACGCTGAGAGCTTCGTCAGTGCCGAGATCAAGCTCCTTGATGTCAGTTTGGCCGCCAAACTACGTGCCAAATTAGCCGATCTTCTCAACACAAACACCACCACCAGTTCTGCATCCACCGTCATCGCATCCAACCCAGTTACCAGCAGTGGTACCATCAACGCTACGACCAATACTGTCACCATTAATACTCTCACAGCCTCTACTACCACACCATCTCAACCACCGCCCCCGCCCCCTGAGCATGAAGTTCCACCTGTTCCACCACCTCGACGCTTTTCTCAGACCAAGGCACCTGCTCGACCCCCGTCAAATAACACGCGGATAATCACTCCCAACGGTGTTCGAGTTGCCCTTGAACCCGCTTACGACCACGTAGCACTCTCCGAAAATGCCGGCGTCTACAGTAGCAGTGAGGAGGAGGAGGATGGGGAAGGTGGGGATGAAGAACCTCTGGAAAAACTAGATTGGGAGGAGGTCAGAACAACACGCCAACCACAGCAACATCACTATCAAGGAAGGGGAGAGCTTGTCAGAAACTTAGCATCATCCAGCGTTCCGGTCGTCCCAAGTCCGGCAGAACTGTCAGCTTTGAAAACGGCCCTCCGACGAGCTGCCTGGTCACCTGTGCCTCTAGTGACGATCCCCAACCTTGCACAGGCTTTGGACACTAAGGATCCACTGAAAAGCGAGTACCGATACAGGGAGGGTGTCGACTGGTTGCTGGGGCCCTTTCTTGGCAAGGGTGCATTTTCGTTGTGCTATCAGGCCCGCGACATTCGAACGGGTACACTGATGGCGGTGAAACGACTGCGTTTCGTGGGTGATTCCTCCGCGGAGGCGATGGAGCAACTGGCAACAGCGAGAGAGGAGGTGGAAATAATGCGACGACTGTATCATCCAAACGTCCTCCGTCTTTTCGGTATCGCCTACAACCCCGAGAAGAAGCACGTGGACATTTTTGTGGAGTGGATGCCGGGAGGAAGTATCACAAGTTTACTGAACCAGTATGGAGCCTTTACTGAACCTGTCTCCTTGGCATACATTCTGCAGGTGGTTAGAGGCATCTCTTGCCTTCACAAACACGGAATTCTTCACAGAGACTTAAAAGGTAGATGTTCTACAGTTTTAAATCTATTACAATGGATAAGTGCTTACATATTAATTCGAAAACTCATGATGGACTAAACGTTGGGATTAAAGCAGTATGTGAAGATGAATAAGAAGTGTACTAGTAGTCAGTGCTTCCACGGGAGTCTTGAAACCTACCGAATCTCTCGTACTAAGGAAATATACGCCCCATCAATAAAATTTTCTCATTACGGTTGAAGCGATAAATGTTTAAATGATGAACGTATTTGAAAAACATGCTAATGACGCACTCACAGAAAACACTTTCAGTTCCACACAACCTCTCGAAACATTATCCTCTATTTAACGTTTTTATTTTTGACAGGAGCTAATTTACTGGTTGACTGCACTGGAAGTGTCGTGCGAATATCAGATTTTGGTGCCTCTGCACGACTAGGTAGTCAAGGCAGCGTGGCAGGTCAATTTCAGGGTCAAGTAATCGGTACTTTCGCCTTCATGGCTCCAGAAGTAGGTTTTTGTGATACATGAATCGGGTTGCTACTTATTTTTCTTTCAGTAGCAAGTAACATTGCCTTGCTGCATTACAGGTGCTTAGGGGCGAGACGTATGGGCGAGCGTGCGATATTTGGTCGGTTGGATGCTGCTTGCTGGAGATGCTGAGTGGTAAACCTCCCTGGAATGACTCACGACTTACAAATCAATACGCCCTAATGTTCACGGTGAGCATTGAGACTCTGACTTAGTGTGCATGGTCATTAAATTGTGTTGCAAATGGACCATGGGCAATTAAAAACTCAGTTATTTCAATGTAAAGAACTCCATGTTCGAAGGATTGCTGTAAATGATTATAAAACATCTCATAGTCTGTGCAATTTCGCTGGACTGATTGTCGGACTTTTGGACAACTAATATCAGCAACTTGTGTCAGATCTAAAGCTTCATCCTCTAAGTAATAGGTTTTGTAGCAAGCTATTCATTTATCAATGTTTATCTTATCTTCATTTTGACAGATTGCATCAACCGATCAACCACCCTCCTATCCAAAGTCAGTCAGCCCCTCAGTCAAACAGTTTCTGGACTCCTGTTTCAATCGTGTTCCGGAACAAAGACCCACAGCTCATCGTCTGCTTCAACATCCCGTTTTCTCAGCCATCGTTTCCGCACCAGAGCCCTCCACGAAGGCGTCGAGTGCATCGAGGACCACAAACAGCAGCCTTTCAAAGAGTTTCACTGCTGTAAGTCTTTCGAGCAATTCGTCGTCCTCACGTGCCACTAGTCGTCACCGCGCTCTCCCACCAGTTCCCCATGAGAGCTCTCTTCCGCCCACCACCTTGTCGCCCCTGACGAATTACGACAAACTCGTCTCTCCAGTGCCCACACCTCGGCAGCAACAGCATCAAGTGGTGCCCCAGCAGCGCAAAATTTGCCGAAACCAATGATTTAAAACAGAAGACAGATATTTCAAAGTATGCGGCAGCCTCCTCCCAGTCTTCTTTTGCTTTGTCTTCACCAGTTTTTCTTCCTCCCACCTTGAATTTTTGTTAAGGAGAACAGCCTTCCATTTTGTATGACATTCTCTCCGTTTTGTCACCCTCATGCAGTTCTGCATTCCGTTAATTTTTTTGTGTGTGGTTTTATGCGTGTGATTTTTGCTAATCAACACATACATACATAAAAACATTAATTTTAGGATTTTATCATAAGCTTATTTTGCTCCAGCATTTCGCCTACACTTATGTCAACAATCAAAACTCATTTGACAGGGTTAATATACGTTCTCATTCTGCAAGCTGTTGTTGTTTCCCGACCGCGGTTTCAGTTGGGGTCATGTCAATGGAGCCATGAGTCACGTTAACTTTGCAATCCCTGCGATTAGTCGCGTGTGGGAACCGTGTTAGGAACCGGGGAAATGTGGTAACCATCATGCGTGTCCATCGTTGCTTGTAAAAACACTGGCCTGAAAGCGATAAATTTAAACTTCTCTCATTGCCACAGAACAATCCACTCCTGAAAGGGCTATTGGCCAGAAATCTACTAGGACACCCGTTCACCCATCATTATCGCGTCACGGGCATTTAACAACCCTTAACAGTTTATGGTAAAGAAGTGGGAATGCCACAACTCCACCTATCCTCTATCAAATCCACTTTATGTAATTTTACATCGAAATTAATTTCAGTTTTACAAAAAAATACCTTGCAAATAATGGTTTTCTCTGCTGTTCGCTGTGACGATGTGAAAGTCTTTACTTTATGCCAAGTCGTCAAACTTGTCCAAATGGCCAAAATCAAGTTGACAATTCTGCATTGAATCAACCTATACATGGAAGAAGTAGTACTTATTCATTTGTGAGTAGTCTCTGCCTTGGCTTTGGGCAAAGCTGGTAAAAACTCTCCGTGGTTGGAGTAAGTACATCCGCTGAGAGGAAGAGAAAAATGAAAGAGGAAAGAAATGAAGATAAATAATGCTGGCTTTAAAAAAATAGATTCTTCCGCAAATTAAAAATCTTGATACCTTCCCCTTTTACCGTAAAAGAGAATGATCTGTCTGCTGACCATGGATCATCAACGCTAGTCAGAGGCTTTTGTAATCTGACCCTTGAGGAGGCCTTTCCACAGTACTACTTTAATCATCGAATCGGGTGGAAGGCACTTCTACCTCCTTTTGTTGTTGATGGTTTGCACAGATTTGAGTGTTGAGTCTTTGTTGATAATTCCTACTTAAAAGCATCCGAGGGAATAGAAAATTTACTAATCAAATCACATTCGTTTGAAGTAGCCGCAATAATCAGGAAATATTCATATAGGGATTTTTAGGCCTCTCCCCATTGATTTATAACAAACTAAAATGTGCTGAAGGTGTATCAATAATTACCTGAGAGAGAAGAGCATTTAGGGTGCCATCATTTTGACAATGCACTGAATGGACCTCATGCTGACTTCAGTTTCTATCGTGAACATAAACACCGTCATTGTAAACGGACTAAAATCTTTTATTAACGATTGCATCCTTTAATACAGGAGAGAATGCTAGCATGCCTACTCAAAAAGAACGAGAAAGTGAGTGCTTACTTCACGGGTAGTGTGTATTTGAAAACTCAAAACATCGCCCACACTCAGTGGTCCTTTTTAATATGGGCATTTGGGGTACATTAGCTAAGAGGTAGTGGAAATGACTGCTTGATGGAGATGGATTTTAATGCGATTTTGTGTGCTCGTGAGACGACGTCAGCGGAATATGGTGCGATATGGTTCTATGCATTTTTGGAATTTCAAGGCGATCGGAGTTTGGATTCTAACTCTTGCCTGTCAAGAATTTAGGTGGACGATCGCCATCACAGTTCTATAACATTCATTGCCTTTCTTCAACGTCATTACCTTGGCTCCGCCGATCGTCATTGCCACTGAATTTAGAGATGATTTTAGACGCTACTGAAATAATGCGCAGTAGCCATTGTATGGTCAAATCGGTATTCAAGTTCCCATTTTTGGGCTGATTCGGAGTTTGGCAGGGAAGCCACAAAAGGCAACACCCACATGGCGATAGAGATGAAGCGACGCGGAAAGGCCGATTTGTTAGGTTGATGGCATACGTAAGTAGAGCTCAGATCTTGCGTGCTTCTACTTTGAAACGGCGTTGCTTACATTCTTCCCAGTTGCGCATTCAATATCAATTACATTTGAGGAAGTTGACAACAATTAGTCTGGCCAGTTAATTTATTAATCTTATGCTTAAAAAGTGATAGCAAACATTTTAACAGATTGCATTTACAAGTGATAGTGGAGCTTGTTTGCTTGATACAACGTCCGGGCGCAAATTGATACAATCTCGATGTGTATTCCCAAGCAATAGTAGTAGTTCAGAATAAAAAAACCACATAAAATTACTGTAGCAGATGGAGAGCATGTGCGATCGCACACTCTGTAAAAGTAGCTGATTGTCGCACCAAGATTGAATCTAGTAGTGGTGGGCGATGATGTGTTGGGATTGTGAATACGGAAATAACCTTGAAATCGAAATCTCCATATGTGCTGGCCTCGATTAGTGCTAGCAGTAAAGGGGTGGAAAACATACCGTCACCGTTTTCTACTTCTACCAACCTGAGCTTTTGTAGCCAAGGTCACTCACTACACTGCCAGGTGTCTTAACAAAGTTATGCATTAAATAAGCTTCTCAAAAGACAAGCAGTTAGGGCCCAATGTCAATGGATTCTTGTCCACCACGGTTTCTAATTTCTATTTATTATTTTAAAATGGCGTTCAGGAGAATTTTTACCGATTGTGCAGTATTTTGTCCATACCTAGGCGAAGTAAACATGGACGTAAATAATTCCATATCAAAGCAGTTTTGAATGAATTTCTATTCATTCAGTTCCATTTAATATTTAATAAAGTGTATTTGCAGTCCCATTCGACCTAACAACTGCTTCAGTAAATGTATAATTAAACTTGCAAGTTATTTTACGAAGAAGGGGAAAGGGAATGGGTTTGCCATCACACGTGCCCGCTACTGGCCCATTGGCCAAAAGGACTCATGTAACAAAAGACAGGTTTGAACACAACTTCTTCGGGATTAGGCTTTCGTGTATATTCCTTTTTGATGCATTGTTCTTGCCCAGCCATATCTAAATGGGTGCTGTCCAACTAGTAGAAAAGTGGAGAAGGCACCGCGTGTTCACACTGGTGGGTTAGCTAACTCCGTAACTAACTTCCACAGTTGGGTCATCGCTAGTGCCGCTTCAGTTGATAATGGTATTTTCTGCAGCCTATGGGACTTAACTTTTATCAAAAGAAGGCATAATTCTCGGCTCTTCTATTAGAGTACGTCTTCGATCCGCCAATCTGCACTAAATTCACTTCTTCTGCCACAGTATGTTTAATCACTCAACAGTAGAAATCAGAATAGATGTCCTTTAGATTTGGGTTCACACTTTGCTATGAAGAATTTTAGTATTCTAAGACTTTACTAAAGAAGTAATATTAAGGTAGAATACCTTTATTTGGTATAGGTTACGGATAGGAGCCAATGACATTGGCCTGAAATAAGCCCACCGGAACCGACAGTCAGACAAACAATCAACGTATCACGCCAGCGCTGAGTGACGTCTCCCGAACAACTGGAAATGGCGGTGGGAGCACAAGCATAAGCTCTAGCCAAATATCAATGCAAACGAGTGGAGCATGATGGAAAAGCTAAGGCAAGAGATGGTGCAAACGAAGGTGCAATTAATCCCAATTCACACAAGCGGCTTTCCATCGTGAGATTCTCGCGCAGTCGCAGCATCTACTGCAGGTGCAAAAGACTACATTCATGTAGGTAGATAGCAACCAGAAAAATAACCCATAACTAGGTGTCTTTCCAATGCAAGTTTCACCCTCCGTGCGTTTTTGTTCTCCATTCACAATGCTTGCTACTTCATAAACGCAGGAATCACGACACTGCATCAGATTTTGCTGACTTTTGGCAATTTTAGCTAATATTTTACCAAAATGCATTTCGGTATGGCAAAATGTAGATCAAGGCACGAAGTGGCAGTAAAGTCCTGTTATAAATTAATTGTTCTTCAGTAATCCACTGGATGTATCAGATATTTTCAATTTTAGGCTCCGAACCGAGATTGACACCAAGGGGAGCCAAAAACCCGGCAAACTGACAGACGGCATGAATGAAAAGCAGCCGATACCCTTAAAAATGACATGATAAACGAACTACTGAGGACATAATGATTTTTCCTTAAATAGACTTATAAAAAGCATCTGATGTAGACGATACTTTAGTTTAAAATAGAACACCTTTTAACACAAAAACTGCACATGCATGTAACTAAAATAAAACCACTAGTAATTTTTTACCAAGGTTATTGAAGAAAATGGAGCAGAAAATGCATAATGGTGGCTATATTTTTAATAATGATGATATTGTAGCGCTGCGATGAATCCCTGAGGACGAAGGAGGCCACAATAGCCGGGCAAAATGTGTCCATGCTATCGCCATACAGAAAGGGTACAATGGCTGAAGCACGTTCTCCGTTCACTTCCTTTTGCTCCTAATTATCCCGGAACCGAACAGGCCGATTGGCCTATGATATATTTATTAGTTTGTGTTGATGCGAAACAGCATGGGCTCAAGGAGGACGATGCGCTGGGCTCCTGTCTGTCTCAGAGAGCGCAGGGTTCTCGTCTCACCCGAGGATCGAATTGTTTTCCAGCCTCTTGCCTAAAAGGTACATTAAAAACAAGGGAACCATTGCAGTGGTCATGACACAAAGTGGTTCTGCACAGAAACTGCGAGTTAAGAAAACAACGATCGTCTTACAATGTAGTAACGAGTAATTGTTAGTGAAAACAATTTTTACATAACTAAATAATAAAGATAATATATTTTGCACAATCAAAAGACACGTATTGTATGCGCCATAATGGAACTCACCGAAAGCATCGTTCGATTCCTCTATTCCTTGCAACATTTCACACATAACATCAACCTTGATTGAGCACTCATATTCGTTAAGAATAACTGCTCTATTCACTCGCACTGCCTTCTCAAAGAAAAGCATCCATCTTAAGGCTTGCAAACAAGCAGCCGACAGACACCGCCCAACCCCCGCTCCATCCCACACCCGCGCCTGCGCTTGTTATATCACAGACATGGCCTCAAGATAACACCATCATCCTGTCGTTTTGGCCCAGCAGTGCTTCTTATAACGCTCTCCCACGACAACACAGAATACATGTCACAGCTGAATGAGCCAGCTCACAGGCGGACCAACTATCCCACTAACGCACAGGCGTCATGACTACACACTCAAAACCATACATTGGCCGTTCCTTTGCCAGCAGGCAACGGTGTCACCGAGATCCAACCACAAGAATTTTGACTGCATTAACTTCAAAATACTCTACTCTACTGGCTACTGTCACCAGCCTTGTTCTCCACTCTTTCCTTGTGAGAGGATTCACTATCTACTCATCCTCAATACAAGTAACGCTCTTGTGCCTACAGGAGTCCCGGATCGGCATTCACCATCACCACATCAGTTTATTGGATTGGAATTGGGTAATATGAAGGTCTGCAGCTATTTCTCAGGCCTCCTCCCTAGCAGAATGGAATCCTGATTCCCCTTACCACTTGCCGTTGCCACTATAAAAGTCAGGCCAACCACTTATTATTTGAAGTTAACATCTGCCACTGCTGTCTCAAAACCGACTGTGATTTGTTACAGGGGATCAGGGTCATCAGATTTGTCTCCACGTCCGCAGTGACCTCGCTTCCGATCTATTATTTGTACCTATTATCGCTTAAATGCGAGGCATTCATGCAAGGTCAAACCATTGAGACATGCATTAGCTCTAAAGTTGTTACAGTTATCCCCCTAACAATTAAATTCCAATAAACCACAGTGGATTTACTGGGCCATTCAGGGTGCTAGTGAAATTAGACCTCAGCAGTGGGTAATACGTAGTTTCATCTTTGAGACAGGCACGCAAATACTAATGGGACCAGGCAATTAGTTTGTGCGCCATAGACGGCGGCAACGGCAGCACCGATTACGCCCAACGGCCATGCGTACGCCTTGACCAAGGAGTATATGTGATGGGAGGCGTCACAACAATGCGAAAGGCCAAACCACCATGTCTGCGCCATCAGGCCTATTGTGCTTGTGTGCATTATCATGCCGTAGGCACAGTTTGCTAAGAATCACTTTGTTGCAATTAATGTTTAATAAGTTTTTTGAGGTGAACTGAATGCGGTGAAACTGCATAAACGGAATGAGTGAATTAAGAAATAAATATAATGGCAAATACAATAAATGTGCACACATACTTGCGGTGCTATCACGTTCCTTGTGAGTAACCGTAAATTAATCCGAGTTTTTGATAATGTTTCTCGGTACAAAATTTTCAGAATACGTAGGCTACATTGCTAGACCATTCGATCATATCTCTCTGGTAAAAGTAAATCGGTCATGCTAAAATGAGGGCATGTAAAAGACTTACTTAAGTAATAATTCATTGCGGCAGCTTGGAATACAGAGACATCCACATATGATAATGAATATGAGAATGTTCTGCTCAACAGCATGAATGAACACATGGTTGGTTTAACAGAATTGAAATTATTATGCAAAGGGAGAGTGGGGAAAAGATTCCAAAGATTAAGCAGTCTTTCATACGTCACGTCTACTTGTGGCTTATAAGTAGGAGGTGGGAAATCATGCTAACGTCCAGCACTCATCGCCTTCCCTTGAATGAATGCATGCGTCCGTGATGTCAATCGTTTTGACCACAGAACAATGAAGAGGCGTGGAAGTTTCAAAAAATATTCCCTCTTTTAAGGCAGTCCATTTTAGTAACAGATCTAACATGTGAAGAAAAATATTTTCACTACTTTGCAAAGGGCTATGCTCATTTCTTCCGTTCTTTTGATATGCATTAGGAAAAAATTTGCGGTTGTAGCAAGATTTGATTAAAGAAATTTTAAAAGTTAGTTTACACATGTAAAAATGACGTCCAAACCTATCCGACAATCAGCAGCACAAAGGGGAAATGGATAAGGGTACACCAACGAATATTATGACAAGGTCTATGAAGGGCTGCATCCTCACCTAAAATTCTGTAGCATGTTTAAATTGCTTTAGAAATTAACTCCTAACTCACTTTGATTTAAACGATTTTTTTGAGAGAAATTGTCCGAATAATGGTACTAACTAAAAGAAGGAAAAATTTAGCTATAAACAAACTTGTCGTGCTTATAGAAAAGCCAAGAAAATCGTTAATATTGCCTGCGTTTCTTATTTTAAATCCCACAAATTACGGCCAGGATGAGTGACCGCGCTATCAAGGGCTTTGATCGAACTGCCGGAGTTGGCACGGGCTTTTGAACTGTTATTCGCGTGGCTTGCCGCAATTATGGTGTGGAGTGATTAAAATCTCACCAAACCACCAGCGGGTGGATTAAAACCCCTTATTTTGCATGTCAATGTCGATTACAAGGTGCAATTAGCTCACCGGCCAAGGCCACGTGCCAATCGGCGCCTCGGATTGGCTCACTTCGTGCCAATCAGCAAACGGCTTTCATCGTGTGCCGGAGGACCAATCAAAAGACACCCCATCATGTTAGCAATGCGGACAGCTACGGGATTTGACTGCATACTCACAAATTATTTCTTTTTGTCACAAAATTGTCCAAATGCAGTGGAACATCCTCCTTCTCTCCCTCCTCCTTATTACCCTACTGACACCCACAAAAGGCGAATTGTTTCGCTTTCAAATGCCCGAAGAGGTGCCCATTAACACAGTGATTGCGGAACTTCCCAGTCTTCTGAATATTCCCTCAATGGAGGATTCTGCCAGTGTTAATTATCGATTTAAAATTCTCACTTCCAACCCCATCTATCACCAAATGTTTGCGATTGACCAACGCACGGGAACACTGCGCACCAACGGCCCAATTGACCGTGATCAACTCTGTCAAAGGGCAGAGCTCTGTTGCACAATGGTGGGTCAGCACGATACTGCCAGCACTCACGATGTCAAGATCGTGGGCATGGAGGCAGTTCAGTCGAAACTAGGAAACCACATGATCTCTACCGGACTTAAATGCAACCTAGACTTTCGAGTCGCCTTTAGCTCCAAAGCTGCAGGATTCCCCACTTCCTTTGCCTCAATTCACATTGACCTTATGGACCTCAATGATAATGCACCCAAGTTTACCGGCCTTTCAAGTACGCAGATCTCGCGGAACTACGATGGTAGCCTTATGTATATCGTCTCCATTCCGGAGAGTGCGCACATAGGATTTCAACTATCACTTCCTTTGGCCCAAGATGGTGATGCTGGATCGTTTGGTGTTCAAGGCTACAAGCTGGAAGAACCGCCTGGTCAAATTCGATCGCAGATGGACCATCGTTTTACCTCCAGTTTTCCTTTTGAGCTTATTTTACCACGCCGTGACGATGGAGTAATACTACCGAAGCTGGAATTGCGTGAGCCTCTTGATTATGAAAAACGGCAGGACTACTATATAACACTCGTTGCCTTTGATGTTGATCGGCACTTGCCACATTCGGCAGAAATTCTCGTTCGAGTCGACGTAATAGATGAGAATGATAACCAACCTAATGTGAGTGTCCGCACCCGTCTACAGGGTAGTTTGGACACCTCGTCTGCGGGTAGTGGGCGTCTTCAAATCCACATTCGTGAAGATACTCCGGTTGGAACACTGTTGGCCAACTTTGAAGCCAGAGACGCTGACAGTGGGGAGAATGGTAGGGTTACCTTTGCTTGGGCAGAAACCATCCCACCAAGAGTTCAGCGTTTGTTCGAGCTTAATCCCACGACTGGTGAACTTCGCCTTGCTGATCGCCTCGACTACGATAGTTTGTCCAAGTCTTCATCACATCGAGGCTTTGAAGCCTACAATCTTGTGGTCGTTGCTTCTGACGACGGAAAACCCACTCGGCTCTCCACATCTGCAAGTATTGTTATTGAGTTGGTGGACGTAAACGACGAGGAACCGAAAATTACAGTGATGGATCTGGCTAACCGCAGCCCTACGCAACTAGAGGTATTGGAGAATGAAGAGAGGGACACTTTTGTGGCTCTTGTGACTGTACAGGATCTAGACGGTGCAAACGGACCGAACGGCCAATTTCACTGCACTCTCAATAGCACTCTCTTTCGTCTCATCTCTGCGGACGCCTTCCTGGGACATAAAGTGCCGCCACCTGGAATAATGGCAGAACATGATGACTTCGCCTTCGCAGGAGGTCACAGCTCTGTACTCGGTGCTGGGAGAGCCGAATTCCAGTTAGTTACCACCACCAGCTTTGACCGAGAGCAGACTCCAGTCCACTTAGTGGCCATACGGTGCCGAGACAAAGGATCACCGTCTTTGGAGAGTCAGGTTGGTTGCAAAATTCTTACTTAAATGTCATCTGAATGAATTCTTGATCCAAATGAAAAGTGAAACCATAATATTAAAGCAGTCAAACTCGCCGAGTGGAATGGTATGAGTCGCCTTTAATAGCATGCTTTTGTAGCATTTCTAGAATCTTTTTTATTGCTTTTACTATAAAGCGAAAATATTAGTCCTCAAAAATGCAAATTTGTACAAGACTAAGTCATGCACTTATTTCTCCATTGCTGTGACATCCCACACAGAGGATTTACTCCTTTAAAATTCGGTTAGTGTTTAGCTTTTATTCCCAGAAAGCGTTTCACTTTTCATGGAATCTACAAAAGCTCAGTTATTTTGAGAGTGTTGCCTCTTTCCAACCCTTTCATAATACAGGGATTCGTTAGGCTTGAGCAATTACCAAAATTTCTGTTTGTTCGCATTGTTGGTGGTGTGGTAAGAAGTTACCTTTGTGGACTGCGAATTCGCCACTCTGTTCATGGTTAGGATTTGGGGTGTCTTAGTCAGTCATCCAGATGGTGGAGAACGCAAGAGATCGGCGGTGGTTCGTGTGTTCGCCTGTTAATCTAATTATGCATGCCAGGGTGTTGATGGTACAACCAACATCAGGCTGAATGCTAATTCCAGCTCTAGTCGTCACTTTGCCAGGCATCAATGAGTAACCCCTCCACATCACTTCTACACATGTATTGAGGTCATCTGTCAACTATGATTTCCTCAATTGCGTATACAGGCAGATTAGAAGAGGGATAATCGCAGTTTCGCTGGATCGTTGTGAGTACTTTGCCTCTCCCGCATACAGCAATTGGCATTCACAACAACAGCACACATGATTTGGCAAATCATTCTTCATGCATTACAATTCTTTGGAATGTACATACGTAGGTACTAACGTTGTAGATCCCCTCTCACTTAAAATTATTCAGTTTGCTTAATCCAGTTGGGTTATTTGCACTTTTAGCTGACACTTGATAGATTTCACCTAAATCTAACAACTTAGCTTGTTCTCCAGTGACTGGCTCTTTCAGTAATACCATAGATTTACGCATTACAAATGCAGGCTTTAACTTCCTCGCAAATTACCTCTCCCACTGAGCAAACTTTTTTCTAAACAAAGCTGAGTCCACAGAAGTCTCCCTTGTCAGACGAGGTAAACGCAGTGTAAGAGTGTAAGCACAGGAAGTAGGCTCTAAACTCCTTTCTCGTGCTTCACTGACCGGAAATGCGATTTAATCTTTGTAGAAGACCCTCTTAAACCTCCTTCCGGAAACAGCGTTTAGCCAACGTGGAGTGTTTTTCTGTATACTGTACATTGTTTTGGAACTCTAAAGCAGGAAAAGCAGTTGAGTGAAAAATAAACCATCATCGTGATATTCCGTTTAGTGTTGCCGACAGTGACGCGATGGTGTTAATACCGGGTGTTTTCGCCTGCACTTAGGGCATCCAAAACACTAGCACTTAGAAAGTAATTAACGAAGGTGAAATTAGACAGCGGGCAAAAGGACACTATACGCGGCGCCATCAAGTGTCTGCGCTGGCGCTCCTCGAAACACCTGCTTGTAAAATGCACGTTTCTCCCCCTCTCCACCTCCTCATCCCCTCCTGCGCCCCCGAGTACTGCGGAGAGGCGTAAGCCCTTCTCCACTTCAAACTGGTAGACTCGTCCCTCTAACCCTCTCCCTCCCTCCCTTCCTTCCTTCCTTCCAACCTCCTTCAAGCACACGCACACACAAACACGCGTTCGCACGCACGTATGCAGGCAACGCGTCCAACTTGTCACATTGGAGGCAGTAAATCAGCAGTCGCCACCACCGCCGCCGCCAATGCCATCACTCGTTCGCGCCTTTGCGCTCTCGAGGGAATGTTTCCAATTTAATCACCCGCGTGGACAAATTGGCAATTTGTTGGAGCGTGCGAAATTGCCGTGAACATGGGTCGAATGGATGGGGACGCTGGTAGTTAACTTCAGCCAACTCCATCCATCGATTCTCATGGCTACGATGAGGTAAAAGAAATGTAACTAAGAGCCACCGTACTTTTAAATGGTAAGGTTTTGTTTGTACTTTCGATGCGCAAACAGAAGATTTAGTCAGATCAAAAATCCTCGAAGGCGGAACACGTAATTTAGTGCATTGCCTTAGGCAATGGACGTGACAATTTCAAGATAAGCCTAAAACAGTTAGAGCCTACGGCAATGTCCTCGCCCAGCAAAAGCACGCATGACTAAATTTACCACCCTTCTGGGGAAAGATTCGGTCAAGGCGCACAGCTCTTGAACACAACAGTGATGCGAAAACACATCAGTATCTACTATTTAGAAAATGACAAAACTCCCCAAATTTCCACTTAGATCTAGAGGCAGTCCTAAAATTAGCTAGGGCTGGATGTGGAGTGAGAATGACGCTGACAATTCTTGTGCTATTGTAGAGTGTGTGGACACGTAAGTTGCAGTAGACACAGTGGACTTATGACCACTGACATTTCAAGGTCAAACGGACTCTGGAAATCGCTGTGGAAGACGGAAAATCCCTTGTCGTGGTGAATTGACCTTTCGGTACTGATAACTACACTCTGACACTGTTGTAAATATCTGGAGCAAATCAAATGCGTGATATAATCACCACAACACAACTTATAAAGGGCAGTGGACAAAGGCCTTTTTCGGAGACAACACCCAGATAGGGGTACACAAAACCCTAGCTAACGCCGACAAAGGATCGCACATGCGAACAATGACGCACGGTTTCAGGACGATGTTGTGATTGACTTACCAACCAGTGCAAGTGGCCCTGTGCTTTTGCGGTGGCATTCAGTAGCGCCCTCGACCGTGTGAAGTGCCTTAGCTAGGTTGCTATTAGAACTGGCACACGCAGCCATGTCCACAAACAAACCGGCTGCCCAAACAAGACATTCGATGAAAGTTGCATTAATCACAACGAAAGTAACAAGTCAAAATGATATTTTTCATGCAAAACGATTCATGCTACTCAAAACGCATAATGGGACCGATTTTATGACAGTATGAGTGGCGGACACATCCACTTGGCCAAACTGTGAACAATGATTATCCTGTTAGACTTCTGTAATGCGTGGCTTTTGATGTGAGAACTACATGGGTGCTCCGTCATTGCACCTATTGCGGATGGACTGGTCTGCGGACCGCGGTAGTAGCCCCGGGTCCCACTCCTTGGGGGTGTACTGATTCTCTCATCCACCAAACCACCAATTTAGGCCATAGAGATTATCTTGAAGACGAAAGAAAGCACCTAGATGACAACTTAACAAAACAGAGAATTAAACAGACCAACATATTTACACCTGGCTAGATGGTAAGACGCAGGCGATTTGAGCGCACCAAATACGCTGCTAAGAATTTAGCACGCCCACAACAGCAAAATTCTTAGTAGTAAATTGAAGAGCATCAAGTAATTCATGTTCAAGAACACGAAATCAGAGTGGTTTATGGAAGTGCAAAATGCGAATGACCGATTTCTTTTATGCGAATCAGACACCACCAACTGTTTATAACCCATTTCATCCGCTTCAGGAGGCATCGAGGGCAAAATTATTTTTTAAATTAAAATGTCACGAACATCATATGCACCTTCTTGGTAAAAATAGGCAGTATATTGGACGTGTATGCCAGTTGCTGTGCCATGACAGCAGGTGTTGAGAGTTTTTGTCAACTTCTGTACCAGCCGAATTCCTCAAGGTCTATTTTAAATAAATGTTTAATTGTACATTGGATAATACCCTCTTAAATATATTTTTGAGTTGAGAGTTCGTAGTGAGGTGGAGTTCTTTAAGTTTTCATTTTTATTACTTGTCATGGGTGTAGAATTTCAAGCTTGTGCGGCGAAAAAGACGCCATTATGGAGGGACGAGGTTCAGCGTACATATAAAAAGGAATGAAAAAGGGTCTACCGTTTTAGGCTTGATTTAAACACCCCTCTAGGACTCAGCAGTGCACATTTGGCACGTACGGTTAAATTGGTCATACAGTTACTTAAAATTGTCCATCTTGGTAAGGAGAAAGATCTCCAAAACGTACGAAGACAGCGAATTTACGTTAGTTTACTTTAAGTCCAGGTGCACTAACAACATTCTTGTTAATCCGATGGTGCCAAAAAAGCATTTTCAAGGTGCGGTTAACTCATACAATTTGATAAGCAACCTGGATTTCTCAATCTGGTAGAACCAGGTCATGACTGATTACTCATGGGACTTGTAATTGCAGGGTATGTGGGAGGTCAGGGTCCTTAATGTACAATTCCCTTTTTTCAGACCACTTTCACTGTCACCGTTCTGGACGTTAATGACAATCCCCCACAATTTCCCGTTAACCCACTCACCGTCACAATTCCAGAGGATGCCCAAGTTGGAAGTCTAGTTGTCAACCTCAACGCTACTGATCCCGATCGTCCCGACGACCTTCATCCAGTAACCTACACTCTTGTCAGCATCATTGCACTCTCCACTACACAACCCATCAGTCCCACCAACAGCTCGCATTTCCGTCTCGAAGGTCATACGGGTCGTCTGTTGTTGGCCGAACCACTGGACCGTGAGACCAATGTGGAGTATCAACTGACGGTGCGGGCGACAGATAGGGGCAGTCCAAAGACGCAGTCGTGTGATCTTGCCCTAAGAATTCAGGTCCTCGATGTGAACGACAATGTGCCAGTGTTCGGTAGTCCATCGGGTTATCGGTTTGTCATTGAGGAGGAGAAGGAAGCCGGCTCGGTGGTTGGTGTTGTATCAGCGACAGACGCTGATGAGGGCAAGAATGGAAAGATATCCTATCGTCTCTTCGGTACCGCTGTGGGTAGTTGTAGGAAATAAATACTGCTAAGAGCGTACACATACCTTCATTAATGTGTTTTTCAAAAAGGCTTAAAAGCTTAAACACCTACACTTTCTTAACCAATTTTTAAGGTGGATTTTGACTTCCTTGTCATTAAGATGCCTCACAATACCTTTAATTTTTTTCTAGTCGCCCTTGGGATAATTTTGAAGGCTTAGTAGTGAAGTGCACTCGTTTTATAGGCAGCAGTTCAACGTGGATTCGCGGTTAATCCTACGACTGGAGAGATCACCACCAAAATGAGCCTTGATCGGGAAGTCAATGCCGTCTACGAGTTCTTCGTCACTGCAGAGGATTCCAGCTCGTCTAAACGACTTACTGCCACAGCAAAGGTTATTGTTGAACTGCTCGATATCAATGACAACGACCCCAAATTCATCTACCCCACTCAACCCAATCACACCATCCACGCGTCTGCTTATAGCAAAGTAGTAAGTCTAACTTTCACCTTTCTCGCTGACATACGAAGAAATTTATGCACTGGTTGACTGGTTTTCTAAACCCCCAATCTAGTTGTTCAACCAAAGATTTTATCACAATTAAGTGGTCTTAATGTTGTGAATGCAAAAATATTTGTCTACGAACCCACTTGGCTCAGTTCCCAAGCCTTTATTTTGGCTATGAACAAATAACTTGTCAGTTTGGAGTAATTGTCGTGGAGTGGTGGTTTCACTCAACATTAACTAAGCAACTAAGTTGAACGGAGAGTTGTTTTATTTAATCCAGGGCAACCATAAATAATCCGAGCCAATTTTTTTCAGAAGCCTTGAAAAAAGGACAGAGTCTGCGATAAAACCAGTTGCATTTAACAGTGATTGTCAACACGCCTAAATGAAATGCCAGGCACGAAAGAGACAAGCAAAACGTTCGCATCAAATGCATTGGATTTCACGAGAGAAATGTCACACTGTGTAGACAAGCTTTCATCTCTTTAACATTCTAACACGAAAGAACCTGTTATTACGTGTGTGTTTATGCGTGCGTACACACAAGTTCTATCAAATTTGCAGTAGATGACAAGTTCCCTTTTCACAGTTTGACAGCTTTCCTGCCTTCGCAGTTGTTGATGCAGTTGTCGCACTGTCGCATCAAATACTCCACCCACCTCTTATGAGTGACTCCTTCCCTTCCTGACTATCGGGATGGAGTTGTGGAAACACGTCAAACTGTCATGCCAGATACTGACTACCACTACATCATCTAGCTAAATTTTTTTCTTGGCGGAAATCCGCTTTAGAGTCATGCCAAGATTTATGCCAATTTGTCCGGAAAATCTGGCACAATTTTGGCCGGGCTAATTTGTTTTCCTCGTGGCCTAGAGACTCACTCCAGTCAAGTAGTTTACATCTTCCCTTCTACTTCAACGCTCTGGTTGTAAATTAAGTCACCCTCTTTTGCCACTTTTTAAAGAAATTTTGTAATGTCAGCAAGTTATATCGATGTTTTTTATAAATAATGAGAAATGCTTTGGCTCTTGTGCTAAAAATTTATGTATATTAGGGCTTCACTTAACGCGCAAGGTTTCCTTGTTATCTGTGTCACCTTGTTAGAACCCTAAACAGCTATCGTGTTTCAATTTTTCTCCCAATTAATGCGAAATTTATCTGCCCATAACGCAGTTGCCTATGGGGCTACCATCGGGATAACATTTCAGACATTTTTTTGCGCAATCCTTAATACAAAATGTCAGAACTGTTGGTGTGTAGACAGGATGATGATTAGTCATTTGGCATCCCTTCGGAAAAATTTGTTTGCATCTTTCTGGTGACGGAATGCCTCCCGCACCAGAGGCCAATCTTCCCACAGGCCAAAGGCATTGACGCGTCGATAAATCCAGCCCCATGCGGTGGGGCGTGAATAATTTTAGAGATTCCCATCGGTCATGAATAAAATGCAAAATCAAACCATACAGGCAGCTTTTTGGCTACATTTATTCGGCATATCACCCTCAAACGACTAATTTTCTGACGAACAGTTAAAGTCAGTAGAAGGAACCCAGACTATCACATGCGCGAAAGTGTATCAGCGCTCTTAATTACCGTTTTTATGTTACGGACAAGTCGAGTCAGTTAATTAAGAACACGACCTGCCGTTAAACGATCATCTGACTCAAAAAATACACAGTCAGGGAGGGTACGAGGTCGACTCCTTCACAAAATTAAGGTGAGGTTACAAATGGACGGTGCCATACCTCACTAATTAAGCTTCCTAATTCTGCCCTCTGTAGATCAAATAAAAACAAGTTGTCTGGTTTTTCTATCAAAATTATCACAAACCTATGACATTTAGAATCACCTCTACTACTTACATGTTAATTAAAAACACACCAAATGCCAGTAACTGAAGCGATTTTCTAGCACTTAATAGCTTCTATCTGAATTCAAAGCGGAAGAATTTGCTGCAATTTTTGCATTGAGTGCTCATGTTGAGACCTGCCTTATGATGTTGACCACCAAGGATCAGTGGTCAGAAATCAGATCATTCACCAAGAAAAACATGACTTAGCTGATGTTTAAATTCGCATGCTGACGATTTTCAGGGATGCTGGAAGAGGAGGAGTAGTTTATTCACACAAATTGTGCCCTTGAAATCACATAAAATGCTTTTATGTAGTTGGGTGCAAAAAAATTAAATGGAACCTACGTAGCGCCTTGCAACTTCCATGAAGACGAAAGTAGACATGTTATATGGGCAGAATGGGCATTGTAGACACACAGTGGGGTATGGAGCTACTGATGTGGATGGACGGTAGGCCCACCCAGAGGAGGTGGAATGGTGGAGCATCAAAGTTGCGTTAAAAAAAATAGCCAGAATTTGTACAATGCATTGGTTTAGTAAGCGTGGACAAAAATACGGACTTCTGCCCATTATTATTTCGTCACCAAAATTTACTTTGTTTCACTTTTGCACACTAATGGTACAGCAAATTTGACGCCTGTCTAAATTCGCAGAATTGGCGCAAATGCACCGCCAATTTGAAATCACTGATTCAACAGCAGTGTAGTGGTGGTGGAAAGGGGCATGGAGGGCGGGAGAGAGGGAGGGAGGGAGGAGGAGGAAGCGCTATAGTGACTAATGTTCATTGAGGATGACATTTGAACACCCTTTTTATTCCCCCCTCTCACTTTTCCTCCGGACTCCACATACCCACACACACACACGCACACACATACACAGCCGTGCAGTTAGGCCAAGCAGACATGAAGGCTTAATTACCCGACGCGCACACTCGTGTTGACAGGCCATTCTGCACACTGCCGCCGCCGAGTCGAAATGTTGACAAGGAGAATGCCTAAATTTTTGCCGATTTTATGCTTTATTTAGAAGATGAATTAAAGTTTTTCAAGTGGATGTGGAGGCCGTGGATATTTTCCAATTCCTACTGTAGCTAAAGGCGTCTACTATCTCTTGGTCAGTTAAAACGTACATTCCGATTTCAACTCCGCCAAATGCCTTTTGGCATTCTTTACAAATACTTTGATCTTATACTTGGGAGATTTAATAAACTTAATGAAAACGTCCTGAGTAGCTGGCATCATCGTAAAAGTTTGCTTCTCTGTTCTGTTAAGGCGACTGCAGGAAAGTTCATGGCGCGACCTATCAGTCTTGCTACTTTCTAGCGTAGTTCACTTTATAGGATCTAACTATTCAAAGAACGAGAAATCACTGAGGAAGGAAAGACACGATACTGTACTGTTGGTACCCAAACAAAGAACTCGGTTTACAATCTGCGCATTCGGATCTTGCGCAAAACGTTTCTGGTACACCTTTTTTAGGAGTATGTTATACAATGGAGTTGCAGGTAGTTCTTCCCCACCAGTTAGGCCGAATGGTCGAAGTGGAGGTGGATGATAGGATGGGCAAAAATGGCAACGCATTTGCGCACATGGCTTATTGCGCACTTTCTAGCAATGGCAAATTCGATCAGGTACCGCGATAACTCGAGGCGAGCAAAAGGTATTTTGAATACGTCACCGCTTGACACACTGCATTTGGGTACACACACAGAGGCAGAGGGAGATATCCAAGCCAGCACCGGTGGATAACAAACAAATACTGAATTTACCAAAAATAGGGGTAGAAGGCGATTTACTGGGTGGGGAAATGCCCTACCTCTTCGTCCTCTTCTAGTCTCGCATATAGCATTTTTATTTTATAACTGTTTCATAGTTTCTTCACTTGCAGGAATTGGCGAGCCCAGTTTAATTCAACTAATCCCCCAAACTTTTAAAAATTGTCATTTAATGCCATAAAAAATTTGGGGTCTTTTGAAATTTCCCGCCTTTTAAAGTTTCATATGTGGAACCGGAGTTTTAAAGCGTGTTATTTTTCTGAAAGTAACACCCTTTGGGTCGGAGTTAACCCATCAAATACCATTAGAGGTGCGGTGGTTAGAAGCCGAGTAAATAAGGAGTGGATAGAGAAAGAAGGAAATAAACAACACTTAGCTGACTCATCTATGTTGCATGTTGTTCATGGTGATTCGCTGCAATTTCATAGTTCCATTCTTTTTCCTTCCGTTCCATGGAAGCCAAATTTATCACCATAATGGTTGAAAAGTAAGTCATGACACCATCATACATCACGTGAATGTTGGATTTTGCCTAGACTGCAGCTAGGCTGAGCGGCTGCTGTTAATTGGGTTGGATGCATTCTTAGACACTCTTAATTTTTGCATTATCTGTAATGCAAACAATGTAGGGTACTGCGATTGTCAAACTGACGGTGTTTGATGCAGACGCAGCTGGAGAGCAGGGCCTTCTCTTTCTAATGAAGAACTCCACCTCACAAGGTCTCTTCTCCCTGAATCCCAGTTCTGGAGAACTCTCTTTCGCACGCGAGGTACTTGATGAAGACATTGGCAGTCATTATTTAGAAATAGAGGTAAACTGCTGCTTTCTGAAGGAGAAGCCAAAAGGCTATGGCTAATTAGTTGCTCGTTTTTAATAGGCGAAGGATAATGGGGTTCCTTCGCGATCTTCCATCACCTCTATTACCGTCGTGATTGACACAAGGAATCCCCAAAGAAACTCTGGGTCGATTAATACGGGTGTAGAGTATGTGAACAGTCCAACTTATTCAAAGTCTTGGGGTCACCGAGATGAAGCCGCATATCCTCTCTACGGCCAGGATGCAGGTGTAGAGGTCTACTCACGTCAAGAGAGTTCACCAGCCTTCGATCGCCGTCTGATTCTCATTTGCTGCCTAGCCTTTCTGGGATGCCTACTTCTTGTTGTATTCGGAGCTATTCTCATTCGTTTTCGCCATCGTGCACCCACCGAGAATACTCCACCTTCTGATCCTGTAAACTTCGTTCACACTAAGGAAGCAAAGTACCGAGCAGCGACCTTACAGCCTCAGACTAGCATGCCAGGAAAGGATTTAAGTCGTTACGTCTATGGCTGGTCAGCTCAGAGGTCGCCATTGGTTGGAGGTGCCCGTTGCGCCAATGCCGCTATCCTACAGCAACAGCAACAACAAAGAATGCTGCAAGAACACCAGCAACACCAAGAACAACTTCTCCGACTTGGCTATGTAAACGGCACTACCGCAGGTGCGGCAGCTGCAGCTGCAAACTTTGACAACGTAATACAGATTCGACCGTGCAGAGGAGAGGTAACTTTGCAGGTAAAGCTCATGTCAGCCATCCTTTTTGCATGACGTGGTAGGAATGAACTGATTCTTTTGATTTATTTGCAATTTTACAGGCGAAAAATCGGTCAAGTTCACTGGGCGATAGTTTGGAGGAGTACGAAAGGCCCCCAATCCCCATCGCCGATAGGGCGAACATCTACCTCAGCCAGGGGCAGCTTAACCGTGTTGACGATGTTTGGGAACAGCGCGCAGACAGGGGCCTCAACAATTACGAAGCTCCTGGTGATGGAAATGGCTGTAAGCATTTATATTTATCTTGAAGCCTTAACTATACTAAAAGTACATACTCTTAATAACACGATCCTTATGCGAGGTAGTCAGTATTTCCTTGTTCACGGTTATGTTGGCATTGAAAGTGCTCACAACTGAACAGGCAACAATCACCGTTCCTCATCTATTTGCTGCCAGTATCTTTCGCATTGCAGAAAACTGAAAGTTTTGATGGGTTACACGCACAAATGACTTTCTAAAGAGACCCCTTCCACAACGTCAACATGCATGAGTGCTCCAGTGAGTGAGGTGACTTATTGCCCAGTTGTGATTAATTTATGAGAGAAACCGAAAACGCTTCATGGCTTCATGCCTGGCTTGGTCAAACAGCCACTCCTGCTTTCCAAAAACTTATCTACGGTTATTTTTTATTTGCTGTGTGTGCCAAAAAAAACGGCACTTTGACTGCGCATTCCCCTTGTTAACCAACCCCATCCTAAGTAACAACAACAACAGCATTATCGTTGAAGTTAAACGAAATCGAAGAAAAAACAATGCATACTTTGGTAGGTAAGGAATTAATTCAAGGCTGTTGCCTCAAAGTTTACCGATATCTGGCCTTCGTTGATGCTATTTAATTTATGTAAGCAGGAAAGAAATCTTATTGAGGGAAAAATACATTGTTTTGTTGGGTTTTGAGAGAAGTAGTGATGCAAAACATGATTAGCATTAGATCGTTCAATGAGTTACCTTCCCTTACAGATTACAACAAACTAAGCGCAACCGGAGGAGGTACAGGCTTAATTCTTCAGCCTGGAGCCTACATGCAAGGTGGACAATACTTCCACGAAGGCTGTGCTGAAGATGACGGTGGCGCAGATCCTGGATCTGCAGTCTTCTTGACCAGCAATCGTTCCTCCACGGTTGCCCGCAACGCTGGCTATCAGACACTCTTCAACGTCACAACATCCTCATCAGGCTCTCAACAACATCCACCAATGCCGACAGTCACAAGGGCGAATGAGTCGGCGGACGCAGAAGCCGAACCATTTGCAGCCAGTGAGACCCCACCAAGCGCCTTTGAACTCGTCGGCAGCTCTGCAGTTTCAAAACCAACAGCTACTGCGTGGCGCAAAGATCTTGGAAAGAAGGGCATTGTTAGCTCTTCGTTCGTTTGAACCTCCACGGCACACACGCAGACACAAACACACTCAGACCCTCCTTCTTCTGCTGTATCATACTCAGTGCTTTATTTAATACTATATGCATCAATGTGTACCAAAAGTTGCAATATCAGGGACAGTGAGGGGGCCCTGGTCTACCAGTCGCATGGGGATGTCTATTTCTTATTAATCTAAAATTATCAATGAATTGTTTGGACAGGAGTGGAAAGACCTTGCAAGTGCATTCGGATTTCACGAAATCCAAATCACAGTCATCACTTACAAGAATGCGAATTTTGTTTAGTGAAGAAGTGTTATCTGATTTTGCAAAGTACGAACAAAAATTCCTTTGACAGGGAGCGGGCAAATTCTTTCAAAACATATTTCGTATGCTTTATTAACCTAAATTAACTGATTTAATCATTTTAAAAAGGAATTTAGATTGAATTATGAAAAATGTTACATTTTGTGCATTGTTTTGGATTGCAAAGTCGCTTTGTTGGCTCGTCAATTCACTTTACTATTAAAAGTCTCCTTCTATTCTTAACAATGGAATCTCCCTCCTCCTTCCTTCCCTCTCCCTCTCATAAGGAGGCGGCGCGTTGCACCTGGCGCATTTGTAACCATTTCCAGTGTACCGTTCGTCCTCGATCCCTCTATCCCAAATCATCTTAAATGGAACAAATGGGATGAGGAATTGACTCATAAAATGGCTTCCCACGTTTACTACCCACTAAAATAGGAGACCATTCAACTCCTTTTTATTATTTTGATGACTGGTAATAGGGTTATTTGTTCGTTTATAGTTTGTTGCAAAGATTTTGGAAAGGATTTTTGTAAAAGGAAATAAAAGAATTGCAGCTGCATATTTAATGAGAATCAGCTACAAAATAAAACCCAGGATTTTTGTTTTGCGTGCATAGTATTCCCATGCAGAAGACCGAAATTCCCACTTGATGACAATAGAGCCACCTTACTGCAGTTGATGGGCTATTAGCACCTTCGCCTGTGTTAAAAAGGGGGATAACGCCTAGGCGCTAGAGTTCTCCCCAAATCCCACTGGGGCGACAGTCATGGTCGAGCGAATTGGACATGTTGGAGGCGGTGAAAAAGACGTTATCTCCACGGTAGGTCGCAAACGTTCTGCATAACTGTAATGAATGTGCGCGTACAAGTTGCATTTCGGATGAGCTGCATATCCTTATTTATTGTGAAAGCCAGTTATATACCAGACGGAGTTTGTTGTAAAAATAACGGGTGCAAAAGGCTATACTGATCTATCTGCAGTGGTGCTAACATGTGGAAGTGGTAACACAGGCGACGGATTAAGTTACCTACCTTGATCAAGTTTGATTATTTGTTAGGTCTTGTTTGTAGCTCCCACACAAAGTTGGCCATCGGTCCCCTATCCACGATTCCAGTTTCCGATCTGCATGAAACATCTCTGTATCCAGTAGAATTACCAAGAGAGATTGGTGATGTATAGAAATTCTGACCCTCGCACAATTGGCTAGAGGGCGTTACTTTTACAGCATCGACAACGTCGTGAAGGCTGGCGCGGGATACTGACCAAGGCAGAGCGCCAGGCGCGACGCTGGAAAGAGGAGAGGGGCAAAATAGTGCTTTAATTGTTTGTTTAACTCTTGGCAAGGGGTTATTTAAGCGCCCCACCATTAAACCTTCACCAGGTGGACTAACCTTCGGGTCATGGCATTAGCCTCAAGTCCTTCTATGCCACCCAAGTACCGTGTCTCCTCTCACCTTGAGAAAAGTCTTAATACACCACAATTAAACGAGAACAGAACTTGCGTACTGACCCGCTATGCGCGTACGTGTTCCCCAAGCCACTTGTATGCACGGCTACAAAGCTTAAAACATCGAACAATTGTTTGAAAAAGTCAAATTTTAAGACTCTCATTTGGCATTCCTACGATGAGGGGTCTTGGTGGCAGCTAAGTCATAAAGTGGGGAAGTTCAAAACCGACACAAAAGTGGTAACAGTTCAGTCACAGCAGTTAGCAAGTCGTAGCTAGAAGGTTTAACATGAAAACTTGGAAAAAAATTGCGTTAAAATATATGAATAAAAAGTGCTTAAAAGGCTTAAAAATGTAGCCTTGTATGTGTTTGATTTGCAGATGGGCAATTTTTCCCGATAGATTTCTCCTCACCGTCCAGCAGTACAGAGCTCTTTGATCTTCCAATGGGAGTGTTGTTCAAGAGGCTAAATTAAAGGGAAAAAGCACCCTAATTAATCGTCGTGAGTCTTCCACATAGTGACCCTAAGGTGGTTCATAAAATTAGGCAGTATTAGGTCCGCTCATCGGAAGCGTTAAAAACAACTGTTTCCTCTCGATTTAACGTTCTCTCCTTCGTCTTATAATTTGCAAAATTTTTCCTCCAGTAGGCCACCTAGACATTGAAGACCACCCATAATAAACTGAACTGCCCATCTGCCATGCCTGCTCATCCTCAAGGGGAATCGCTTAATATCCACCCAAATTGTTCATGCGTGAAATTGTTTATCTCTAATTAAATCAGATGCTTCAAAATTTCAGCCCCTTTGAATAGAAGGCTTAAAACTACAATAAACGAGAATGAGGCCAACCGCGCGTCTGTTATTTTGCGATTTCGATGCGTCGCGCATTACTGCAAACTGAGGTGGGCGTGAAATAATCCTCTTTGTGTGTAAAATCGGTACACTGAGGAGGGGTATATTAGCGTCGCTAACCATAAAACCTTGAAATTAACACCTAGCCACCCACCCACTCATCCATCCTGCGCCAAATGTAACGATGCATGGCTCAATTGCAACAAATAGGCCCCGTTCTCACCTCGCCCCACTCCGCGCCTTCGCGTGCGTCAGTGCAATTGGATTCGTGACAAATTCTCTTCCCAATACTCACTTACTCACTCATCCACCCACCCACTGTGTTTACCAAATAATTCATTAGCCAGAGATTTCCGGCTTTTAAAGCAGTAAATTGAACTTGAGTTTCCCACAATAGGATGTCACCCATTGTCAGGGGTAGTAGTTTTGAAAGGGGATACCAAATAAAGATGCTGTCATTATATCCACCTCAAAGTGGGCCTATTTTTACCAACAGTTGTGATAAGGAACGTTGAGGGAATTGTGATAGCACATACTTTTCTTCTTGGCCTCGTCGGCTTCTGCTACCGAGCCGTCTTCCCTCTCCTCCTCAATGACAAACCGATAACCCGATGGACTACCGAACACTGGCACATTGTCGTTCACATCGAGGACCTGAATTCTTAGGGCAAGATCACACGACTGCGTCTTTGGACTGCCCCTATCTGTCGCCCGCACCGTCAGTTGATACTCCACATTGGTCTCACGGTCCAGTGGTTCGGCCAACAACAGACGACCCGTATGACCTTCGAGACGGAAATGCGAGCTGTTGGTGGGACTGATGGGTTGTGTAGTGGAGAGTGCAATGATGCTGACAAGAGTGTAGGTTACTGGATGAAGGTCGTCGGGACGATCGGGATCAGTAGCGTTGAGGTTGACAACTAGACTTCCAACTTGGGCATCCTCTGGAATTGTGACGGTGAGTGGGTTAACGGGAAATTGCAGCACCGTCAAATTGACATTTGACCATTATATCAAATCAACCCAACTTCTAAGTATACCGAAAATTAGGCTCAATCTTCCCAGATTTCTTATGCCATTGCTACCACGCGAATGACTCAACGACACCGTAACCCTCCGACTTTATCAAAATTTTGCTTATATTCAGGACAAACCAAAATCAGAATTTATCGTGTGAATTCTATTTTTTTCCCGAATCAGTTTAGGGAACGATCTTGGAGAACTTGGCGTTATTGGAACAGGCTTTTTATTAGCCTGGTAGAGCACTCACAAATAACTGGATACCTTTCATAGATAAAGATTTTCCTAGTAAATCCTTGAATGTCTCTGCGTTGGTCAAGCCCTTTGGATGCCAGTCAGTCAAAGTTAATGAAATACATAACTTTGGTAAAATTATTTCTTGCGAAAATGTCTGCCAATGCATTATCACTTACATTTTAACTTCTCTTGGTTCCTCCAGTGTCTAGAGCACAGACAGTGTACAGACTGAATGTGCACGATTATGAGGCAACAATGAATTTCGTCTTTCCTGAACCACCTAACATCCACTCTTGACAACAGGCAAATCTTTCCCAGTTATCACGGTCCATATGTCCATTTGTACGAACTCGTATGTTAAATTGTCACCGACTTACAGGGTTAATGTTGACTAAGAAATCGAATCATTTGTAACAGAAAATGGATTTGACAAAGCTTGAATTATCACCAGTCCCTACACACAACATGGTGAGGTGATTTTCTATGCGTTTGTGTGAGTGTGCCTCCCGTCCATTAGTCGCTACGGCTAATGGATTTTGTTTTCGAAGGAATCAGTGATTTGATCATCCAATTCGCCGCTTTCCCATTCCTAATTAGCGTTCCCCTCAGGCGAGAAACTTTTAGCAGCATCCGAACGAAATTCGTTAATTTGCCTCTCGAGGGAAATGCCATGAGTGCTGCGCTCCATGGCTCACAGTGTTTGTTTCAAAACGCCATCAACACATTTAAACGCTTGCCACTAACGAACTCGTAAAATGAGAAAAACAAAACTTAATTGTAACTAATGGAAGTTAGGCGTCACGCAAGGCCAATTCTAAGAAATTCGCGTAGACCGTTGAAATTACTTGCCCAACCTAGCCACGTGAGCGCTATACGGCTTTTAAGCAAGGCAAAAGCAAACCAAGTGTTGTGTGGAAAAAGAATTGTAAAAAAAAACTTCTAGAAGCATTGAATAATAAAATTAAGCAACTATGGACGACATGGATACGCCTTAAAAGCCAACCATTCAGCTAGCTTATCTGTGGATACCAAAGTTTACTGCTGCTGCCTAAAGGCGCTTTTGCATGTTAAGAGAAGCCTCTCGAGTGCCCCACCTCCAGGTCATGCTAGTAGAATCAAGTCTTACTACATGCCGATTACATACATTTCGTCCCATTATTATGCCTTCTTTTGTCTTCAGGAAAGCGTCGGAGTGCTACGGTATATATGAATTACTATGGGATGCATTCTCTTGTAAGTTGAAGCACTGGCAGCTGTAGCTTATGCACACGACTCGTATTATTTCCAAATTTGTTTTTTTTCAAGTGGAGCTACTAAACATATGAAATCCATTTGTACGATATAAGTATGAAGGCGGTTGCCATAAAAATGCACAATCCTGGACGACACTAACTTTTCGCCTGTAGTAAATGATCCCACTCCAAGTCATCATCATGTGGGCATTTACAGCTCCACTGGAACCGTAAAACTTATGTTTCTCGGTGATTGCATTCGTCAATTTTCATAAACTCCATGTATTGAAGTTGTGTACAACACGAAGATTGCAGACGAAAATAAATTTTAGTTTTATTAAAAGCGAAGTGCGGGCTTCGCGTCCGGAATACCGGTCCGTCTCCCACCCCAGCCCGGTGAGTCACACCACCGCTCTGTCTACAATAATGTGGCATTGTGTAAAGAATATTCACCTGACTGTTTGACAGGTGCCAGGCCAAAGCAATAAATAATCCAAGAGCGTTCTGACAACATCAATCTCATTAGCAGTAGGAATCGTTTCCCAACAATAGCAGAATAGGATTTTGAAGGAAGTCTTTTGACCATCTTTTTACATACCCTTAAATCCATTACATTAACGGACATTCTTTCTATTTGGTTCAAATTCAAGTAGCTCAGTGAATGTTTCGAATTGTGAGGTGTCAAGTTATTTGATAAATTCGTTGGATTCGACTTGCGGTGACTAATCAACTAGTCCGGGTGGTTTCTTTCAGCCACCCAGATTATGCTAAGTGTTCTTGCCATTTTTCATTCTACGAGAAGTTTGGATTACTTTGAAGCATTAAAAGCAATGCTTCATTGACATCTCTGAACACATGTTTGATGCTTCCACACCTCCAGAATGCAGACGTGGTGCATGTTTTTAACAACTGGGTGTGAGACTGATATAAAAAGGCGCCGTTTGGACGAAAGGAAGAGGAAGGCGAAGGAGATGAAGGCAGAATCCAATTTCTAGGAAAATTCTCTCACTCATCGCGTTAAAATAATTCTCTAAGTCCAGAAATGCACCGGCACAATTTCGTGTGGTTTGCTTCTGCATTGTAGAAGCGAAGGGAGGCATTCAATTCTCTCATTTCAACTATAAATTAGCTGGGTTCGGGTTTAAAAATTCAAAATAAAAAGTGCTAGCATTTTTGATAAGGTCCCCGATATGCCTGGAAAATGAGGATATGACTATAAAATTTTATGGTTTTGATGCTATTAAAACTTGATTTACACTCTAGATGTCAAGCTTAAGGCCTGTAAGTCGATCTCAGCACATGATACTGTTCAACAAACGTGATCTGTGAATAGCAAAATTTATTGCCACAGTTTTTTCCAGAGCCTTTGAGTCCCTTGTTGGCATCATCAATGGTCTTGCGCTGGAGACGAGGAGCGGTTCATGCCAACGTTTACAGCTCCGTCGAGCTCGGATTCCCTAGTGAGCTAGAGTCTCTCGAAATTTTTCTCTACGCTTTACCCGCCTTCATTTTTACCGTTATCTTATAGATCTGGTAACTGGAGCCTTGTGTAGCTGATAGATGCATTTGCTTGCAGCTGTCTGAATTTGGCGCAAAAACACAGACTATGCGATAAAATTTCTAAGGCCCCTTTTTCCCCAAAAAAAGGCGCCTAATGCAAAGCAAATTGTGTACATTTTTCTGAAAGAAATCAACAAATGAAACGGAGATGGAGATAAGGCTTCAGTCTCCTGGATACCTTTTTTATGGCACTCGTTGGTGTACCCTTAGTCATTTCCATCTTGTAAGGTGAAAAGTCGGGAAAGTTTGAACGCTAAGCAACTAAATTTGTTGAAGCACCTCCTGAGTCACCCTGATTGTGCTGTCAGTGTTTCGCAATTGCAAATTTTACGCATTATTTTTCGACGCCTTGCAGTTTCTAATGTTTCCCCAACTGATTATCAAGCTTTGATTAGCAATCCTTTGATGTAGAAAATTTTCAACTCGTTTCATTAACTATGGCTACACTGCTCATACTTGTGCACTTCATCCGAACACCTCGTCACCAGAGATTTTCAAGTTTATCTCAGCCTTACTAAAAAATTGGCTGACCATTTACACCTTATAAAACGAGCTCTGGTGCAGTTGCCTCCGTGGTAATGAAGGAGGACATTGCAGGATTTAGTCCACCAAACTTTGCCAATTTGTTACTGCTCAAGGATGGAGCCGCATTCCCATTTTCAGGAATTTTATTTGCATTTGGGAGGAAATATGCATCACCTTGGAGATAGACAATAAAATTTTAGTTTCCAATAGCTTGCCACTAGGTGTTAACGCATAACGAAAAGAAAAGGCTGCGGCTACGCCGAAAAACCGCACAGTCAAGGCAAACAAAACAGCCCTTTTCAAGATTTGTGCTGAGATATCACTTCGCAGCTGTTGTCAAAGTCATCCCGGTTTTGCAAATAATCACACTGACAGCAATTATTAACACATCGGTGTTTGGCAGATATGCACCTGTAAATTTTAAGCAATGAAGGACCAAAGAAGCTTGGCACTTTCTCGGTGCCGACGGTCGTAGACGCCTCTAAAAATAGAGGGCTTATGATGTGAATTACCAAATTTTCCTTACACTAGCCCCAAATGCATCCAGATTCTCATCTTTTTACAAATTTTGCCTAATTTACGCTTTTTCTTAAAAATACTAATTTGTGGCGGTTGCATGTCCAATCTACGGTGATCCCGGTACCATAAGCCAGCAAGACCATGCTGATAAATAAAATTTCTTCTTTCTCATTTAACCTGACTTGCAACACTTCTCAAAGCAGCGACGATTATCGCGGATTTTCACAAAGTCGCGAACTTGTGCCCATCCACGAATTAAATCTTCCTTTTTCCTTCTTCTGCAACAAAAGTGGATTGCACAAGAGAATACAAAACATTTTTGGGACTTTCGTGCTTTCACTCCGAAGGTGTGTTCATCGGTTGTTAATATGGTTGACATCTAGAGCGCAATAATTCATAGACGTGTGGACGTTTAAACATCATCTACAAATACTTACCTTTTACTTATAAGCAATCAGTAGAAGTGATAATCAAAGAATCGTTAGCTCTTCTCTTTCAAATCTGTCAAATCGGCCAGAAAAGACGCGCATTCATACCGTTCAGCAATGCACACTCACACTCTTTTAATTCTATTTTTCGCTGAATGCAAAAGTAATTCCCGATCAACCGTGTCGATGTCTATCAGAGTTTGCAATGGCAACGCAAAACAGCACACAGCTGAGTGGTCAATGCGATCAGGTGACATTTCACTTTGTTATGACTCCAACCGCTACTTTTATTCCATTGCCAGACGTATGCTTGGTCACTAAAAGTTGCCGGTGCCGCTGATACTGCTGCTGATGGCGACTAAACTACCTGGTTAATCTCACCAGCCTTCATTTGTTTGTCCCAAGTATGAAGCCACGCATTTCTCACTTCGAAGGTCCAAGTGCACTAGCGCTGTAAATGGTCCATTAAGTACCATCATGGTTGATCGGGTGTCAGCCGTTACACGAATAAATGTAACTACCTTAAAGTTAATGCAGACATTAATGCTTAGACCTTGCATGCCTCTTTTGCATATAAGCGATGATGGGTGCACTTACGAGATCGGAAGTCAACCACCTGTATGTGTGTAGAGACACTTCTAGAGAATCCGAGCTTATTATTTTGATGGCAAAGACAAGCAGTAGGAGGAATTAGGGTTTTATTCTGCCTGGGAGGAAGCCAGAGAAATAGCTGCAGGCTTGTAAATCACCCACTTTCAGTACGAGGAAGTGAGATGGTAATGATTGATGCCGATTTGGGTCTACTGTAAGCACAGGAGCGTTATTAACATTAAGGATGAGTAGATAATGAACCTCCTCACGAGAAAAGAGTGGATGACGACTGGCGACAGTAACCTCCGCGGTATCTTCATCTGCAATGGAGTATTTTGAAGTTGATGCGGTTAATATGCTTGTAGTTGGACTTCGGTGACACCGATGCTTACTGCCTGTGGGCTGGCTTAATCAGCTGTGATATGAATTCTGTGTTGTCACGGGAGGGCATTTTAAGAAGTACTGCTGGGTCAAGACGGCAGGACGATGGTGTTATCTTGAGGCCATATCTGTGGTGTCACGGACGTGGGAACCGGCGTGAAGTGGAGTGGTTTTGTCAGCTGCTCGTTTGCAAGCCTTAGGATGGATGCTTTTCTTTAAGAAGGTAGTGTAAGTAAATAAAGCATTTAGGATGAACAAATTCGAGTGCACATTTAGGGTTGATGATGTCTGTAATGCGTTGCAAGGAATAAAGTAATGGAAGGAGTCCCATAGATTCTATTTTACTGCGTGAACCGTGAATTTTTGTATTATGCAAAATAAAATGCAGTACGCAGTCTGCTTGGCTAACTGTCAGCTTTGTTAGGAGACACGATGTCTCGGCCATTGTATCGGAGCCGAGTAGACTTAGCCACTTCTAAATGTTAGATATGTATATCTTGCCCCAATGTCGTGTTTTTTTTCTAAGAAGTCTTGGTTGTTACTGTAGCGTCCCGAGGCTCCCTTGAAAGCAAAAGAAGGCGGAATGCTAGGGTAGAATATACATATTCACCAGACAGAGGAAAATGGGCCGCTGGCATGGCCTGGAGGCCAGCCCCCGCAGCTAGGGCAGTATGGCCGCCTCTGTGACCTTGACAGAAACCGGCAGTTCTAACAAACAATGTACTACAGTTACAGCACGTACAAATTCTAGCAGAAAAAATTCTCGTTGAATCAAGTTAGTAAGAATGTTCCAATCCATTCAGCCTGTTATTTCAATGAGCGTAAAGACCAGAGGGTGGATAAAAACGCGCCACAGTATTTTATGCAGTAGCGTACATAAGATAAATATGTAACGATGCGGCATAATGTGATTTAATCATTTGGAAAGCTTCATTAACCATCTCGTGTTTCTTTTTCATTTGTAAATATTCGATTTGTTTTGTAAACCATTTCTAAGAACAAATAATAAAAGATATTTAATTATACTTAGTTTCACAATTTGTAATTATATTTGCGGATGGTTAGTTTATAAGTAATAGTCTGAAATGCTTATGCTGTTTAAATGTATCCTTAAGGCTAGAGGCGGGATCGCAACCCGAATCTGGCGCTTAGCAAAGCATCAAGTTCTTCAGAGTGGGTTAGTGTCTGGCTTGTCTGATCTCTGGTGTTGGTTGTGGTCAACTAGTTGGTTATTTTACTTTCGCTGTGTGGGCTGGCTTCTGGGCCATGTTGGTGGCCTCAATCCCTCCTGTTTGCATACGCATATACGGATGTATTCTACACGAGAATTATTTCGTCAAGGAGTACTCGCGGCTCTACATTGGTGTCTGGGGAGGGCGAATCTGACCTTAAAAGATTTGTGTTCTGGTTTCTACTTCCGGTGCACAAGAGCAAGGCGGAAGAAGTACACGTACTATGGATGGGAGAATCGGTGACGACTCATAACAGCAGGGTTTGGAATGATGTCGGCTTTCGGAAGCTACTCTGGTCTCCTGTTCTGCAGGAAAGCTACTAACAACGGGAGGGACACTAGCAGTGAACCACAGGAGGGAGTTTCGTTGCAGGGCTTTCCCACTATTCCTGCATAAAGATGTCGACAGTGTGAACGGGCACAAAACCCTATCCCTGCAAACTCGTGCTAAATCCTTTGTTCTTCATAAATCTGCTTTGAAGCCATTGTTTCAGTGGCTAGCTGTGGGCACATGTGATGGCCGACAGAATTTCCTATCCATGAATCCAGTTTCCAAACCGGGCGAAACTCCAGACCAATTAGAATTACCGTGGCTGATCGGTGACGTCATGGTCAGGTGTCGTCACAGTTGCATATAAATTTGATGACTGGCACGGTTGGCTGGTGGATGTTCTCTCAGTGCCAATTACGTTGAGATGGCTGACGCGGTAGATTTACCAAGGGGAGCATCTGGGACGACGCTCGAAAGAAGAGAGGCTATGCAATACTTTGCTTACTTGGCTTTCGCAGGCTGCGCTGACCTCTGTGCAAGTATCGTCTTTGATCTTCAAAGAAGTCTCAAGACTCCGCGCCGATGGAAGTCCATCATTCCGCTTTTCTTGAGACTGTGTCGTTTGCTATTAGTTCGAGACAATGTATTTGTCACAGAGCAACCTGATCGTTCATTTTCGGGATAGCCGTAGGGAGGAGGAGGTGGACGAGGAAAGTGTAGCATTTTTTTGCGATTTTCCCTTTTTTTAAAAGTTTGAAGTTAAAAATACTTAGCTTCTTGACAATGTGCTCGTCTTGTCATTTTTAAGGTTATCAGCCGCTTTTAGTTTATTTTCAGTTGATATGCTGCTTACCTACCGATTTTAATAATGCTAGGATGTTAAAGAGCGTCAAACTTTATCCTCTGCTTGGTGTCATTGACAGCCTAGAAATTGTTTCTATCCTTTCATGATCTGGAAATTTTGAGGAATTTATTTGTGACTGGACTTATATGTCACCCCACAGTTTGCTAAGAAGGGACTCCAACTTGCGCGTTGCTATTGTTTTTGCGCTCTGACGGATTCAATGCGCATATTGTCGGGCGAATATTTGCTTGTATTCTAAACTCTTCCTAACTAAATAATACGAGCTGCATCATCCTGGATGTTATAGTATACATGTTGGTGAGATCTTTCGTGACTATTTGATGCGGACACAGCTACAATACCCACAAAGATTGTTGTTGGGTTTGGCCTTCCAAGTCGGTGGAGTGAATCGCGACTTCTGCAGACGCAGTTTGAACAAACACAAGCTGAGGTGGTCGAGACTATGCTACGAGGGAGACGTCGACGCCTAGTCTGCACTACTATTGGTCCAAGTGTCAATCCGCTGACTTGGTTGTCATAGACAATCACGAATGGGATTGTCTCTCGGCATCCCGCTTTGTTACGGTAGGCGCGTGGATGTTTCGAGTCGCATTTTGTCGGCACGGGTGATGTGTGAATAGAAACTTCGAATTCTACTATTTAAAATGGACACGGATGAGCACGCGAGGGAGTATATCAGTCTACTCCCTCAATCTGCAATGAACATGTCTCGCCTTGATTGTTAAATCTGCGCCAAACTTGTCAGAGGTCTACGAAGCGCGGTGACGCCTGCGTTCATGACATTGTAAACAGGACGGGGCGTTGTCGTTGCTAGTAGTGTGGATACACTGGGAAAGGAAATTGTCGATTTATAGGCATAAATAATTAGGTGTTGTCTAGTACTCGCTTTGAGGAATGTAGTCTTGCGTTTACAACGGGAACTGGCGGTCGGATGGGAATTACAGCATGGAAATCCTACTTGGGTGGCCTTGATAGTAGCTTGCTATCCTGCCTAGTTAATGCCGTTTTTTATTCACAATCCACACTACTGATGAGTATGCATGTAGGCATCTACACCCCAATTTGGAGGATAAAATCGCCCACAAAAGAAGCCAGACCGTCTGCCATGAGCGTGCTCGCGCTCATGATCGCAACTGAATTGTCAAAAGAATTAATCACGACACCCCAATCGCTGTTTAAACAATGCTGCAAATTGGAGTTTTTGTTTGAATTCGCTCGGTCCCTATTCAAAAACCAGGAAATGCGATTATATTTCATCAATTTTACTACTTTAACTGCAGAGATCTTTCACAAATCCCGATGAAATTCATCCCCAGTTATCACAAACTGACGGGGGACGCATGCCGTACCTATGCCACGTGACAAACGGGCGGGAGCGCCCCCTAGCGTAACGGACTCGAGCGAAACGTAAAACACACTCGCATGAATAAGACGGTAAACGCACCGTCCGGCTAAACCAACTCGTGGATAAAATTGAGAAACTAATGGCTGTCCACATTCCTTCCAAACAGTAGCTGGACACGTGTGTTCCGCGGCGAGGATGCCCAAATCCTAGCCCCGAATGCTATTAGCAGAGGGCAGGGCTTTAGCGAAAAGTCCCAAACCTTTTGGATGGGACGAGTCAGCAATCCCGGAGTTCCACTTCTGAAGGGGAAGCAGCGTGTAGCAAGCAGTCATCATGGTGACGATGCAGACACTACTCCTAGATTATAGTCATTCGAATGGAATAGTTCAGAGCCAACTGGAAGAACGGTGGTAAGTTGTACTGGGTTGGCAGACCCAACAACTTCCTAAATATCAAAATCAATTGCCAAACCCTATCATTCGGGGAAGAAAAACTAGTCGGCCCTTACTATTAGAAGGCCGAGCACCCTTTGACATCTATTATAGGTCATTGAGAATGTATAGAGGGGTATAGTAAAAGGGTTCAAAGTATAGATGTGTCGCGCTCCGGATTGCGACCACGCTGCTCTGCGACCAGGCTCAAATTGTCCTCCCGCCTCTGGCCTACAAAGCACATTTAAAGAACAGCCCACTCGTCTTTTGAGCGCTGTCCCCGATGCTCCTCGCGTTGGCTCGGTTTAATTATGCCGTCGGGTGGTTTTTTCTGCAATTTACGTAGGCTTCATCCTTGTAACCAACTGGAGGAGCACCTTTGTAAGATCGAACCTTGTTGCGTTGGGCGGTTACTGGCTAGGTGCGGACTTCTGCATTCCGGACGAGGTAGTTCGTGGGAGAGAACTTTTACTACATGGGAGGGATCCTCACTGTAAAGATGGTAAAATTTGCGGTGTGTTCCAGGCGAAGGAATCGGCCTGTGTGTCTGGACAAGATCTCCTTCATGGTAGACAGTGAGTCGACTGTGCTTGTCCTAATATTTTTTTCTGGTATAAGGTCTTTGTAGGTGGCGCCGGGCAAGTTTAAACGTCTTTCTTATCCCTTCTTTACGACGTAGTACGTAATCCGCGGCATTGTTGGCAGCCACTTCCTCACTCGATAGGAACACATCGGAGGGGACTCGCATTTCGCGGCCTGTGAGCACCTTGATCGGAGAAACACCGTAAAAGCCTTCGGTAGTCCTATCGGGGTCCGGCTAGTTCTCTACTTGTCCGTTGCCCTAAGGATGCCCAGGTGTCGTGCGCGTCTTTGCGATTCCAAGGGATCTGCATAGTTCAGCGAGGAGTCGACTTCCAAATTGAAGGCATTGGTCGCTATGGCCTGATTCAGGCACTCCGCGTCGACAGATCCAGCGATTGGAAAATATTGACGTGACCGCCTCGGTATCTTGTGACTTCATGGGTTCTGCTTTGGTTACTTCCGTGAAGTAGTCAACCATAACCAGGATCTATCAATTTCCCCTTTTGGTAAGTGGTAGAGGATCCATGATGTCTATGCCCACTCGTTCGCCCAGAAATGCCATGGGCTTAGGCTGCAGGGGTGCAACTACTGTGGAATGAGTGTTCTTGAAACTGCTGCAAGTGATGCAGCTTCAGCAAAAGTCATGCACGTCTGGGGAGAGAGAGGACCACCAGTATCGCTTCATCAAGACCTCCACCATCTTTTTCTCGCCCGCATGGGCCAATTGTTCGTACAACTCTTGAAGGACTGTTTGTATCAGGGAACATGGAACAACCAGACGCTTGGAAGACGTGACGTCTTCTTGGTACCACAAGACCTCATCTTCCAGGGAGTTTTGACCATTGTTGCCATATCTGCCTGACTGCCTTGCAGGACGATTTAATCTCTTCCGCAGTGGGCTTGGACGAGGATGCCAGAAACCTGTCGTATACCAGGGAAGTGTCGGGATCCGTACTCTGTGTGTTTCTCCACTGGCGTGTAATTGGCTCGCTTAAAAATAGGGCACCCACTATACCTCAATGCCTACCTGCTGAGAGAGGTCTGTAAGATAATGCATCCGCGTTGTCATGCGAGTTCCCTTTTCTGTACTGCACAGTAAAGTCACATTGTTGCAATTCCTCGTGTCAGCATGCGACCGAACGGTCGATCTCCTTCATTGTTTTCAATCAGATTAGCGCCTGATGGTCTGTTCGCACTATGAACTGTCTCGCTATCAGGTAGTGCTCGAAGTGTCACACCATTGTGTAGATGGCGAACGCTTCACGTTCTGTTACACTCTGTCTCACTTTTTTGTTTAGTCTGGCACTAGCGTGGACAATGACGTGTTCTCTGCCTTCTTTGTCTCTTTGTGAAAGTACACCGGCCACAGCCACGTCACTGGCGTCCGTGTCTAGTGCAAAGGGTGGTGCGTCGGTCTCGAAGTTTAGTAAAGCCAAAATCGGAACGGAGCAGAGCGTTCTCCTTAGTTCTTTGAAGGCTTCATGATGTTTGTTCTCCAACTTAAAATTCTTTTTCTCCTGCTTCTCGATTAGCTTGTGTAGGAATCTGGCGATCTTGGCAAAGCCTTTAACGAAACGCCTATAGTAGTTTCCCAAACCGAGGAAGCTGCGGAGTTCTGTCTGATTGGTTGGTGTTGGCCAAATTCTCACTTGTTTTGTACGATCTTCAGTGACCGCCATTCCATCTAAAGAGATTGTGTACCCCAAGAAGGTGACTGAACGACGAAAAAAATGGCACTTCCTTGGATTCAAGGTCAAACCTGCATCCTGTAGACGGTCCAAGACTAGTTTAAGATTGGCGTTATGTTCACGAATGTCTTTATCGAAAACAAGGACGTCACCGAGGTAGATTATGCAATGCTTCGGAAAAAGCCCAATCAGTGCCGTCTGCATCAGGCGCTGGAAAGTGGCTGCGGCGTTACAGAGTCCAAACGGCATTGCCTGGAATTCATAAAGCCCATTGGACACTATGAAAGCCGTCTTCTCCATCTTTTTCCGCTGCGTCTACTTGCCAGCATCCGGATTTTAAATCTAGTGTGGGGAACCACTTTGATCCATGCAGAGAATTCAAGGAGTCGTTGATATGAGGTAAGGGAAAAGCGTCTTTCTTGGTTACGGCATTTAGCTTTCTGTAATCGATACACAGCCGTAGGCTACCGTCGCTTTTCCTTACCAGTGTGATTGGGGAAGCCCATGGTGACTTGGATGGTTTTACAAATTCATCCTTGATCATCTCGTCCACCAGACCGTTTACTTCTTCCAAAAGAGGCGGCGGTGCGTCTGGGTGGTTGCCAAATCGGTCTGGCTTCACCGGTGTCAATGGTGTTTGAGGATATTTGTCCGTCCGAGTTTCGCTCCTTGCCATGAAAACATGCTGGGATACTTGCTAAGCGATGAGCGCAGCTCCTTTCTCTCGCTATCGGTGATCTGCGTCAACAGGGAGCAAAGCTAATAAAAGTTCTTGATGGGAATGCCCGCAGCCTCGAAAATGGTACTACAGATTTCGTCTGCGTTCTTTTTTGAAGAAGGTTTGACTGGGATTATTTCCCTATGCTGCTGGGTCGCAAAGGTGCCTTCTGTGAAAATCAGGATCGCTTTGGTGCTACGAAGGAAGTCGATGCCGAGTACCGCATCCCAAACTAATTCTGGGCACATAGTAAATTGGAATATTAACGACGTCTCCCTGCTGCTGAGAGAAGTTCTGCATCGGGAGGACCGGTGCGAAACTAAGTGCGGATATGTGGGAAAGCTTGAAGGTTCACTAATGACTCGGATGCGCCTAACTCAAGGAGGAAACTGCAGGAACACCCCTCTAGCCTGCCAGAGACTCACATAAATGGGCGAGAACCATATGGGGGTGGGCAGGATAAGGAATAACGCGGCTCACCCGCTCTTGGGACACTGGGCCACGGAGTCCAACGTAGACGTGTAGGATTCGGTCGGCTTTGGCCGTCTGAGACGGCGATGTCAGGAGGAGTTCCTGACGCTTCCCGGTCGCTGCCTCGACCAACTGGCTAAGATCGTTTAGATTCATGAGGTGGGGCCTCGCCGCGATAGTTAATGGTCGAACTCTGGCTCTGAATTGAACGGCCACCCAACTTTTTATCCTCTAAAGACCCGTTTGAATAGGAGTTGCAGGACCACAGCATACTCCCCATCGTTTTCGCCTGACTTTAATCGCGGCAAAAGAACTCTCTAGTCATCGATTTCGCTCCCTGATCAATGGCAAGTTGAGCCAGTATCTGACAGCACCGTTCAAGATCGGATTCGGGTGCGACTTCAGCATCAATTGCTGCTAAGAAAAACTCTTGTGGAAGAGCGCGGAGGACCATCGAAATTCTCCACCGTTGAGGGCATAAGTGGATGCTGAACCTCACGGTTTTCATCCAATCTCCGAAATTCATTCCTTCTTTGAAAAGGGGGAGTTTCGCCAACGCTGCCACCCTCTTTCCGCCCTTACTACTAGAAAACTGGATACTCTTTGACATCTTCATTATAGGTCAAAGACAATGTGTAGAGAGAGAGTAGAAAGATTCAAAATGAAGATGTGTCGCGCCCTGGAGTAAGACCATGCGGCTCTGCGACTAGGTTCGAACTGTTCTTCCGCCTCTGGCCTACAAAGCACATTTAAAGAGCATAAGTATTAAAATACCAACTCACAGATAATGTTAAACACTTTTCCATTTTGTGCTGCGAAATGTTGAAGGACAGATCCCTCGGACACATTCAAATTTAAGCTTGGGGTCAACTCTTAAGAACACTAGCAAACAATGTAAAAAGTCGATTTCTATCATTGAGCCACAAACCAAAGAAAATTGCTAATTCATGCTTGGTCGCTCTTATCGATAGCAGTATCAGCGGACAAAAAGCTGGATCAGCGGCCCAGTTAATCACAGAAACGTACAATGATCTTATAACAAACTGCTGGAATATACTGTGATGCTAAAAGTAGTTAGAAAACATGTGTAATAGTTAAAACGATCACAACACCATGCATAAATTTGTAGGAGATTTCGTCTCCTTAAAATGCGCAACTTTATAAATGAATTTTGCCATATGCCACACAAAAACGATTTTGTAAGCTAGCATTTTGGTCTAAAATTCTTATAATCTTTCCTATCACGAATTTTTCCTACACTTACGCACGCACATACTTATCTAGATGCAAATATTGGCATTGGAGTATTCGACGTCAATTTTTCATCCTTAGCCATAAAGTGCAAAATGAAGAGACCCAAAAAGCACTATTTCTTAAGACTTACATTATTACGCTCCTTTTTATACTGAACTAATCTTGGAGTGCGCAATTAAAAAAATGTTTGCGGTGTATTTGTTATTGTACTTCGGTACGCTGGGTTCTTTTGTTTTTATCAAAGCTAAGGCTTAAGCAGGGAGGCTCTGCTTGTTGAAAATGGAAAAACCCACTCAGTATCTGACTTCACTTGATGCTGGTGACTTTCTGGATCCCGAATTTCATAGGGGTGCATTTCTCTAAGATAGCTGTTTCTGATAAGCATGGTGGCATTACCAGGTAGCACTAAGTGCGGATTTTGCTCCAGTTCATCACTTTGCACATGGTTCAGGTAAGAACCTATTGCATTTGATGAAGCCTTGCACACTAGCAGATTTAATGTACCTGTTTTGCGACAGCTTGCTGTTACCTTTTGTCCTTAAGTCTTTATCTAGCAGGTGCATGGGACAGTTTTAGTATTTATGTTCCCATAGTATTTATGTGTTGAACAAACTGTGTACACGAGCCTCTTCCCACTCCGATTGTTCATTGACTTCCACATCACCAATTGGAACTTGAGTTCCCGATCAAGCGTTAACCTTTTTTAGTTGAGAGTTTAAGGCATGGTTTAAGCAACTACTCAGTTGCAGGTTCAGCTTCGACATGAGCTGGTGTTTGAGGCAGAATTGGAGTCAAAGGAATGGCAACTTGGACCTGAAACTCTCTGCATTGCGATTCTTTAACCTAAATTTTAGGGTACAGTGCAAATTGGGGTTGTTTTGTTCCAACTTAGACTGCGTACAGATGCTGTTGCATGACGGCTGATTTACTAGCACAACTGAATGATTAGTGTCATTTTGCATACGTTTTAGAAACTTTTATTCAGCAGACACTTTCGCACAACGTAAAAGTATCGCATTGGTGAATATTAAGTGGACTTAGTTAAAGGTGTTTATGGTCGTGGTATTTCCTCCCACTTGTTTATCATGAATTGCTTGAGATTTTGAAGTGGATGGAATGATTATTTGTCGTTTTACGCAAGTCCGCTGAACTTCAACAAGCGAATTCTGTCTGCGCATTTCAGAGGACAATTTGCTATTGCTCTTTTCTCAAAGTCTTCACAACTGTATTGTACGAGTTGTATTAATCAAGTCGTCATAATATTCGTATTGGCTGAATCTTCCGTGTTTATTAAACGCGGATAGACCTGTAACTTCGGCGAGCGTGATTTCAACAAACACAAGTCGAAATGGTAAAGGTTCTGCTCGAACAAGGAGTCAACTCGCACTCTACGCCACCATTAGACAAAATGTCAATTCGCGGGTTTGATTGGCATGATTATTACCGAACGTCATCACGGTCAAGATTGCTTCTCTGTATCTCATTTTGCTCCATAGGTACAGGGGAATTTTTTCGGTTGTGGTTTGTTAGCACAAGTGATGGACGGATGCGATTGAAGACGAATGAACATGTAAAGCAGTATACCGGCCTTATTCTCTCCAAGTCTGCAAAGAGGCTGTATCTCTCCGAGACTATCGATGATGAGGCCCGGTGATCATGGTCCATTGAAAGTCTTCAAAGTGCAGTGTTGTGCTGTGTTCTCGGCATTCATGGCGCGATAGTCGGAAAGGACCAATCGTCAGTTCAACGTGGAGTATGGATGAATGGAGGAAGAGACCTGCCAAATCACACGTACACATAATTATAAATGCACTTAAAATATAAAAGGTCTTGTCTTTTATTTTCTTCAATGAGGTGTGTTAGACTAACTGTATCTTCGTTCGCACCATCTCTTACTTTCCCATTTCCCACATGCTCCACCTGTTTGCTTCGATCTTGAAGCAAAGTTTATGCTTAGGTGCCTTCACCCAATACTCTCGGTTTTGGTGAAGGGAGTTACTTCGAGCCTTCGCCATTGCATCTTTGCAGGGTGGGCTGGCTTTCGGGTCATGCCAGTGGTCCTAAGCCCCACTGTATGCCAAGTATATTTTCTGCTTGGGTTTTATGCTTCCTTTCGTCTTTGGGTACCACACTGGTGGCGGCGGAAGGAGAACCTAACATTAACGTACAGACATCCCCATTTCTACTGTTGGGCGGTTAAGTTCAGCGAGACGGAAGAAGTTTATGTGCTAGTGGATGAGGGAGTTGGTGGTGATCCTTAAAGGAGTTGAGAACAACGTCTACCTCTGTTAGATATGACTGGGCAGCTTGGAAACTAAACATACTTGACAAAAAGGGGTGAGCGCAAAACTCTACCCCTACGGAGGCGGCGCTGGATCTCTTTTGTGTTTCATGACTGCTTCTAGGTCAGTGTTCCTACAATTAGCTATGAACGTGTGCGATGGCCAACATTTCCCATTGTCCTCCCGGTTCCAATTCCGTACAGGACGGAACTCTGGATCCGGCAGAATTGCCATGAGGGATAGTGACGCTGCGGTCACGGTTTGATCATGGGTGTTGTGACGGTTGATGCGGAAGGTGGATAAAGTGGAATGCCAGAAAGGCTCTCAAAAGTGAGGGGGCTATGCAACGCGGGCTGGTTGCCTAACTCACGATATTGGGGAAGAGGTGCTCTGTATCTTGGCTGCTGTACCTTTGCTAAGTGGACTAGCTTCTGGACCGTACTTGTGGTCTCAAGCTCTTCCGTCTGTCAAATTTATGCAGTATTTGAGTACTTTGCCTTCTTTTGTCTCCATGGTAATCTCTACGTGCCACGCACGCCAGCCGTTCTTAAGTGGGATGTGATTTTCACCGCCTAATAAATTCTCTTGTTACTAAGTCATGACAGTAGTACGTCTATTAGTGTTTTAATCAAGGATATTCATCTTTTTATTTTAGAAGTTTGCTGCCTTAGCTAATCTTATCGCCTGCATATCTGGTCGGAGTCTTCTTGTGCAATTTAATTGTCATTGAAAAAAACACTCTAACAGATAATTAATTAGTTTTGACAGTTCTTCCTGTTTCCCTATTTTAAGGGCTCACTTTAAAATTTTCGGCTGAACGCTTTTAACACGATTTATTTTGCAGATCACGTTCGTGGCAATAAAATCCAAGCTTTTCCAACCCTTTAATATCGAATCAAAGCAATCACTGTAGGGCTTCCGCCTTTTTCCTTCTCGTCCCCTTTACTACTCCTCACATAAGAAGGTTAAATGTTCTTTGGCATCCCTATTGTAATGGGTGAAACAGTAGATGGCGTATTAACACAAGTTGTGGGGCTGAACTGCCCACGTCAGGAGAATCGGATCGCTCCTCCGAAACCCAGAATCAAATTGTCCCCTCGCCCCCGGCCTACAAGATACATTTAGAGAATGCGAGCATTACAACCATGGTGCACCATTCCAAAAAAGATTTACGCTTTACTCCTTACAACGAAATTCACCGAGCATTTGGGTTTTGAGGCACCCTTTAACAATCCGACACCCGTAAATTTACTACAAAATTGTCTCAATTTATGCATAGCTTGCGAACTTTGTAAAACTGCAATTAAATGAAAATTTGGAATGCGCTTTTCGGAAACTCCTTCATTTTCTTTCATATTGTTTAAATAACAGCGCTTTAGCTAAAATCGTGATTTTTATATTCAGAGAAAGAAAATTAACTCAGAATTTTTGTGTTGCCCTCTATTTCTGGTGCTTTTAGACCTTTGAGTTTATTTTAATGCAAATTGACAGTGTTTAACTTTCCGTTTGGGTAAAAGTCGACTTGGTTGATTCACTGTTTTATAAGTTAAAATAGTTTCTCTAAACCTTGGAATTACCTCTAAAATACTTGTAAATGAATTGTTAGTAGCAGAAGAGGTATAATGGCAACTTTGAAGGCAACACTGAACACCTCGGCGCCTCTACCACTGCGTACGTGACGGTGGTCGCGATTTCATGCAAACCGTTGTACAAAAGCTTCACCAATTTCCACTGCTCTGCTTGATATGCATCAACCGCATCGTAGCACACCCAAGGGGCGGATGTGCATTCCTGAAATGGGTGTAGCAGTCTTAATGCAAAGAACGCTAGCCAAATCGTGTGGGGCGGTGCCTCTCCAGCTGGCTGCGTCCCATTCAAGTGGATCTGTTCTTCCAACTTCTCGTATGACATCACTAGCTAGCCTTTACGTTAATGTGCCTCGATAAACTTTCTTTACGCCCGAAAAATCAAAAAGCGTGGTCTAGAGTAACTATACACATCTTGACCGGATAAAATAACTGGCATCGTCAAAGAATGTGTGCACCATTTCGTTTGTTCTACTCTCGATTTGGGTTTCGAGCCCTTGGGTGGCCACACAGTCCTGACCGCGTAGGCTGGCCTCCAAACTCTTCCAGCAGTTCCGTTCCCTCTGTTCATTGAATACATATTCTGCTCTAGTCTTATGCCTTCTTCTGCCTTCGAGGAAGTCTCGGGAGTCTTAGGTTCAGTAATTGTCAAAGTAGGCATTTTTTCTCTACGAAACATAGAATTTGACTATGCCAACTTTATGTCGGTAAAATGTGCACTTCCACAGATAAATTTAGACATCTTGCTTCATAGCATTGACTAAAAAACCTTCGTTTCTTCGAGTTAACTAGCCTAGCCTATATTCCCTTTTTGGAGTCCATTTTGGCCTCCAGCAAGTCTGTGCTAATACTTTCCCTTTCAATTATTCGTGAAATTTGCACAAACCTCTCCGTTGTGGATCAGTTGGTGCACAATGTTTGAACAATAACTTCAGGAAATGCCTTTAAGCATAATTTACACAGTAAAAGCCTCTACATCCGCACCTCAGCTTTGACTTTGTCTGACCTCTGAACAAGGGCGTCAGTGATGTGTGAAAAGATTATTCAAGGATCTAAAATGAGCATTATTGATGAGAGACGAACCTATTATACTTCTAGAAGTGATCAGAAGTGTATAAAAGGTGTTTTTGACGATGTTTTGGTCGCAAACTGCAAAGAATCTGTACCTTAATTAATTTAAATTAATTAAATCATCAGCCATAAAGAACAGTAGAATTTATTGTAGCTGGCAGAGGCGGTTTGTCAAGGTCTAATTTCCTTCAGTAAATTTTTTAAACTCTTTATTAATCTGAGTATTTATGACAGTTAAACAAAGCAAATTGCTTTCAGAATGAATCTGACATCGCTCGTAATCGGCAGCGGCATCGAAAAATTGAATTTCCCTTGTGCTTGGTACTTATCTGTAAAAATGAATTTTGGTAAAATGTTGTGTTCATTGCAAGCAACGCGGTTTTTCTGCTGTTACCGCTTCAGTGGGTCACACGCCCCTCACCATTCCCCCCGACACGAGTGCGTCAGAGGTCGGGAATTATACGCTGAAGTCGTCGCGTCATCATTAGCTTTGGAGCTCAGGTGCGGTGTCAGTGAGTGCCGCCTGGGTGTGTCACTGTTATTGCTTACTCAACAAGACAAAAACTAATACTTTCTTAGGAAAAAATTTGGAGGCAAGTGTACTTTTCGAATTAGATTCACCCAAAGATTGCTTTGACAGGCATCACGTGCGCATTACGATTCTAAGGGCTCTAGCCATTTAGTTCGGAACGTATTTTTCAATTATCATTATTGCGTTATTCTGTAGTATTCAGACACCTCTCTGAAGACAGAGAGAGTCATAGCACTTCGGAGCTTGGAGCTACTGGCATGGCTTAGATGTCAGCCTGACCGGGAAGTGTGCAATGGCAAACCCCTTAACTGGCGCCTTCCTTTATAACCGTATAAGAAAAAACAACGAAAACATTGCATTATTAACTTAATGCATACTTCCAGAATATTCTTTCCTTTTAAACGAATCACAATACTCATAGGATGTTACTGTTGAATTGATGGTGCGAATGAAAGGCCGCCAATGGGTGTGTTCGCACAACTACCGGCCCGTCTATTAACGATTGACTTGTATCTTTTATTACCTAATAGAAATCAACGACTTGTAGCGGGAGTCACAAGCCTTAGACATTTGTGTGACTAGAAACGTGACTCTTTTATTTAATGTTAGGGCATGCGATCAATTTCATGTGTTTGACCTTTCCTAAGAAGTAGTTATGCAATGGTTTCTTAATCATTGCTCATCAGTTACAGTTGCCTAAAGAATAGTCGCTTCGTAGCTACTTGATCTATGTCTGAAAATTTCCACGTATTATTAAACTCTGCATTTAAAAATTGGATGTGCATTTCACTACCACTGACCTGTCTATAGAGATCAGCAGTGGTAACGTGAATTGTAAAACTTCGGTGATTATCTTGCTAAACTCACTGAACCGATCCCGATTTCCTAGATTTACTAACTAATTGTACTGTCACTATGCAAAAAGTTGAGATACGTAACTTTCATTAACAAGCCAAATCAGGGAAAAGTGGAAGTAAGCATCATCGGTTTCGGCAGAATTGTGATTCAACTATGCGCCTTATAAAATGTTTTATTTTTGCAAATTTCTTGGAGATGAAAGACACTTCAATGTCTTCTCCTTTATGTAGAACCTTCAAATGCACGCTTTTACGCTCGCACACACGCACGCACGCACGCACACGCACATGCCAAAATTCGCCCCCACCGACTGTTGCCACCAATGAGGGCGCATCACGGTGAGGTATAAAAGTTCGGAGGTACGACTCAGATTCAGCTCAACCTCTCGATAATCATGATGGCTATTAGGGCTATTGTTTTGATAGCGTTCTTCGTAGTTTCTTTAGCGGCACAAGAAGAAGGATCTACCGAGAACGATGTAATTGAGGACGCAACCACTACTGAGAGTCCAACACTACCAACGACAACGACAACAACAACAACGACTACAACCACACAGCAACCAGTTGTAAATGATGAAAAGAATCCAACTCATTGGTATAAATTAGCTAAAGAGCGATTTGAGCGAGACTGTAAAGTCTTCCCCACCATGAAAAATGCTAAAAGGGCAAAGAATGTCATTCTTCTACTCGGTGATGGAATGGGAATGCCAACCATTTCTGCAGGACGTTTCTACGCAGCTCAGGAGATTGGTCTCAATGGTTCCATCAAAAAGCATCCTTTTGAAGAGTGGCCCTACAATACCATGGCACGAACCTACGATTTGGAAACTTCTGTCACTGACTCGGCTAGCTCTGCGACTGCCTACTTGACTGGTGAGGGCTTATTTGGGCTCCTAATCGCTCTTTCTATTTAGGTACAAAAACCCGAACTGGAATGATTGGACTCACCGGAGAAATCGGTGTCAAGCAATGTGGAAAATGGGACAGATGGTACTTCTCTGAATCCGTTTTGGAAGCTGCTCATAAGGCCGGAAAAGCAACAGGTGTCCTTACAAACACGAGAATAACTCATGCCTCACCCAGTGGTTGCTATGGCCATGTCAGTTATCGAGACATGGAAAGTGATGCGTAAGTTAGCTGCCTTAAATAAAATAACTTATCATTTAATTATTTTGCTATTATGAGTTATTAATTTTTTACAGGGACCTTGCGAGATTTTGCCCAAGTGATTATCAATCAATGGTTTGTCAGGACCTGGCCTGCCAACTGATTAACGACCATCCCTATATCAACGTTATGATAGGCGGAGGGCAAAAGAATTTTTATCCCCAAAATGTCGCACTTCCAGCCAACAAGTCCGAGAAGGGAGTTCGATTGGATGGGAGAAGTCTTGTCACCGAATGGAAAAATAATCAAACGACCAAAAATCATAGATACTGTCTTGTGGAAAAGCCAAGCGATTTAGCAAATTGTGACGCCTCTAACACCGATTACCTCTTAGGTAAGCAATTGTCATCTTTAACACACATAAAACCTACTCTTAAAGCATGCTTAATTTGGGATATTTGTTACAGCATTGCCATATGCGGATCACATGCCATTCAACCACTTGGTTGATTGGGGAGAGCCAAACCTCCTGGGATACGTTCGCAAGGCAATAGAGGTGCTGGAACATCAACCAAATGGCTACTTCCTCTTCATCGAAAGTGGTCGCATTGACCATGCTCACCACAATAACGAGGGCCGGTAAGCTCACACTAGTAAGGACGTTAAATAAACCCTAAAAAGTGGTTGGTGAACGCATTGGGTTCCTTTTTGTCAGCCGATCGCTAGATGAGATGAAGCACTTCGATGAGATCATTGCTTACATTGAAAATACGGTCAACTTGGAGGAGACTCTGGTAATTGTGACTGCGGACCACTCACATGCCTTTGAACTGGTTGGACAGCCAGGCCGATTCCAGAGCGCAATTGGCCTCGACCAGTATTATAGCAATAACGTGAGTTTAAAATTACAAATCCACCCAAGAATGTTTGGTGAACATTACAATGTTAAGCACTCAAGCATTGTCGCATTTTAGACCAATGATCATATGCCACTTCAAGGCCTGAATTACATGAATGGACCCAATGGATTGATTAATGAGTCCCGAAAAAATCCAGGCGTTTTGGACATCTATTCATGGACCTACAAGCAACAGACCTTGGTGCCCCTTCCATACGCGTCGCACGGAGGCGATGATGTTGGCGTCTACGCCATCGGACCCATGTCGCCCATCTTCCACGTGACCGTTGACAATACAATGATTGCACAGGCCATGAAGTTTGCCCTTGGTGCCGAACCTTTCGACAAGACACAGACACCTTGTGGATAAAGATGTCGATGACATAACTCCCCTTTACCATTAAAAATCAACTGCTTGAACCCTTGTAATTACAAAAAATTGTCATCCAGTTGCGATAAAGTGATATTTTTTTCACGTACAAAGTCTTTGCTGCACCGAATTGGGAGCAGGGTGAAGGCATTTTGATTACTTTAAACACACTTCAGGGTGGGTGAAGAGTTCAGCAAACAAAGTATTAACCCAAAGACTCAGAGTAATTTGTTTTTTGCCCCTCACGGCAAAGAGAGGGAAGAAGTATGTATAATCGGGTCTTCGTGAAATAATTGTTGTTTGTAAATTACGTTGCTATTGCATCAAAGTAGGGCAAATAAACTGCACCCATTGACGCACAGAGGAAGCGTTGGGCTTCAATGAAATCGTATCTTGATTCAATTAATGTCTGTTTTTCAATATAAGAAAGACAATGAGGATAGGAGCAGTGGCACCGTTTACTTTTTCATCCGCATCCGTGGGAACAAAAACGCAGTAAAATTATGAATCTTTAGGGAAATTTGCACTTAGTACCATGGGACGTTTTTGAAGACGAACGAGAACACATTACTCGGGCAGAATATGCAATGCCTAGAGAAAGTAGGACTTTGAGCTACTGGCATGGCTCAGAGATTAGCCGATCCAACTAAAAGCCAAGAGTTAAGTAAACGGCCCTCGAGTCACAGCTATGATTTCAAAATGACTAATTGTTAAGGCTGTCTTAATTCAATTCTGACTGGCTCCACTATGGCATTAGTGTTTGTGCTACAAAGACATTTTACCTGGCCTCTCCAGGGACACACCCCTGTCAAGCCCATGGGAGGCCACCTTGCACACACAATCAAGTATCTCAGTGGAATAAAAGCAATTTTCAATTGCACAATAACTTCAGAGGTAAAACGCAAGTGAAAAGAAATTTCTTTTTACACTCACCAGGAACTGTTAGTCATTGAATATCTTGACTAGCAGAGTCTGTTCTTCATGCTCATTCAAGAGTACCAATGCCGAGCAAAATGAATTCTTTGACCTCTGAAAAACGATGATTGGTTGGTTACCTGTCAGTTTTGGTAAAGGCTCCAATTATGTGTTACTATTGTGCCTTCCCAAATGTGTGTCGAATATGCATGCATGTTCCATCAAGAATTGTTTTCCTTCCCATTCGGGCAATTCTCGAGGCGCTGCATTAGAGGCAGCATGAAGCGGACCCAACTTTAGAAGGACATCCGTCCTCACTAAAGGGGTGGAAGACGTGTGCTTGCTGGGGAAGAGGAAGTCGGTGACGATCCATAATTGAGGAATTAAAAATGACGTCTACCTTTGGCAAACGTCTTAGTCCCGTGGTCTGCAGGAAGGCTGTAAACAAATGAAGGGACACTAGTCGTTAAAAATCTGGCGACTTTACAGAGCTGCCTACTGTGTCTGTATAAAGACATCAAATACATGAACTTGTGATACCTCTACTAGCTAGACAGAACGCGGGTAGAAATAACTGATCACCTCTGAAATAAAAACAACGTAGGAAGAAGGAATAGACGCGAAACCCTAACCTCACAGAAACATGTTATTAGTTCCTTTGTTGCATAACTAAATTTTAGGCCAATGGTGCTACGAGTAGCTCTAGACGCGTGTGATGGCCAGCATATTTCGTCGTCCCCGAATCCACTTCCCATAAAGGACAAAATTCCATGTCCATTAAAGCAACCAAAGACAATCTGTGGGTGTTTCCTTACACCACCTATTACGATGTGGTGGTTATGGAGGTTGACCAAGAGGGACCCGGGGACCAGGTATGATAGTAAAGGGAGCTAAATAACGCTTTAGTTATTTGTCTAACTCACGGTTTTGGTAAAGGAATCACTAAAGTGCTGCCTTCTTGTACTTCCGTCGGGTGGGCTGGTCTTCGAGACCAGCCAGTAGCCCCAACCTCTACGCTAGGGCGAATATTTATATTCTGCCCGAGTATTATGCCTTCTTTCGTCTTCAGGGAAGCCTCTGGGCACTACCGAAAAGCATACCTCCAAATCAGCTTCGTTACCACTTTAAATTTTAATTTTTTTCTAGTGATGTTAAGATCACTCTAACATATGTTGTCAAGACTTTCTTAGAAGTTGTGTTTATGAAAAAAATACAGATTCAACATTTTCTGGCAAGTTGTTGTGCTTAGTGAAACGCCTTGACGCAGACCAGTGCCACCTTTTAAAATCATCCTTTGATTTATTCAGTGGATATGTCTTGCGATTCATTTTGCATCATTATGCCATATTAGATTAATAGTGAAGCATTTAAGAGATATTCTGCCTCTTGAATAAATTTTCAAAGGGTGCCGAATATTCGTAAAATGTTTTAGGATTTCTCCAAAGCGGTCTTAGCTAACATGCCTCGCATTCATCCTCATACTAAGCATTAGATTTAAAGTAAAACAAATCAACTACTTTGGGATTTGAACTGCTTTCTTTTAGCTTTTTTGAAAAATTCAAGTGAACTAGACCTATTCTGGATAGGCGAACCATTAAAGGAATTTTTTTTTTGGTTGACGAGTGCATCAACTAGAAGTTATTGCAATCCTTATAGGCTCATCGCGACATCCAATTGGAATGCATTGTGTGGGCTCTTGACACACCTACCCACCCTAAGAAATCTGTATAAATACAGGTGGAAAGTCGGGTATCTCATCGCTATGATTGGGTCGGCATTCATATACGCCATTCTTCTGCAGGTAGCTTTAGCAAATGTCGAGCTGCCTCGCGTTCCTCTCCCTTATCCTCCGTTCACAATCAAGAAGGAGGAGATAAATCCACTATATTGGGAGAATTTGGCACGCAAGGAGTTTGATCGAGCTAACCGACAGTTTCCCGATTGGTTCAGCGCTGCCAAGAAGGCTAAAAATGTCATTCTCTTCCTTGGTGATGGTATGGGCATCCCCACAATAGCGGCCACCAGGTTTGATGGAAGCTATGAAAAGGGCATACCCTCAAAGCACACATATGAGAACTGGGAATTCGGAACTCTCTGCCGAACTTACGATCTCGAGACCATGGTCACTGATTCCGCCTCATCGGCAACCGCCTACCTCACAGGTGAGTGTGCATTTGAATGCTAGGCGTCCGAGGTCAAAGTGAACGTGGACTTGCCTGTTGCCAATCTTTTACTGTATTCACTAGGCACCAAGACTAGGACATCAATGATCGGTGTTACGGGAGCGGTGCTTGTTAAGCAATGCAGCATGTACACTCCTGAAGAGAAGACAGAATCGGCTCTTACGGCTGCGGAGAAAGCTGGAAAGTGGGGCGGCATCGTGACAACGTCCAGAATCACACATGCTTCTCCTTCTGGATGCTTTGGCCATGTAGCTTTCCGAGATTGGGAGTGTGATTCGTGAGTATTAAATTTCACATCATTATACTTTGTGTTTTTTTTTGCATTATTTTTAATGACGTTTTAAGTAAAAGCTGATTGACACATAACCAAGTCTTGTCTCATTATCCATTTTATTATTCATACACATTAAATGTTTTTTTGCTACATTTTTAGAGACTTACCAGCCAAAACTTGCACGGATTTAGCCTACCAACTGATAAATGAACATCAAGACATTCATGTTATGATGGGAGGAGGTCAAAGGAACTTCTACCCACAAGGAGTAGATTTACCATCAGAACCCGGTCAAAAAGGCAAACGGTTAGATGGAGTAAACTTGGCTGACAAATGGGCTCAAATGCAGAAAGACAAAGGCCGCAAACATGTCTACGTTGATAGTCCAAAAACATTTAACGAAACTGACTTTAGTCAATATGAGTATGCGCTAGGTAAGACTCCGTTGCTTTTCACTTCCCTTAAAATGCATTACGAATATAGTAGTAAAAATGTGCTTATTTTTACAAAGCTTTGCTCAGTGCATCACACCTTCCCTATGAGTTGGACAAACACCCAGGCAACCCAAGTCTCTACGAGATGACCCTGGCTGCAATCGAAATCCTGAAAAAGAGCCCTAATGGCTTCTTTTTGTTTGTCGAAGGAGCTCGAATTGATCAGGCACATCATGAAAATCGTGCAAAGTAGGTTTAAATCAAGCATTTTCATTGCAGTACATTTTTACTCCATGTCTCTCAAACATCGACCATCCTTTGCTCTTTAGGAAATCTTTTGCTGAAATGCATGCATTCAACAGGACGATACATAAAGTGTTTGAAATTATGGATCTCAAAGACACGCTGCTTATTGTCACTGCCGACCATTCACATTCCTTTGAGTTGGTAGGCCAGCCGAGCCGCTTCGCAACCCTCTTTGCTCCGGATAAAATCAAGGGCCCGACGGTAAGCATAAAGCTTAAAAAATCCTGAAATTTAAATGCTTTATTAATTTTGTTTAGCCTTGCGATCGCCTAAAATGTTTGTTAACCTTGACTCATGCCTAATAGACAAAGGACCATAAAGGAATGCTTCCAATCGGCTATATGACTGGACCCGGAGCGAAAATGAATGCAACAAGGGACAACGTTACAGAAATGAACGAAACATACCTCAATGACAAAGACACGCAACTTCAAGCTCTCATACCCATCAATTGGTCAACTCATGGTGGTGATGATGTAGCAGTTTATGCCAACGGTCCTTTCAGTTACCTCTTCCATTCAACGGTTGAAAATACCTTCATCGCCCAAGCCATGAAATATGCCATGTGTGCTCCACCCTATGAAAACGAGCCGTTTTGTGTTGCCTGCGGCCTAAAAGCCTCACTTTTCGCCATGATTGGACTGATCATGTGGTGTCTTTTTGATTAAATCAGTCTCCTTAATCCCACTCACATGAATGTCAGCACTTTTACTCTCTTAAATGAGCAGTATCACTGCTAAATGAGCTATTTTGTAAGAAATATATTGTCAAATCCCCTGCGATGCGTTTTATTAAATATTTGAGAATGGATAAGGGGTCTGTTTTAAAAACTGTGAATGTATTGGAGGAAACAATAAAATATCACGAAGGCAATAAAACTGTGGGCGGTTCTTCCCTTTCCTAATCTTCCCGTCTTCCGCCTTTACTAGTAGAGGGCTGGATGCTCCCAACCATCTTTGCTATATGTTGGGGGCAGGTATAGAGTAACAACATTGGAGAGTTTGGGACGAGGATGGATCAGCCTCCGGGGGGTTACCACGCCACTTTACGACCAGAGTAAAATTGCCCTCTCACCTCTAGCCTACAAATCACACTTACAGAGCATAGATATTACAAAACCATTGCAAAACTTTGTATAGTTAAAAAGTTAAGAGTTTGCGAAAATTTGATACTCATGTTATCAGCCACTAAAATCCCTCATAGAATCATGAGATGACCAGAGTCACCGCTTTACACTTAAACGCTAAAGATTACCACCGTTGTTGTTAGTAGCAGTAATTTAATTTAAATACAGAATTAAGGGCATTCATTTAATTGATTAACACTGCCATAATAGAGGCTGCACCTAAATATGTACTGAGCTGCATAGCTTTTTTGTTAACAATGTCATATAAAGTCACTAAGAGTCGAAAAGATATTTTGGCATCATTTATCACTTACTGTACAAAATACTTACATATACGAATATGATAATGCTGATAATGTTAGAGTTTGACCTAGACGCGTTTCAACTCATTCGTACATTTATTTATCCAGTTTACGTTATGGCTTGGATTCAAAGTTACAGGCCCTCTATTGAAACGAAGGATGCTGCTACGTAACCGGCTTTTGCTTTTATTTTAGATGTAGGTCTTTGTCTGGGACAGCTCTCAACTCTGCATTAAAAGTTGAAAATCAGTTTACACACTCAGTAAATGTTAACGCACAAATATCGAACTCAAGTATTAATGGCAATGAAAATACGGAGAAAAAGGACACAGCGGGAAACAACATTGCTGGAGTTATGCTTCCTGATTATCTTAAAGAAAATCTAGATATCGTTGTGGTAGTGATGCAAAACTATTTGATCTTCATGATATTAAGATTGGCATCAATCCCAGCTTAGGATCCGGGAACATCTGTCATCACTACGCTGGAACAGGAAACCATTTTTGTATTTCTGACGATTAACTTTTTATTGGTCTTATTAGGGACATGTTTGTATGAGTCACGACTCGTTCCCGTTCCTGTGGATTTTAAGGACGATGCTACTGTCCTAAAATATGGTATTGGTTTTACGAATATTTGCACCAGATCAGCAAAAGGCACATCCGATCTTTCCCGGAAGGATGTCAAGGAGGGTTCTGTTGCTATGCTTGAGAAGATTCGCTGCTATAAACCAAAAATTGCTGTCTTTAACGGAAAAGGTATGCTCTCCCTAAATTAATGCTATTGGGACGGAATTTAGCATTCTATAGAAGACTATTTTATATGACTTATGGTGAACCTTGTTTAGCGTGGTTGTCTCGCCTTTGTTATCCGGCTTATTTTTTCTTATGCCCGCATATGCCGTCCCGTCTTCATTCAGGAATTTATGAAACTTTCGTCGGCCATAAAAACTTCAGCATGGGAAAGCAGCCGGAGCCACTTGAAGGCACGAACACAGTAAGTGTCACAGCCTTACTGCGCTTTCTGGATTACAGATAATCTCCTACCTATTAGCTGATTCTAAACCCTAGGTAATCTTCGTTATGCCTTCTTCGAGCGCTCGTTGCGCACAGTTACCGAGAGCTGAGGATAAACTTCCCTTCTTCGTGGCTCTTCGGAAGTTACGGGAGCATTTGAGAGGCGAGCGACCTCATCTAGAGGATTCAGAGGTCATTTTTGCTGATTACACCGAGTTTCGTGTAACAACACCGGATCCCAAGAGCCTACGAAAAGCAGAGCGTCGGCGGAAACGGAAATCGGAAGCGGCTGCTGCTGCCGCCGCTGCCGCTGCTATTGAACAGGCGAACAGGGTGGTGGAAGGCGGTGTTTTGTCTTCTGGTAACGCTTTACAATTGAATTCACTTGACGACCCCTAAAGAAGGCATTGATTTCCATCAGATTCATCACAAAATTTTCATACTTATCAAACTATTCTTATCAGGTGTTATTGCCTCTGAGCCATCTGTTTCCCAGCTTGTGCGTCTTTCATAGAGCAACTAGCTTCCGTCGTTATTTACTTGGTCATTTCTCACCAGAGGAATAGGCGAATCTTGAAAACTAGGCTGGCTGCATCTTGGACGCCTACCAATTCTGAATCAATTGTCGGAATACATTTTTACTGGCAAGGTATTTCGGGGATATTAGGCTTCCAGTTCATTGCACTTTTCATTTCCTAAGAAAAACCTATCGGAATGCACTGAGCTCAAGGGGGGGATTTTGGGTTGCCCAGGTATGCTACTTTGAGCAACATTGGAAGGATTAATTGGAGTAATCGTCTCCATTCGTCTACACACTTGGTCTTCACAGCTTACTCAACTTTAGAAATAGGATAAGTTTACAGCTTCGGCGAATATGTCACTTCCAACGGGTTAGCAAATCAGCGCTTCCGAACGGCATCCGTGTTGCCTTTCTCACTCCCTAAAGCCTCACTCCGTGGCAGAGGTCTCTCACTCTCTGTCTCTCCCTACCCCGCACTGCCCTCTCTGGGCCTCTCCCCCTTCCCTCTCCTCTAACCCCGTCAGAACACAGCCCGTCCACGAGCCAGGCCGTGGACACTGACACCGCCGCATCAAATCGACCACTCCGCCCTCTCTTTCTCTGCGCACGTGCACGCCTCCGTGCGTGCCCTCTGTGCGTGTCCCCGTTTCGTTCTCTCTCTCTCACTCTCTTCTCTCTACCTCTACCTCTCCCGTTTAGTGGGTCAGACAGGCAGGCAGTCGGGCGCGCGCGCGCGTGGCACGAGCGGATTGATCGATTTTCTGCCTGCGTGTGTGCGCGACTGGCTGTGCGGTGCGCACGCATGCAGGCATGCGAACAGGCGAATGCGTGTGAGAGAGATGGATGGGCGGATGGATACAGGTAGTGGAGAGGGAGAAAACGAGTGAGAGGGAAAGAGGCTGGGGTAGCAAGGACGGAATGGAGAGAGGATGCTTGTGGGGTGACGCGGCATGCCGTCCAGTCAGCCGTTTCACCCTCTAGCCTGCTGGCAGACCGGTCTGTATGCGACGTACTAATTGGCTGACGGTTAGCTTTTGTGTACGGCCGGGATAAAACGTCCGCACTTTCTCAAGCCCTTTCCAATACTAATTTTTGTGCCGACTTGATGAAAAATGTGATTTATTAGATGAGGATTGATAAGTGTCTTGCTGATTTCTTTTCTGATATTTTTGAAATGATTTCGGCTTCCAAAGATATCTAAATAGGAAAAGCAACGATTACATTCTACCTACTTTCCTCGTCTTTCGAATAATCGACCCAACTTCCCTTTCTTATTTGGCACACATAAATTCCCGTCGTTTACCTTCAAGTAAGCAGTTTTGATGGCAAACCAACAAATTTATTAAAACTGCGATAGCACGCCTGCTCCTTCCCCAACTATTAACTAAGGCTAGGTTCATGCGCCAAAAGTAATGAGTTTAAAGTTCTCCCTCGGTAATTTAAACATATTTGGTCATACACAAGTGTTTGGAGAGAATCGCATGCTATTCCTTTCATCTTTCGACTTCGCTCTCCTGGAGTTCCGCAAAGGCACTCAGCACCAGTGTCTAGAGTGAGGATGTTTTCATTCGATCGTAATTTTCACCTAAAAATCCTAAACAGATCCGTAGCCCTTTGTGTCTGTTATCATCCATTACTTCCGCTTTCTCCTTTGGTTGGACTGTTCAATTTTTTCCTTACAGCATTCAACGTTCCACTGCTCTCATTAGTAGCTGAATGTATACTCCCTTTTAACACAGGAGTGAGGCCTTTTTTACCATTTCTGTACCGTATTTGGGTAAGGATAGGACACCTTTAAAATCTCCAAGAGCTTTTCCAACACTTCTTATCCAGCACTTTTTAGTAAATGAGAAGCCTGTGGTTTACCTCCTGTTTTGATTTATTTGATAATTTTCCAATTTTATTAACGGCCTGCCGTATTTTATTAGTACTTTCCTTCTTTTTTTAACAATCATTCTATCGGGTGAAAATTAGTCTCCCAAGTACGCATTTCCTTGTGAGTACCCAATTTTTCGATAATTCATCATCAAACCCTGGCCCTGGTTGATTTCATTTTTTAAATTAAAGGCTTTGTTAACTTTTGTTTTGTATTTTTGAATAAGCTACTTTGACGAAATTAGTACAATACCTATTAACTTTCCAGCATCGCCTCGGAAGAAGAAGAAACCCACCGGAGGGCTAACGCCCCAACAGTCGGCTGTGGGTGGAGACAACTCGGCAGTGAAGGCCATTTCAGCACCCAATCCCTTCATCTCCACTGACCAGTTTCAACAGTCTCTCCATCCTCCCTTTCTGCAGGCCTCAGCTCCAGCGCCCCAACCACCGCACATCTTCGCGATGCAACCTGCCACTCACTTCCAAGCACCCGCCCCTTCCCAAACACATCCACAGCCCCATCAGATGTTTGTCTCTGCCAATGGTCAGCTCATGACCGCTACGCCCATGGTGTCAATCGCAGTCCCTGCCGCAAGCACCCAGCAGGCAGCTTTGGCTGCTTCTGCTACCCCAGCGCCAGGAACCACCGCTGCAGCTTGCTATGGCTCTCCCTTCCAGCCCTTTCTCATGGGCCAATCGGCGCCGGGTCAGCCTGCAGGTATGGTCGCCTGGCAACCTACTGCCGCGTGGTCCGCCTATCAGCACGCAGCGGCTGCGGCGGCAGCAGCAGCAGCTACTGCCACTTCAGGCTCATCACAACAGCACCCACAACAGCAATCACAGCCGAATCAACAGCCATTTTCGCAGCATCATCAGCAGCAACATTCTGCTCAGCAGCACTTTGTGTTTGCCGGAGGACAAACGGTTGCTCCGGCAGCGACTCCTGCAGCAGCTTACCCCCAACAGCTCTACTTGGCATCTGCTCCGGGTGGGTATGAAATTGGCTTGACTTTGAGTCCGTCAGCCCTTTTCCATCTGAACCTCGACTAATAAGGCATTATAATCATCTGAATTATGGCCCTGCTTTGGCTATCGAATTTAGTAGCTCTGTGACACCGGCGCTATCTCAGTTTAAGTGTGTCCACAATTTGGAAACTTTGGTAAGCTTCACTTCAATATCTGCTGATTTAATCATTAATTTTTAACCGTTAACTGCAAATCATTGCTTGCTCCGCCTACAAATACATCGCCTCCAATAAGCATAATCCTATTATATGAGAAAATAGCTACAGCCGAATAACTGCTATTTCCTTATTAATTTAATTATATTTAAAAGTACAGCCTCGGAAACTTCATTATTTGCTTTACGTGATGTAATGTTAAGCATTTCTGACTATCAATTTTCGATATTCAATTCATTGATGCTACAATGTCAGATTAAACTAACAATTTATTTATTGCTCGAAAATGAACGTCTGTAGTTCCAAAACATTTGATCAAAATATGAATGTGCGCTAACAACATTACAGTGTAATAGGAAGAAGTTAAGCAATGGACAGATTTCCTTTTAACCATTTATACCCACTACCCACGAACTTCAGCGGCCACAGCAGCTAGTCCTACGTCGTATCACCTACTGCCGGTGGGCTGTCACCCACAGACCACCTTCGCAGGCGTCTTTGTGCCGGATCAACACCAGGCTGCAGCGGCCGCTGCTGCTGCTGCCGCTGCCGCTGCAGCAGCTGCTGCCATGCACTCCGCGCCGTACGCCACTGCACCCCCACCGCCCCCTCCACCGTCTACTGCTACGAGCGCAGCGGAGAGCCCCTTCAAGGTCATGGCGATGGGAGGTGGTGGTAGCGCAATGCCTCACTTTCTCTCTGCTCTCTCCTCAGCTCCGAAGACGGGTCTAAAAGTGTCTGCGCTTACTCAGACGCCGGCTGCCAACGCCTCCGCGGTGCCTCTAGTCCAAACCGCAGCGGGTGGCGACGAGTCTGGTGCCGCGGTGTCGGCTGTGGCGACGCCGACCGTAGTGCAAGCAAGTGTGGCCCCTGACGAGAAGGTTGTCTACAGTGCGCTCTAGACGCTTCGCCCATTTCCTCATTCTCTTGTACATAGATAGTGAATTTTTTCTTACATTTATCCATTGTAAATGGTAAAACGAAGGTGTAAATTCCATTCTTTTTCTTTTAATCGTGTACACAAATAATCTTTTTTTGCTTTTTGTTTTCACCGCGGATTTTTGACAAAGGTTAAACGGTTTCACTATTTTAAATGTAGTAGATGAGTGTCATACGGTCGCAGATTTTAATCATGCATGCGTGAACGATTCTTTCCTCTCCTCCTCTTCTTCTGCCCTTGTTATTAGAAGGCTGGATGCTTTTAGGCAAAGTAATTATATGATGAGGCTGACACAGGGCAACTGTGTTGGAGAGTCTAGAGCGAGGGTGCGCCGACCTCTGGAGTGCGACCACGCTGCTCCATGAATAGGTTGAAGATCGTCCTCCCGCCTCTGGCCTGCGAAGTACATTTAAAGAGCACAGGTGTTACAGTATGCTTTAAATTATCCTGTGGGCTCCGCCTCATCTGATGCCATGGCTGTCATCATGGCTTATTGCCATTTCCGTAGTTCTGACGGGTGACTGCCCATTGGCATATGGAAGTGCGCCTTGGTGACAAAATCGCACAAGAGTCGCATACTATTAACCGAAAAAACCACCTATCGCTTGGTGATGCGTATTTCTGATTAAGAGAGTATAACCACTATTAAGCGACTAATTATTACCTTTTAAATAAGGTTTTCTGGGCGCTTTGTGCAGTATTTTTTACTCACAAGTACCTCAAAACGTGTTAATGTTAAAATCATGGTCACGTAGACTGGGTAAACAAGTATTACAAGGGAGGTAAATAAGAGCTGTCCAGCGATAAGTTAATGGTAACTAACCCATAAATTATTTTAGGACTCATGAGTTTACTATTATTAATTATGTTAAAAGACTTATGGTTTTAAGTTTTTAAAATCAGAAATATGCGGTTACTGGCAGCCTGCGGATTGCATCAAAAGCCTGTATTCAAAAGAAAATGGTTTCCTAAAATCAGGCCTGCTTCAAAATCAATGCTAGTTGTGTCCTTCTAGCACGATTCGATAAAAAAGGCTTCATACCTCATGTGTGTATACGTAAATTATCAAGGTCATGAACCAAGGAGTCCATTGGTCATTTCTGTAAGTCGTCAAATTTGGGTATGTTTGGTATTGATGGGGTCAGATGGTCGCTGCGCAGTGATAATTTTGGTTAATGAAAAGACTCCAAAACTCAGTGAAAGCTTATATTATTCTGGTATAATTTGCTCACATATTTCAATTTTATAGCTTCTTCATTTCTGGACGACCTAGTAGCCCCAAACTCTAGCACTTCGAATGCGAATACCGCGATTTACCTTGGGTCTAGAAAATTTTCCTCATACACTGTAACCACAATTAAAAGTTCGTTCAGTTTGCATTTTTTCTATTATCTAGGTATGTCAAACGCTTGGAAAAAGACTGATGACATTAAATTTGTTTCTGGGAACCCACTAAATGAACAGACGGAAGGAATAGTTCATATATTCACGAAGTTACTTATTTTCCTTGTGCAACTTGTCTTTAGATCTTCCAAAGCATCTTCAAAGAAGGAACAATCTTCTGAGATGCTTTGTATACTGGGTATTCCCTGCAGCATTACTGTAAAAGATCTTCTGGACTTTATTGCTCCTATGAGGTTTCATCACATTGTCAACTAATTCTTGAATAGTAAAGGTATTACGGAACTGAAAATCGTAAAATGTCACCTCATTGGACACTATATGGCTCTTCTCAAATTCAAGTCTACAGTGCGTCCCATCTTGCTATAACGCTCCATATAGATGGATGCAGATCAATTCTATGCTACGTTCAACGGTAGCTCTTACAACAGCTTCGATCCCGATGTCTGTCAGCTGACCTACGTATCACATGTTGAGGCCATAACCACAACTTCAAATGGTTCTTGTGGCGCCTCTTTTCCTTTAAAAGGTTTAGTTGAGCTGCCGTCGTGCCCAGTATGTCTCGAAAAATTGGTAATTTCGGTCGATCAAATAATTCGGCCATATTCTAGGATGAACCAGTTGCTGGCATCCTTACAACAATTCTCTGCAATCATTCCTTTCACGACCAATGCATATCTAAAACTACGGACACCGTGTGGGTACACATTGACCTCTTTGCCTTGCATCATCTATTTGCATCAGAAAGTTATATTTCATCTTTTTTATTCGCTAGATGTCCAGTCTGCCGGTATGTGCAATCACCTGAAATGCAGGAGGACAGCCAATGTGCTGATTGCGACCTAAGAGACAACTTATGGATATGCCTTATTTGCGGTAACCTTGGCTGTGGTCGCTACGGCCACAAACATGCTTATCGTCATTTTGAAAAAACTGGTCACACTTTTGCTTTGGAATTGGGCAAAAATATGGTGTGGGACTATGCGGACGATGTCTACGTTCATCGAATTGCTGTCAATCATGAGGATGGCAAGTTGGTCCAGGTTAGCTGCTAAAACTGCCCTTTTGAACAGCTAAATCAACTTTTTTTATCACAGGTGGGCGAGGGTGGCGAAACCGGTGACAAGAAAGCAGACGGTTTGTGTATGGAATTCAGCGCAGTCCTAGTCAGCCAGCTGGAGTCTCAGCGACAGTACTTTGAGTCTCAGTTGGAGACCATAACCAGCGAGTCAGCAGCGCGTATTTGCGCCATTGAGAATGATCTCGAGAGCTCAAAGGCCTGTCTTGCCGAGATGGAGACGAAGTTGGCGGCTGTAATGAAGGAAAGGAATCTTATTGCGCATAAACTCGCACAGGTGAACCTGTAGCTTATCGTTAAGACTTGTGGTTTTTGTCTCCAAATTGTTCTTTCCCACCTTTTGTTCCATTCCTCTTTCCCGTTTTTCAGGTTATAAGTTTTATTTATTATAGCTTATTTTAAAAACCGTCGCGTAAAAATCCTGTTTTAGTTTAAGATTTTTAATCTGTTACCCATGTTTCGACGTTCTTGCTTGAATTGGTGTGAATTTAATCCAAAAAATGGGTGTTTTATTTGAATCCGTAAAACCAATTGCGGATCAGTAAAGTTGTATTCGTTTAGACGGCTTTGCAGATTTAGTTAATCATTTCAAATGGGTTAGAGGCTTTCAGCTACGGCATCACCGTCCCGTTTTCTATACACAAGTATAGAACACTGAATCTGCCGACAATCTACAGGATACTACATTGCAGATTACCAGTCTATAAAAGTCTCTTTTGTTAGATACTGCTATAAGTCTCATTGGTTTTAGCAGCCGTGGCCTGATAAACCTTTCAGTATTTTTGAAGATAAAGAGCACTAGCCAATCTGATCGATTTTGAAACCGCTCGTATTGAAGTCCAATGCTTTTACAATATATTCCTCAAGGGGACTTTAGTCGACTGGTAGATATGGTCGCTGCTCTTGTATCTGAAATTCCTAGCTAATTGCTTTGCGCTTTTCCCCACAGCTCTAATGTAATATCAATTTGATTAATTTTTGTCACTTTCTGCTATTTATTCCCGGCCAAACTCCACCAAAGAATGAGGCTTCACTATCTCTTAACAGTTAAACGATTGCTGGTAAGATAGTTGATCCAACCTGGGTGAGCCGGCATAAAGTCTGTTTGTAATGTATTTCCTTTTTTGAAACTTGTGCCGCCTCGCAGAGCACCGCGTCAGTGCAACGGATGCAGGCGGAGCTGTCGGAGGAGAAGGCGCTGATCGTGGGCCTCTCCTCCAGTCAGGCTGCATGGCAGGAGCGCGCCAAGCAAGCAGAAGCGGAGCTGGCCCGCGCCCAGGAGGAGATGCGTGAGGTGTTGCTGAACCTTGAGCTGCGAGACAAAATTGCTGAGGCTTCTGCAGCCAACGAGGTGAGTGTCTATTTTCGTCTCTAATCGCAATTCTTAAAATTAAAATCTATTTCCCATTTATTTGCTTGCTTGATTTTGGTCGTTAATAAAGTCCGAAAGCTGGAGTGAATTGAATCATAACACGGAAAATTGTTTTCTTCTCGCGGCAATTTTTAGTCACTTTTGGGCTTGTAGTTAGTTGCATGAATCCTGTGGTCCGATGTCGAAATTTAGTTTGTGTTTGTGCAAGTTTGTGTTCTCAAAGAGGTGTTAAAGCAAATTACTTGACATCATATGCGTAATTAATAATTTCCCAAACGTTAAATTTGGGACCCTTCAGTTTTACGATTTCCATTTGTATTAACGTGCACTGCGAGGCTGCATTAACAGGTGCGGGCTTTAATTGTAGTGGCTTTTATGCTTCACTGCCTTCATTCAGATGCACTGGATCGGAATTGTTGGCCTCTGCTCTGTACTTTCAGATTACCTCTGGGGAGTTGGCTGAGAGTGCATTGACGGTAACGGAGTCGACACGACGACGACGACGTAAGAAGAACCGATAAACTTTCTTTTCAAGCATTTTTTCTACAAAAACCACGCTTTCATTTATTCCCACCTGCTGTCAGCTATATTTGGGGTGTCACTGTATTTGGTACTGGTATTTTGAATAAATTCGAATCTTATCTCTAAATTCTCTGCTTGGACAAAGCATTGCAGCTTTACCGGTTTTCTAGCGGACAGTTAACAAGTGGAATACCAGAAAAGATTATTAACTCATCAGATGGTGGCTGGATCAGTGAAATGATTAAAGCCCTACCCTCCCAAATGACCAAACCCGGTTACCCTGATGCGACCACGTCTAAGGACCACCCTTGGGGTCAGCCTCCCCGATTTGCGCTTTTGGCCGTTTGCAGCCACGAGGTCCTCCAATGCGATAAACTTGGCCCGTTCACTATGTAACACCACATGGAAGCGTAGATGTGCGTAAAGACAAATGAGAAATGATCGTTTATCGGTCATTACCTTGGCATATCTTGCGACCTAATGATCGGGGGGATAGCCCACCAAATTCGATCGCTAGGAATGGTTGAAGGAGATGCTATTTCTGATGAAAGATCAAATTTGCTCTCTCAGAAACAAAGGCTGGTGATTGGTATTGCGGGGATTTCTTAATTCTCCTCCCCTTCCCTGTTCTGAAGCATCTCTATTGTGTTGGGCAAAACGATGGATCGATAGCGTGTTTAATAGGGGGTTATGAGATGTTCGCTGTCGATGACGGCAATCGACACGCTCCTTGAGGATGAGATTCGAGTTATGTTCCCGGCTGTCGCCTAAAGGCGCATTCAAAGAAACACTAGTGCTACATACCTCTCCCTCTTCTTTTCAACATCGGTCCCGGTGCTATCCTTGTGGCTTGCTTTGAACTATGCCTTCGGGTGGTTTTCTTTCTTCCACCAGCGCATAGACTTCATCTTCGTAACCAACCGGTAGAGCAGACCTGTAGGGCCGTATCCTGTTGTGGCAGACGATTACTGGCTGGGTACGGAGATGTGCGCTGCGGACGAGGTAGTTCATAGGTGAGAGAACATTCACTACAAGGGTGGTAGAGTTTACGATAATCTCCGAATGGGAAAATCGGCCTCTATATTTGGACAAGGTTCCATGTGCGATAGACGCTAGTTCGACTGTTTCCGTCGTAACATTTCTTCACTCTGCTATAAGACATCTGTAAGTGTCTTCGTGCGATGTTGAACGGTTTTCTTATGCCTTCTTTCAGAAGTGGTACTTATTCTGGGGCAGTTCCGGTTGCTACTTCCTTGTTTGTTGGGATGGTGTTGGGAGGACTCTCATTTCGTGGTCTGTCAGCATCTCAAACCGTGAGACACCAGTTGACATGTGAGCCGTAGCTCTGTATGGGAGGAGAGCGCGTCCGAGGCTTAAATCCCAATCGTCAAGTTGTGTTTTCTTAGCAAAAACCTTAAGTAGCCCGATGAGAGCACGATTCGAGCCTTCTATCTGTCCGTTGCCTTGTGGGTGTCCAGGAGTTATGCGTGTCTTGGAGATCCCTAAAGTCATGCATAGTTTAGTAAGAATTCGGCTTTAGAAATTAGGGCCTTGATCGCTATTGACCCTATCAGCCACGCCCTGCTTACAGATCCACTGATTTAAAAAAAGGCCTACAGCGATTTCATGATTCCGCTTCGGCTAATTTGGTGAAGTTGTCAGTCATAATCAGAATAGATCGGTTTCCCTTCTTAGTGGATGCCTATACCCGCTCTTTAACCTGAGAACTCCGTAGGCATGGATTGCTGTGGAGTGAGGCTTCTTAAAGGTTCTGCAAGTGATGCAGTTTCAACAGAAGTTAGTCACGTCGGAGGTAAGTTAGGGTCACCAGTATCGTTTTCTTGAGACATCCATCATCTTCCTTTCGCCCAAGCGATCCAATTGCTCGTGCAACTCTTGGAGTACTGTTTATATTAACGAACCTGGGACCGCTAGACGCTTGGGAGACACGACGTCTTCTTGGTGTCATAAAACTTTGTCCTCTATGGAGAGTCTCGATCATTCTTTCCATTTTCGCCTGGCCACCTTACTGGACGAGCTCGCTCTTCTGCTGTGAGCTTATAAGAGGAAACCGTGTCGGGATCGGTCCACTTTGTGCTTCTTTAATGGTGTTTAGTAGGCCTGTCCAAGACTAGTGTACCCGCTATAACGCCATCTGTTTCTGCTGAGTTGGGTCTGCGGGACGCCTCCGCGTTGCCTTTCCTGTACTGAATTCTAAAGTCATATTGCTTTGGTTCCTCGTGCCACCGTGCAACTGAAAATACAGCATACTTCACTATTTTTATTTAGTTAAGTGCTTGATGATGCTTTTGCACCATAAAATGCCTTGCTATCAGCTCATGTTCTGCTGGGCTTTTCCGTCTGGCGCTAGCGTGGACGATGACATATTCCCTTCCTTTTTTGCCCCTTTGTGAGCGTACATCGGCTACAAACACATTGCTTGCGTCCGTATCTAGTGTAAAGGGTGGGACGCTGACTTCGAATTTTGGTATCACTAGGATCAGTAAGGGCCAGAGCATTCGCTTCAGCTCTTTGAATGGTTCATCATGCTTGGTCTCCCACCTGGAATGCTTTTGCTTCCTCTATTTGGTCAGTTTATGTGGTGGGCTGGCGGTCTTCGTAAAGCCTCTAACGAAACGCCCATAGTAGTTTGCTATGCCAAGGAAACTGCGGAGCTCCGTCTACTTTTTTGGTCTTCACCAGGTCCCCGCTCTTTTTGTACGGTCTTCGGTGAGCTCCATCTAATCTGACGAGATTGTGACTCCCAGGAATGTCACCGAGCACCGAAGGAAACGGCATTTCTTTGGATTCAGGGTCAATCCTGTATCTCGCAGACGACCCATTACTAGTTTCAGAGCAGCGTTGAGCTCTGAGATACCTCTTTCAAAGATAAGAATGTCATTGAGGTGGATTGTGTAGGGTTTTAGGAGAAGACCTATTGGTGCATCACATGTTAGAAGGTAGCTGCAGCGCTACAGAGTCCGAAGGGCATTATCCAAAAGTCTTCTGACCTCCGTCTCTTTCTGCCAATTACAGAACTGTTTTAAGCCATGACGGGAATTTAATGATTCGTTTACGCAAAATAACGAGGACGCGTTCCCCTTAGTTGCGGCGTTCAACCTCCCACAACCGATGTAAAATATTGGACTACCGTGGCTTTTCTTTACCTCATCTCCTAGCATCCCTTCAACCAAACGGTTTACTTCCTCCAGGATAGGAAGCAGGATGCATCTGAGTGGTTGACAAATGGGTCTGGCTTCGCCGGTGACTATCGTATGCTCGAAAATGTTTGTTCGTTCCAGATTCGCGCATTGCCATGAGATCATATTAGCATACTTACTCAACAATGCGCGGAGTTCCATCCTCTTCCTAACAATGATGTGTTCCTGCTGTGAGCAAAGCTAATCCGGGTTAATCATGAAGATGGCAGCAGCCTTGAATAGAGCGCTGCTGACGTCGTCCAAGTCTTTTTCCAGCCGCGAAACAAATGCACTTGCTTTAGGGCTTTGCTGCGTGGAAATGGTGCCTTCTCCAAAATTCGGGGCAGCCTTGACGTTACGAAAGAAATCAGAATCAAGTATCACGTCCCAAGTCGTTCTGGGTATTTAATAAATTTCACTGTCCAGGTTTCTTTCCTAATGCAGACTTTTAACAGCGACTCTCATTTTACCATCAGCTCTATTCTTTATTCTGCTGGGCGCAGACTTGTATAAGGAGGACCGATTTAAATCGTGTTTCAAAGATTCTGGAAAGCTCGTAGATCTACCAATGGCTTGGCTACACCCGGGTCAAGAGGGAAGCTGCATGAGCGTCCTTCTAGTTTGCCAGAGACCCGAATAAATGGGTGGGACGAATAAGGAATAGGATGTCTCAAATGATCCTGAAACGCAGCATTGGTTCTTGCTCCCGAGCACAGGAAGGAGAGCTAGAACCATTACCAATATCTTAGCGTACACTCCATTATAATTAAGAGAACTGACAATCTTGTGCATTTTTGTTAGCAAAATGAGCGATTCCAAAAGTTTGGGCAAAACGAAAACTTGTAGCGAAAAAAGGGTTTGCTAGGTGTATGTGCAAATGAGAGCATTTGACGAGGAGAAGAGTATGGATAAATGTTGATTATGCGTTACCCTACCAAAAGTGCAGTACGGTGACCAGACGGAGGACTTTGCTCACATCTCAAATTGCAATCGCAAAGGCTTTGATGGGATGTTGCTTGAAGAGAAATCGGCGTTAAACACAAGTAACGGACGTTTCCATATGCAAACGTTCTGGGTCTCATTTTATCAAACGAGTAGGCATGTTTGCTCTAACGCTATGTGGTGAATATGCCTAAAAGGCTATCACCGAAAATTTTCTTATGGTCATCGATTTCTTACCTCTTTAGTCACGTTTGTAGTGCTTTGTTTGTTGGAACTACCGGCTTTGGTCAAGGTCACGGAGGTGGTGTATTGCCCTAACTGCGTGGGCTGGTCTCCGGTCGTGCCAGCAGGCTATTTCCCTCTGTCCGTTAAATATATATACTCTACCCTAGCATTCTGCCTTCTTTTGCCTTCGAGGGAGCCTCGGGATGCAACGACTTTGCTTTCGCATTACTAGTTCGTTTCATAATTCTATACATTTTTAATAAAATTACTAGATTTACTCCTTATTCAACTGCATTAGTGCTTATACGACATTTTCCAAGTAGTCTTACGGAAATGGATAAGTTTTGTGCATACAATTGGCTAATTATCCAACAAGATCGTCAGCTGAACCATGTCGTCACTGTACTTCCCCGTATTTCAATCACATTTCGTTTATTTAGCTGCCTCCTATATGACCAAATTTTCCGATAGTCTGTCTTATTACCTACCTACTGGTGGTCCATTGAAAGCCGCCTCTAATGCCTGTACTTGGGTTTTCAGTAGTAAAAGATTAAGCAGTATATCTCATCTTGGTGTGAGCGCAGCTTCCACTCTAAAGGATGTGTCGAAGGCGCTTGTAAGCACTGGTAATTTCCCCTGCAATTTCCAGACTTTGGTTTCATTTATGTTTTGGAGCTCCTTTTGAGTGGGTTCATCTATGTTCTGCGGTTGTTTAATTTGCAGATGCAGCAACTAAGCTGGGTGACATCGCCTATCGCCTAATTGTGAAGCGGCTTAAGGCTGTAGTACCTTTGGTGAAAAGATCCGCTGGAGAACTCTTGAGTCCAACTGTTGCTCATGCTCTCGTTGCTGCCGGAAGTTATCTCATATATTTCACCCCTGGTACAACGACCAACACTGAATGCTCTCATCAATTTTAGATTGAATCTTTTAAATAACTAGTGTAGACAATGCTTTGAGCCGATGTCTTATAGGCGGAAAAGGCCATTGTATCGCATTACGGCCGTCTTATGCGTCTGCATAAAGCTTTGATCAACTCGGGCAGCGCAGAACACTATTTCTAACTCCTATGAGGGGATTAAGAATCAGCTGACAACGCTTTCAACAGTTATTTCCAAGGCGAGATACGAATTTCTACTTCTTCCCATCAGCATTACGATCGCCATTCGTGTAAACGTACACTGCGGGGCCGCATTAATAGGTGTAGGTGTAATAGTTTTTACGCTCCACCGCCTCCATTCTGATATACTGCATCTGAATTGTTGGTCTCTGTACTTTCAGATTACCGCTGGAGATTCGGCTGAGAGTACGTTGACGGTGACGACGGCGACGCAGGAAGAACCTGCTGTTAGCTATATTTGGAATGTCACCATGATTGGCGTTGGTATATATATAATAAATTCAACTCTCATCTGCTGATTCTTCGTTTTGACAAAGCGATGCAGTTTTATCGGTTTTGGAGCAGATAACATGGTGCCAGTAATACGACCAAACAAATGCAATACCAGAAAAGATAATTAACTCCTGTCATGTCGGTGACGTAATTCAGGTCCCATCTGGCCAAATGACCAAACCCGGTTACCCTGATGCGACCACGTCTAAGGACCACCCTTGGGGTCAGCCTCCCCGATTTGCGCTTTTGGCCGTTTGCAGCCACGAGATTCCCCAATGCGACAAAACTAGCCGGTACTCCATGTGATGCTACATGGAAGTGGAGATATACATTTGAGACAAATGATAAATGACCTTTTACTGGTTATTGTCTTAGTATATGTTGGGAAATAATGATCGAGGGGATGGCTCACTCGACTCGATCGCCAGGACAAAGCTTTACAACTTTAGTTGACAATCGCACACGATCCAGGCTGCATTGATCTAGGTGAGGCCTTCAGTGCAAGCCTCCGGCTTTCGTTTCCGAAATGGAGATAGGTCACAAATGGATAGGCACTATTTGATGATTGCGTTACTTATATTCAGGGTAATCGTCCCAAAAATGCCGATTACCTTCTCAAGCCATACAAGCACCTAATCATGCACGAAGAGGCGGACAATACCTCCAAGAAAGCTTGATAAGACATGGGCGAGGAAGAAAGAAAGAAGAAATGCTAAGTGGAAAGACAGTTTGGACTCCACTCTCGCGCAAACATCACCTGCGACGTCAACGTTGCTTCGCCTTCATGGACATTGGTGGCCGACACGACGCCGGTGTCGATGTTGATTCGGGAGAGAAGAAGGCCTCCAGACATGCAATTTGGAAGACCGGCACAAGGTACTTGGCGGCTGCGTCGTCTAAGTAGCCGTTTGCCATTCCTGTCTCCAAAAAGAGATTTGCCACCAATCGACGACACGTCATCAATGCTTCCTCCGTCCCTGCCTCCTCATTCGTGCTTTTGTTTGACGCTGCCTAGATAATGCAAAAATAATCCACGTCATCATCCGTATCTCATATGGGTTAGGACGTGGACGTGTCTTTCAAGTAAAGTCGAGAGGGAGTGTTCGCAAACCTAGACTCCGTCTGAACCAGTTCATTGGCTTTATGCTGATAGCTAAGTGCTCCGTGATTTCGAGATAGTCAATTGCGCAGCAATCGAAGAGAAACGCCGGAAATCATAAAACAGCATTCTTTGGCTTAAATATCGACAAATCGCATCGCGATTCTTTAATTATTTGTCCAATTCTTGGTTTTGGTAAAGGAGCTACCGAGATGCCTCGCTTTTGTACCTAAGCCGGGCGCGCTGACCTCGAGGCCATAATAGAACTTCACAACATACCGAAAGTCTCGTGGTGCTACATTGGACCTTTTATTTGCATAACCCCCAATCAATTTAATGTCTTCATATGCTTCATTACTTATTTACTTGAAACCCCTTCAATATCCAAAGGATTCAAATAGGAAGCTGATGTAATGGCATAGACTAGACTTACCTCCTTCAAATGCCCAACATAAACCGAACAGAGGGTCTCGTTCAGCCTTTTAGACGCGGTGAGAATACTACAGTGGGAGAAACAACGCTTTAATGAGTCTGCTGCACCGTTTTTGCCGCACCTTTTGCAATCAAATGCAACTCCCATGGGCGAGATTCCCGCTCCCAAATAAGTAGGCCAAATCGCTTCGGTTTGCACGTCGGCATTTAAGCGCCGTTGATAATGACCTCAACTATTGAAGTGCCGTCGGGTAGGCTGTCTCAGTATTTCACTCAGTAAAACGACCACAAAGGTACCTTCACTAAATGGTCGCCATTTGAAGTTTATAAAGCCAGAGGATCCTGGAAGAATTGACTCAATGTTTCCAAATGGGCAAAAGACTATGATCAAATAAGGATTACTACCACCAAGTTGGTTTGAGTTTAGAATGGATGACGCACTGCTTCAAGCGTGCTCGAGTTTGTTACCGTAAAAGTATCAAACCAACAGAATACCACCAAATTCGTACTGTCATCAGTCGATAATGCCAAAGTGTTGAGAGGGGAAACAGACCTGGCGACTTTCTCGGCCATGTCAAGGAAGCCCGTGTTGAATCGCTCACGGTTGCTACCGGGGAGGAGCAGGCATTCGGCCACTTTGTGAAGGTAGGCCAGAATCGCCGATGTCAGGTCTGCTAACGCTTCCACGGCTCGATAAAAGATCTCCTAGCAGAGAAACAGGTTAGAAGGGACATAGCGCCTTAAAAAAACAAGCTCTCAGTCCAAAAGAAGTATTTCTTCAGAACTTCCAAACTTGGTGTGAAAAGTCAAGTAATTTCGCACCAAGGTAGCTTACACTTCCTGAATTAGAGATTTACTAAGCAATGCACATAATGGATTCAAAGCTGCATGAAAGTGCTTCTCAAGTCTATCCATGAGTGGAAAACTTCAACCATACAAGTTCATGACAACAATTTACCTGCATCGGTAAGCCCGGCTCAAACTGCTCGCACTTCTGCTGCACATCCTCACAGATCTGATCCACAGAAAATAACAGCAATAATTCGACGTTCACAAAGGCCAAAACATCAAACCACGCATTAGCAAGACCTTCAAGAGAGCATTTCCGGGAGTCACCGCCTCCAATGTCGCCACCGCCCCAACAAGGGTATTTGTGAAAACAAAAGTGCCTTCGCCTGTCACCTCAGCCTTCTCCTCTTGATCCTTCAGCTGGAGTGTCCGCCAGATGCGCTCGAGGACGCCACCCTCTGCTGTAAGACTGTAAACGCTGCGATGATGCTCTTCATCGTCATCAATGTTATGGAGAGCTTCCAATCGCGCCAACTTCGTGCCGAGGCATGCAGAAGCGCGGGAGCTTAACAATTCCAGGGCCTCCATGTGCACTAGGGCGAGACGTGATTCCAACTGAGAGGCCAGGTCACCGCGACGCGCCTCTGATTGGCTGGAGAGCGGTTCTTCAGAGAGCTGTGCAGCGTGTTGGTCGCAGGCTTCGCGCAGCATCTAAAAGAGGGATGAAGGAAACTTGACTTCCCAAATCTCAGCCAGATAGGAATTTGAACACCCATTCCAGTCACCAGAATGCTTGTCGAATTGAAGAGGCAGCATTGCTGATGTTTTGCAGGAGAAACCGCATTAGATTGATTGGATTATCAGCCGTAAAATGATTCCTAGTCGTAAGAAACTCACCTAAACTATCGTTTTACACAGGATAAAGGAACTGCTTGCACCCAACACAACAAAATGTGCTTCCAGATACAGCAGGGAGAGTCGCGACGTTAAAACCAGTAAGTCAATGCAAAATCTGGTGCAAGCTAAACAAAGTTCTCGTTCTAAAGTACCAAACATGTAAATGCTGCAAGTTGGCATAGAAGCCCACAAAAAGTACATCAAAGTGGAGGTTTGGCATGCATCTAAATCACTAGACTGTAAAATTCTCATTAGGCAATAGTAATTCCTTGGGCTTTGAAGGCATTTTCATTGTTAAATTCCAATGCTATCCTAAATTACGAGTGACCGAAAACTCTTTTAATGTTGCTTGACTTTTACTGGAGCCAGATGCGGCCACATTACCCACCAAAACTGTTCGGAAACTAACGCCAATACCACTTCAAGCATGCATTGTGTGAACCTTTGGGAATCAGGAAACTCCACCAGTGATATCCTTACAAAAGAACAAAAAATCTATCCAGTAGACCTCAAAAATTCCGAAAAGGGGGGGAGGGGGCCATATATCATCAAGTAGCTCAAATCCGTATTCCACAAACACATTGGCGGCCATGACTTCACTTAAAGACAAGAGCGCATTTCCATATCAGAAGCGAACGAATCCTCTCGTACTGTAACTAAAAGACTGCAAGGTCTAAGGACAGGATAATCCTGATGAAAACAAAGACACATCTAGATTAGCATCTTGAAAAGGCCTAATACAGACAGGTCTCAGAACAATGCAAAGGAGTTTGCCCGTTTCCTCTGCTTCTCCTATAAATATACTTCCAAACTCATGAAAGTTCGACAGAAGTCGAATGACGCCTATTACAACCGCTTTTGGCGATACTGTTTAAGTTTTGGAATGATTTTAAGAGACGATGAAAAATCCAAAAAGATTACCTGGGATAGCTTTGAGACTTGACTGTTATTAGCAGGTCGAAGGAGGCTCTTCGTGTAAACCAGTCCTGGATCGTTCTCCTTCAAAGCAGTGAACGTTTTCCGTCCGATCTGTTCCAGCACATCCACGCCACCGTGTATGATTTGCAGGCCCTACAAATCAACCAACCAACCTTCCGAAAATCAATGTAACTAGCCGCCTCACACAACTGGCGCGCACTCATAACGTTCTGTTAGGCTGCTAATTTGAGTGATTGTGACCAATAAACGATTGCAGGAGTGAGGCATCAGTTCACCGTTTGGTATTTACGCTGAAGTTAATCTCTTACAGGTACTACCGGAGGGAGGAGGCACGTTACGAGGAAATGGTGCGAAAACAAAGTATGCCAGAAAGGAATTGTACCAATCCTAGAACAGCGAAACAACCGTTGTGTTTTGGCATACTAGCAACAGAAAAGCGATGGATCTATCAAAAATGTCGTTTCCGACAGTATCATTGAGCCAATTGTCAACCGAAACTCCCACCAACGAAATACCTATTGTTAAGCTTAAATTTCTATAAAAGTGCATCAATGCTGGCACTACAGCGATATAAAGCGAAGATTTTGCCCGATGAGACGCTACGTCAGATCGATGTGGCACCCGCACAAATCCCTTTATCTAACCTTATCAGTCACTGAAGGCTCATGAACAGGTAAAAAACCAGAAACTAAAAAAAGAAGGCAGAATGCTCGTAATATTCGGAAATGCCATTTAGACTAGGTGTTAGAAGTACTCACAGCGGGTTAATAAAACCCAAAATTGATAGACCCTATGCAAAATAAAAATGGGACGGATGAAAGCAAATGTTATTTCCACGAGGTCCTTCGAAGCCTCATAGCGAATAGCCCTCCATGGGCATTGACACCTTAAGGAGCACGATATCGGTACCAACATAGAGTGAAAATAACACTAGTGATTAGTGTGCGCCACCATCTCGTTTCCAATGAAGAAGATCACGAGGCTTTGTCACGTGGCGATAAAAAACGACTAAATACGTTATCTAGAGCAAACTAAGTGGCAAATTCTTCGAACACTTAAATCTGCGTGAATTTAATTTTAGACCAAAGCGACCACATCCTTGCATTCTTCTTGAAAAGGTGGAGAGATAATGCAGCCGCACTCTACGTACGAGGATACTATAGGTTTAGAGATTGAGTAAATGAAATTCGCAACAATAAAACTCCCGCATGTGGGCATAAATAGAATGAATGCTCAGAACAAACCACATCAACAACGCGAGTTTGGAAGAGGACATAAAAAAAAGTGCTTGAACAGCTAAGTGCAAAAAAGATAACCTTGAAATTAACGACATCAAACACACTTGAAGTGAAACACCGCTTCGTCCAACTACACACTATACCAGGAAATGGACAAAAATGATTTCATAAAAAAGGGAAAAAACCTTTCCCGACTCACTGTATTCTCGACAGTCGAAGTGAGGGATCTGGCCAACGAGCCCAAATCCCAAGCGCCCCAGCCACCACTAGCTTCACCACCATCAGCAGCGGTACCGACACTGTCATCATTCCTGCGCCACTTCGAAGCCTCCGACTGCGACGATTTCCGCTGCCGCTCGTCCTCTACTGGTCTCGTCAGCGCCTTCTCTTCGAAAGCCGCCAACGTGGAAGAGAGGTTGGAAAGTTTGAAATTCCCCACAAAACTTGCCAGCCCACCACCAACCGACTTGACTAGTGCTGTGGCAGCGGAGGCCAACTCCTGTGATGCATTCGCTGCTGGCTTTTTCATCTGAAGGTCTTCCACCCTGTCCCAATCCTCTTCTACTCCTGTACCCAAACCATCTTCCTTTACCTTGGGCGTGAGAACGGTATCACATGTTTTTTTAGCGTCTGTTGTCCCTGAACTTAACCAAGGGTCGTCCTCCAGACCCCAAGCATCCACTTCTTCAACCGACGGTGGACTTGCAATCTTCTCTCTATAAACAAGTTTTTCCCTTCGAATGCTTTGAGTGGGGGCAGTCTCAGATTTGACAGTTGATGGACCTTCTACTTTCGCTGACTGCAAACTGGTCCACGGATCACCTTCCAAATCCCACATTTCCTCCGCTTTATTTGACCCTGAATCTGTACCTTTATTTTGTTCCCTCTTCGAGTAAATAAGTTCATCTCGATCTTGCATTTCAGTAATCCTCATTGGATACGTTTTAGACTCCAACACTAGCGGAGCTGCCCGTGAGCTATCCAACAACCTGCCCCACCAGTCTGTCTCCTTACCAGAGTCCAAGTCCACAAGCTTTTTCGAATTCGTTGCATTAACGCGATTCCGACTTTCGGCACTGGGGGACACAGCTCCGTCAATCTCAGTTGAACCAACTTCAGCATTTGGTTTTCGCGAACTTGCCCATGGATCATCTAATTCCCATGAATCTACCTCGTTAGCGGTTCTCGAGTCTCCAATCATTTTCAGACGGTTTCTATCAACCAAGTCTCCCGTTTTGGCCTCACTCAAAAAACGTCCAGTTAACTCAGATGGATTCTCAGCGTCTGGTGTCTGAGAACTTGCCCATAGATCGTCTGCCAGATCCAAAGCTTCCGCATTCCCTGCAGACGCCGTACTCCCGTTCGCATCCAAGTCATTATCTCTGGAATATATCTTTTCAGCCTCTCTGAATTCACCAAAGCCTGTCGCTTCGCTTTCCAATTCTTCTTCTAGGTCGATAAGGGGGCGAGTGACATCAAGAGAGGCTGTAACTTCGGTATGGCATTGCAGAGCCTCGTCCTGCTTGTCATCCCAAGGATCAGGAAACGGATTAAAGTTGTGGGCCTCAATGTTAACATCCTCTTGAAGAGAAACACCCACTGACTTCTGTGGGGAAAGAGTGCATGTTGTTGAAGGCAAATCCTTGCGACATAAATCCCCTTCATCATTAACAATGGCCTGTTGGCTGTCTTTAGCCGTCTTCATGCTAGTCGTCGGGCTAAAATCGATGAGGGAACTGGCAAGACCTTGGTCGCGCCCTGACGGGTTCTAAAGGCAAATTAATTATGTCGATTTCGAGTGTTTCAGTCGAACTTTAAGGCCGTTAATATTTAAATTACCACATAATTCGACTTCATGAAAGTGCATTCACTGTCTGAACCCTCGTCAGCACTAGCAAACATTTCATCGCTGCTCTCATCGGACATCTGAAATGTTAAAAATAAGTGGATGATTTATTTGAGTTGGGAAAGCATTATTCATTCATAGAAAGGAATCGACCCATGAAAATGGTGGCGACAATCGGAAACTTGACAAAGCCATGCAACGGCGATGTGTGATACCGATTAATTAAATGCAATTATAAAATGAAGCACTTAGAAAAAAGTTGTTGTAAAGATACTAGAAGAAGCAAACCATTTGCTACTTGGAGAACCAAGAACAACAAAGTTGTAACTCCTATTACGCTGTTGCTTTTTTGATAACTTTTAGACACAGGAAAAGTGCAACATTAATACATAACAGTTAAAATTTACCAACCCTTGCATATCTCAAACCACAAATAGAATTGTAAGCATTATTATGGCAAAATAGCGACCGACAAAGAATCGGACGAGCTAAATTAAACACAAACAAGGCATTTTAGGTCCTCTTCTGCATAAAAGTAACCTATATAGCATGGAGCGTGGAGACACTGGTGACAACGCAGAAAGGCTAAATTACCTCAAACAGCTAACGAGTCAAAATCCTAGCACAGAATGGTCCAATTACAGCTCGAGCATTGATGTCCTTAAATGTATCATGATTTCCAAGCAATTATTGACTCAGTTTACTTACTTACCCACTTCCTATCCTACCGCGAATTCTGATCCCGACACTTGCCAATTGATTACAACTCGATAATGTAAATTTTGCATAAGGTAATTTACCGACTTTAATGACTGCACCAAGATAAGCGCCGAAATTCTAAACATTTGCCTAGCCCCACGTCTTATTTCTAGGCAGTTTTGTGCTCAATACAGAATAATAATTGTGGCACCCTGAGATTCTCTTGGAGGCAAAAGAAGACAAAATACCAGGGCGGAATACATATATTCGACAGATAGGAGCTGAAGCCGGTGGCATGGCTCTGAAGCCAGCCTACGCAGCTAGGGCAATGTAGCCACCTCTGTGACCTTTGCCGAAACCGGCAGCTCGAAGAAACATAGCATTACAACACGTGTGTTCATAAATATTGTTCATTTTTTTAATCGTGTTACCTAAAGCATCTTGAGACATTATTAGCCCTTAACGTAATCTTGCCAATTTATCAAATCATTAATTTGCAAACACAAAAGTCTGCTTAATAGCTAGTTTGTCAATATTTCGCTCTGAGTCAAATTTGTCTTTAACGCACTTTGTCGACAGAAGAACATGTGTATTTGGCAACAGAAGGAATTATTCTACCAATGTAGCATTTCGAGACTTCCCTAAAGGCATAAATGCATAAAACTAGAGCAGAATATACACATATTTAGCAAACGGATGGATTAAACTTCTGACATGGCCCTAAGGCCATCCAACCAGGCCAGGACAATATAGCGACCCAAAATGTGATACTTTGTTTGTTTGGACTGTCGGTTTTAATCAGGCTCACAAAGATGGCTATACTGCCCTAACCGCTTAGGCTGGGCTCAGAGCCATGTCAGCAGCTCATTTCCCCCTGTCTGTTACATATATATATATATATATATGCATTCTGCCCCTGAATTTTGCTTTTTTTGTCCTCAAGGGAGCCTAATGACGTCACACAAGTGACCGAAACCGGCAGTCAGAACAAGCAAAGTATTGCAACTAACAGAGCCTAGAATTCTACATATACGACGGAGGCGGTGACTGACCAAGTGGTCGTAACCAAAATCGAGTATCAAACAAATGTTAGAACATATTACAGAGTCTTACCATATGATACAACATCAATGTGACAGATGTATTTCTAGCCTGTTGAAGGAATGAAGCTGCAGGTCATGCCCTCGATTAAATGTTATCTTTGTCCACAAATTCAAAATCCTGTCACATTATAAAGCAAAAACGGAGTTAAACTGTTTTCAGGTTAGCGTTTTTTCTTTCACTACTTTTACTCATTCGTAATTATAAGTAGTCGCTTTTCACCAAACAGCACAGCAATTAATCACTTGGCCTAAACATTTTTAAGTAGGTATGTTACTGACAAAATTGTTAAAACCATCAGCGCACAACTCACTAGTCCATGCACAATGCAGTGTAATCAATAAGTGAGAGTGATCTAGCTCTTCAAAAGGCAAGGAATGGTGAAGGTGTTTGTCTAAAGTAAAGGTAAAATAAATTGGAAATGCCACGCCGAAATTAACCGGCTAAGAACATCACCATTCGCGTGCATCGCATTTTCAACCTTAACGTAAATTAATTCATTTTATCTCAATGAAATTTTCAAGAAATGATAGTTTTGGCATTTTGCTTGCTTGACTGCCGATTTCGGTTACGAACTTAAGTGGTAATATTGTCCTAGCTGGGTGGGCTGTGTAGCGTCCCGAGGCTCTCTCGAAGGCAAAAGAAGGCAGAATGCTAGAGTAGAACATATATATATATTCTATGGACAGGGGGAAATAAGGTGCTGGCATGGCCCGAAGACCAGCCTACGCAGCTAAAGCAATGCAGCCACCTCTGTGACCTTGACCGAAACCGGTAGTTCCAACAAACAAAGCACTACAGGCTGGCCTCTGAGCCATGCCAGTAGCATTGGTACCTCATGTTTGCTAATTCTGCAAATTTTGTCCTACGATTATGCCTTCATTTGTATTTAGGAAAGTTTTGAATCCCTACATCTTGGTTTGAACATCAAAGAATACGCCGTTGTACGTAAGTATACTGTCAGTAATGCGCAATCTAATGTGCTAATCGCAAAATTCGAGTAGCGCGTAGCAAATTTGCTAAGCGTTGTCCAGCACTACCGCAGGCACCGGGCTGTAATTTAGATTAAAGATAAAAATATCGGTAAATTGATACTTCGCCTAACTTGCATCTAACGCATTATGGAGGCTAAATGGCAAGCTTTGGTTGTAGCACCGTACTTTTTGGCTATCGCTTTCAAATACGGTTGCTTAGGCGACCACATTGTCGTGGTCACGTCATTTGGTCGAATATATATTTTACACAAGCATAATGCATTCTTCCACACTCAAGGAAGTCTCCTGACACAACACTAAGTATAATATGATTTTGATTTCAACTTTTTGACATTCTGTAGCGAGAGGACCAAAGAGGCATTTGTGGCGTTCTGAGACTTCCTTGCAGACAAAAGAAGGCATAATATTAGGTCAAGATTGTAATACTCAATTCTTTAAATGCGCTTTGTAGGCCAGAGGCGGGAAGTCAATCTGAACCACGTGACATAGCAGCGTGGAGACTCCTTGGAGCGTGACTCGTCCTCGGCCCGAACTCCAGATCTCGTCTAGCTGTATTCACCACCCCCCGCTCATACATTAAAGATGTATAAGCGTATACAGACTTCTACTGTAGCGTCCCGAGGTTCCCTTAAGGCAAAAGAAGGCAAAGTGGCAGGATAGAATACATATATTCACCGGACAGAGGGAAAACGGCTGCTGGCGTGGCCCAGAGGCCAGCCCACGCAGCTAGGGCACTATGGCCACCTCTGTGACCTTGACAGAAACCAGCAGTTCTAACAAACAAAGTACTACATCTACTATCAAGGGTGACCAGGAGGGAAAGGAGGAACCCTCTACAAAGATAATATATATTCAGCAATCAGAGGGACTGGAACAGCTGGCATGTCTCGGAGGCACTCATGCTTGGAGTTTAACTTTTCAAATCCTTTAAATTATATCAAGGAATTTTTTGTATTTTTATTAGGATTCACCTGATTGATCAGAGCCGCTTCTTTAGTTTTAATGTTAGTAATTCGACTTTGCTAACATTATTTTGGGACCTGCTTTTACATTACTTATGTGACACATTATATTCAGGCGTATATGGTAGAAATGGTAAGAAGTGGATTTCGTGTTTAATTGCACTGGTGTTTTTTATTAGTGTTTTAAGTGCCCTTAATTGAATGCGTCTATTTCATGTAAATGGTTGGTTGATTTTTCATCCAATAAGATTGTCGACCAGGTGACGTAGCTCTTGTGCTTTCTCGTCCTCCAGTTGTCGCGCGTGCTCTGTGCTGCTACCGGCATGGCCAATTTTTCCGATCGTCTGTGTCATTATCCACTTATTAGTGATTCACTGAAAGCTGCCTCTGATGCTTACACCTGGGTTTCTAGTGGCGAGAGATTTCGCAGCATTTTTCAACTTAGCGAAAGCGCAGCTAGCGCCCTTAAGGAAAAGGCGAAGGCTCTTGCAAGTACTGGTAATTTCCTTCTGTAGTTTTTGTGTTTTGGATTTATGAATTAGTGTACCTATCGATTAGAATTGCCTAATTTCTGCGGACGTTTGTATTTGCAGATGCTGTAACTAAGCTGGATGATATCGCCTGCCATCAAATATTGGATCGTCTTGAGGCTGTAATACCTTCGGTGAAAAGACCCACTGAAGAACTGTTGGGTCCAACTGCTGATCGTGCTCTTGCTGCTGCCGAAAGTTATCTCGAATATTTCCTCCCAGATACCAAGACTAACATTGTAAGTGCTCAAGCTGGTTTTGCATTGGATCATTCGAATAACTTACGTAATTAATGACTGGAACCGATGTCCTATAGGAAGGAAAGGCTGTTGCATCGCGATATGATCGTCTCATGCGCCTACAAAGCGCCCTGGTCAACTCCGAGAAAGTGCAGGCCGCGCAGAACACCATTTCCAACGCCTACAAGGGGATTCAGGACCAGCTAGCAGCGCTTTCAACAGTTACCTCCAAGGAGAGGCGCGAAGCCATGCTTTCTACTATCAGCAACCTCGCCACTGAATACAAGCAAGCAGCAGAGGTGGCCTTCCCGCGTTTCAAGTCCTTCGTCACGGGCGCCGTCTCTCAACTCCACAACCTTACTCAGGAACTGCGTCAAGTAATGACCTTTGTCTTAAATCAATAATTCATGTCAAGAAACTATCAACGGCTCTATGTTGCTTCATGCTCTGACATTCTACCCCTATTGTTGGACTGTTCATCCCTCTACTCAATTGAAATAGGGCATTTCCGGTCCATTTAATTCCTCTCTCAGCGAATTTGCACTTGGATGATTTTATACCGTTGAAATAATTTTTCGAATCGAGAACCCTAAACACTAGTTGGGTGCCTTCATTATCGTGAATATTTTTTGACTTTTTGACCTCATTTTGAGTGCTATCTGAAGGGGGTTTGGATTGAAGTTGATATTCTTTGTGCTAGTAATGCTCAATATACTCTTTCTTGACCACTTTTTGTGTTTAGAATGTTTTTCGTGTTAGCCACAAAAGTACGGTCCATGCTTTGGTGTGTATTCAATTATTTATTTAGGGAACACATTGTGGGTATCATTAGTTGTAATGCCTGTTTGCTTGGGGCTTTTGCGAGTCACTTTTTAGTACATCTTCTTGGTAAGTTTACTTGGCCACTTGACGTTCTTTCCATGATCCAATTTCAAATGATTCATGAACGCACCTTTCGGTAAATTTTAGTTCCACGCAAAGGTTTCTTAAAACATTGAGCATCAGTCAGCATACATATTTATTAGTAGGTCTGCATGTCTATGTTGGAACTCCCTCTGATTTTTATATGGGCAATGCGTGATTGGGACACAAGAGGCAGTAGAGCATGGTGGTAGTCTGTTTTGACCTTTGTGTCGGTTGATACCTGTCTTACTCTTCTTTGTGTGATGCAGTGACTTTGTAATACAGTATTTTCTTAACAAGCAGCCATGAATCATGTTTTGCCAAGTAGACAGTCCGAACAATCTTACACTTCCCAGCAAGGGTATCTCTACGTCATTCAGTGACAAATAAGCTCGCATCACTGTCTCAAAACCTTACATTTGCGTGTGCAAGCTTTTACTAAAGTGCAGACCTTCCCACGCGGGTGGTTGAGATCGAAAAAAAGGTAGTGATATTTGGTTAGTTATGTGGGTAAGCGTCCACCTACGTTAGACATGAAAATTCCATGAGCTACAGTTTAGTTGAATAATGTAAAACCGTTCTCACCTTGCCTCTTTCTTGTTTCATGGTTTCCCATCAGTTCTGAGTGCCGTCTTCAGTGGATGCGGTTGGTAACTATCATTATTGAAATAAAAATTAACCATAGTTGTGTGTGGATATTGCTTTCTTTTTCTCACCCGTCTCTAATCTCTCAGCTTTTCGTACTTTCATGTCACTTGAAATATTCTCAGTCTTAGCTTAAGATAAGACTTGCTTTGTTTGAAAGCCGTCACTGACGTTTTCGAATAGATTCCTATCGGCGAAAGCACAAACTAACTACTTTAGCTTGAAAACGTTTAGCTTAGGTGAGCCATTGTAGATTTCGTCTACCTGACCGGATTTTTCCCCTCCCTCCGTCAGACTGATAACGTCACTCAAATGGCCGTTGATCAGCTGCAGGCCATAGTCAACGGGCTACACAGCACCCTGCTAAACCTGAATGAGCATCGCGAAAGGTGGCTTCATGGCCCCTCAACTGAGGCCGAAACCAGCGCAGGGAAGGTTAGTGATTCCTTGAGGATGTAAAACCGAACCCTCTCATACCAGTCCTCTTTGGTAACACCACTCATTTAATTTGTTACTTATTATGGTATTCTTTTTCTCTTTACACACGATTATTGTTAAACTGTGGTGCTTTTAGATACCAATAAGTTGAACCGCCATTTCTAATTATTGCTTATGTACTCTTATAGACCAAACGAGATTTCCTTCAGGCTCCATTGGTTGGATTAAAATACCTCCTTATTTGAAATGCGTCTGACTATTATGATTCACCTTAAGACTCTCAACCTTTTTTAAAATAACATTGTGTCCGGAAGCGAGTGCTTTCCGAATTATTCACCACTTCGCCTCGCACGCTGTTTAGAGGAGCCTGTGGTTCTAGGACCCTCATATGCCTTTCACTTGGAGTATCCTTTTCATTTTAGAAGGAGTAGTGATTAAATGATTAAATGAGCTTCGCATCGCCTGAATGTCTTCCAAATTTATCTCAACACTGTCATCCATCGGAAATTCTATCTGTCTTTGTTAAGCTTTTTTTTTCAGACGACAATAATAATTCAATTCTTTTTGATTTTGCGCTCTCTTATTGAATCTGTGGGTGAACACATGATAGAAGTGGCGGCAAACGGTTACAGTGTGAAGCTTAGTGTGAAGTCCGCGCTTTATGGTTTACTTCCATTTGTTGTTTCTGCAGTGAGCATGAGCTAGTTTCTCGCTCCACTAGTTTGACTTCATAGCTTGTCATTTGAGAAGTGTTGTGTCAACCGACCCTGTGCTTGTCATGAGAACGGATTAGGCGGTTTTTATGATTTTCGCCGCCTGGAATAAGCATGTGCTAGTCTCTTATACCCGTATTTTGAGATCATGCCAACCGATCCTGCACTTATCACATGATTGAATTACTTCGTGTATGGTTCTCGGTATAGCTTTGTGTGATGTCTAGTTGGAACCTGTTTGGGACCTGTGAAATGCCGCAACACATCTGCTTCAGTCTGTCCCCGATGCTGATTAAGCCTCGAGCTCTTTTATTCTTATTTTTTTGAACTTGAGCAGCATAAAAGTCTAGTGGAATCTGATTTTAGCGATTTAAGCGTTTCGACTTTACGATGGGATTTAACTCGACTCCACAACTGCAAAAGTTTTTTGTGGAACAGATCGCATGACTTTTTTGAGAAGATACGGTAGCAGAACGTTTTGCCATCGACTATCTCCAAACGATGTATTTGAAGGCACACAAGACTTGGTCTCCAGAAGACCGTGTGGTCGTCTATCCGCTCGACACAACTCAAAAGTGACCAAGAAAACATTCTTCTTTAGAAGCACCAATGATGAGTCAATTTCTTAGTTGAAAGAAAGTTGTGCTCTTACAAGGCTGTGTGACCTCATTGCCTCAACCATAAAATTCATCCGTGATATGATTTGAGCTTAAGACTGGTGCTTCTTAAAGTAATAATTGTCGTCGCTTTTGTGGCACCAAGCATGCGAAAAGAGAGAACGGACTTTGAATGTCGCTAGTGCAGGCGTTTTATTCCTAGAAACTAGAAAGCCCATCAAGTTAAAGACCACAGTTTATAACACTGATGGTGGTAGTGGACAAAGTATTTTAAAGGGTTTTCTGTGGCGGTAAGACTTCCACGATAAGGAAACGTACGAACTCACTTGATTACCATAACAATCGACACAAAGGCAGTGATTGGCTCCAGGTTTTGCCATTCACGCAACCTTGTATACTTAAACCCAGCGTAAACTTTACCTTTGGTTTGGCGATAAGCTAAACAAAGTCCTAGTCGCGATTATAAACGTGGCTAGCACAGAGCCAGACCATCAACTAAGATACGGATAAATGTTTACCTCAGCCCCAGAAGTGCTGCTCCCTACAGGCCGGTGTAAACGAGGTAATCGACATTCTGGAGTCGGTGCAAATCCAGGAGCTTTTCTATGTAGCTTTACGGACACGCCTTTTCGCAGTAATAAGTCATAATAAAAATTGTTACCACTTTGGTTTTTAGGATTGTTCCTGTACCCTGATAAACAACGACAAACAGCAACTGACTAATTAATACGGCGTCTTTTTTGAATTTACTCCCCTTTGGCAATTTGCGAAGGTAGTTACGTAGGGCCACCAGGACAAAAATAGACATAATACTTGGGGAGAATTAGGGTATTTGGCATAGATTAGGGCCACGGTCCAAAGGCTAGCCGCCCCGACGATGGTACGATGGCGAAGCATCTAAGTGGCCCCTCTACTAGCACATCACAATGACAGCCCAAATAACTAGCACTTAAACAGGTTAAATAGGCATTGGTGTTCCGGTGGGAATGACAACTTAAAAAAGCAAAAGTAGGCAGATACACTTTGGACTAATGTGTGACACATCCAATACACCTCTTTATCGCACGCCGTAAACCATCCAGTCGGTTTGCACCGAGAACTGAAGGCATCATTAAACTTTTAAAATTTTACTTTACGGCTTACAAACTCCTTTAAACGACCGACTTGCAACGACATCATTGACTACAGTCCTAAAAGTGGTATAAAGCCTTAAAGAGTAGTCCAAGGTCAGGTAAGCAGTTTATCGTCCCGAGCCCTTTTTGAAGCCGTGATGAACTACGCTAGAATGGAGATGGATTTACTACTGAGGGCTGGAGGACCGTATAAGGACAAAAAATATGAGGCCTTCACGACCTTTGGAATCAATTTCATAACTGTTAATCCGAGCAACAGGTGGATCACATAAGCCTCCCGTTATCCTACCAGAGATACCAGTTGATTCATCGAAAACGAGATTAATCATATTGAAACATAGATTTGATCGTTACAAATGCTCCTCTGCTTTTAAATTAGGGTTTCAAGGCAGTAAAATAAAGGGGGACACAAAAATTAAGCATTTAATCAACATTACAATCAATTCCATTAATAAAGACCTCACAGTTAATGATAAATGCGAAAAATTGAATCGATCAGTTAACCAACTCTTTACGAAATCTAGAGTTTTAATATCTCAGTCCTTTAAATTCTTCCCAATTTAGAAAGCCTAGCAAATTAGTCTTAAAGGGTGGAATACAGTCTAAGGTTGTACGTACGTAGTTGAATGCGGAATCAAGGGCAGGTAAGAGGGCGAAGACAATTAGTTAACGTCATCGTCGTCATCATCTCCATCTCCACACTTGTAGCCATCACCGAAACGGTTCATTTGAAAGAGGTTAGATGGGATCGCATGGAGAGGGGAGACACAGAGGTTTGAGTTCTTGAAGCCTATGCCACCACCATCACCAGTGATGTTGACATCCAGAGCTGCAGTGACCAAAAGGTGCAACTCGTGAGTCAGCGTCTCATAGCGATAGGCTAGACGAATGTTCGGCAAGTTGGTTCGCGTGATGTCGTTGCTGACCACACCCTCCTCCTCCTGCCAGTAGTTCAACCCAAGCCAATGCGACTTTACCTAAAGCATAGAATGATTGCTACTTATTCTTTACAAGTAACAGGATTTTCGGCAAGCCAACTGGGAGATTTGTAAAAATTTGGTTTGATCCACTGAAGTGACGATTAACCTTCCTATTTGCGAGAGCAACTTACAGATTCCCCAGATAACATCAGAAAAACAACAGAGAAAAGCTACATAAAGATTGGGTGTCCATGAATTAGCAGGCACCATGTTAGAAATCACGATAGTCAACCTATAGCATTTCTGCTCAAACGAAGGAAAATATTCTAGGTAGAAAATGCAATATTGTCCATAAAAATTTCAACAAACCACATCTGGGAAGCCACTGATGAGGACGGAATTGCGTGCCAATTCGCACATGTCGGTAAAGCTAAGTTTCCAGACCTGCGCAGCAATGCTGTACTCCTCCATGAGGGGCTCCTTGGTAAAGTGAAACTGCAACGGATCGTCCGTGGACAGGGAGACGTGGAGCCCACGCGCCAGAAAATCCTTCAGAGGATTTCGAGGGTACTCTAAGAAGAGTGAGTTGTTGCTTAGCGGAGACATCGCTAGCCCAATCTGAGGATAAAAATACAAAAACCGATCAATCTTCGGTTCCAAACGCTGTAAATAACTTTTGAGCTCACGATAAACAAAGAATTATAATTTCATCAGTTCGTTCCCACCATTGGGCCAAATTGTGTAAAATACAAGGCAAAACTTCAAAACTGCTTTAATCATGACTGCAGTACGGAGGGTCAACTAATTCAATTTACTCGCAAGTACTCAATCATTCGTATTTGGTCAAAGTCTTCACAAAAAAAAGAAGTATTAAAAAACTACTGTCCATAGGGTAGCGTACCTGGCACAAGTAGAATAGATATTGGAGCACAGGTGCCTTTCTTAGAAGAAGACCGTGATTAATTGATTCAGCCAATAGGAATGTAGAGATCAGATGGCTCACGCTACCCGCCTCTCCGCAATGCGGTCGAAGAGCAAAAACGTGCATCTCTCGGTGTCTTAAAACAGGTAAAAAAGATGGGAGTTTAAAGAGTTTTCAGTAAATAAGTACCACTACTACACATGCGGCACGATTATGCCATTTCATGTGAAAAACAACTTCCACTAGGCATGAAGTTGCAAAATAAAGGAGAAAGAGGACTATAAGTAGATGACAATCAGCCAGGAGCTTAAACAGGAATGAAGTGAATTCATTACTTACTGCCTCAATTGATTGAGCACGGCTATGTTGGCGTACATATAGAAAATGTAGTAAGCATAGGGAGGGTTTTCGGCTCTGTTCCACTGATCCGCAGTTGGCACACCGTAGTCGAAGTGGATGGGATCAACTTTGGACTCGTCATCAACGGAGTCGAAGGCACTCACATGCTCAAGAAAGGCGTGCAACTCGGGGTGAGATGAGGGATCCAGGGTCACCTCGAATAGCGGTTGGAATATGTTGATCATCATATCCTGCAAACCAAATTAAGCATATTTTTGATTTTTTAAATTCTGAAATCTTATCAAAAGCGACCCCAGACTCACCTGAAAGGTCTCGACAGCCTTATTGGACTTGTAGACGTCGTAGAGTCGAGGAACCTGTACGACCCACCGAATGTTGGGAGAGTATACATGGAAGTCTATGGCCCACTTAGCAAGGTCATCCCACTCGTGACGGGAGCGACCGTAGATGGACAGTCTCGGCTCTGCGTTTTGGTACTTCGATTCCTCCAGGTCCGAAAACACCTCCTGAAATGGTCACACCATTCAGTATCACATACAGAACTTCCAAGGGTCACAGTGAATTTAAGCTTTGCTTAGGCTAAATCAGTAATCCTTAATTTTGGCCTGAATGGCACATCGCTTTGAGAACGAAAAACGTCACGCCCACAGCATTATTCGAAAATATGAGAAGACGCCTACCCAAAAATCCCACTTATGGAGAGGGGATGGAGGGCACGTTTAATGGTAGCTAAAACTTTTGAGGAAAAGACACTATGTTGGTTGTTTATTTAACGTTCCGTTTTGGCAAAACGGCCATTTAGGCGTTCGGTCATTGTACCTGTGCCAGATGGGGTGGCCTTGGGACCATGTCAGTAACCACCAGGCCCTAATATGTGCCGACATTTTTTTCATTTATCCGAGAATTATGTATTCTATCCTTAGGGAAGTCTCAGAGCGCTGCACTGCCGTCAGCGGAAAGTGAATCCAGCCCTAGAGGACCTATTCTGCTTAGTGAGAAGGAAGAAGGGCACACTGCTACGAATGGAAAAATCGACAAAGACCTCCAATAGAAAGAGTCAAATGACGTCCATCTTTGGCAAATATCTCAGCCTCGTGGTGTGCAGGAAGGCTATTAACAACTGAAGCGACGCCATTCGTAGCCGTCCGTTACAGAGCTATCGTACCCGTATACAGACTCCACTTCCCTACTATCTATACAGATGTGGATGCGCAGCTCTGAAGTGGAAACAAAGCAGCGAGAAGGAATAGACACGAAATCCAATGTTAGGTCAGTGTTTTCACAACTAAGGATGGCTAGCACAGTCTCCGTACCCGAATCTGGTCTCTGTGTAGGAAAAAACGTTAGATCCGGTAAAATTGCAGAGAATGATCAGTTTAGTAACGGCCAAGTGTCATCGATGACTGGCAAGGATGGCTTTTGGGGTGCGATGGCTGACGTGGGAGGTTAACCAAGGTGAACGCCAGGGATGACGCCCAAAAAAGTAGAGGGGCTATGCAGCACATTAGTTGCCTGTTCAACTCTCGGTTTTGGCAAGGAGGCCACTTAGGTGCTTCGGCATTGCACCTTTGCCGAATAGGCTGGCCTCCGGGTCATGCCAGTAGTCCGACTCCTTTTCTATGTCGAATATATGTATTCCACTCGAGTATTATGGCCTCTCTCATCTTCAGAGAAATTACAAAACGCTACAAATACATTTGAGTTCTTGAGTTCCAAAACTTGGGCGTTGGAGCCTCACTGCAAAGGCTATTATTTGACCATGTTTGATGCATCCTCCATGATAAAATGAACGACCACATCAAATAATTAAAAATTCTTATTTTCGTATGAAAACGCGCATCTTCTAAGTAAATAACTATGATGAAAAATAGTTCCTCCTGACACCAATGTTGAATTTGCAAAAATTTAAACGGAATTTCTAACAGACATCCCAATCTTAGCCTTCTGAATGTGTTAGAAATTAGTTTACCTTTAGAACATGCGCGAAGAACGCCCCCTTGCAGTAGTTGTCGGTTTTCAAAAAAATTTCTCTTAATTGACTCTGCCCGATAGGATTGTATTTGGCGTTGAACTTGTCGAAACGATGAAAAGTGTTTCGATCCTAGTAGATACACAAAAACCCCCAAATCCGTTGAAACCACACTGAATTGTAGGATTTAAGTAAGAATTAATGTGTAAATAATTAAATAAGTAACAAAATCAGACGACCAATGAGCGGTCGGCGCATTAGTTGGTGGGGCAATGCATTTATTAACGCCAAATGGATATAAGCACTCATAGCTTAAGAAATTTGTTGGAAACAATAAAAAGGCAAAAATTATTACTCATTTAGATAATTGGTTAATATCCTCACCGCATGGACGTCGAGATTGTCAATATTCATGTCGTAGGCAGAAATGCCCAATTGCTCCATAAGCTAAAACATTAGCAAGTGGAAATGCCACTGAATGCCAGCCAACAATTTATGGGCATAATAATGCCGACTATTCGATTCGATCAGGGAACAACGACAAAAAAAGATTTCCTTACTTAATTCCACTTCGAATATAATGTAATTCCGTGTTTTGATTCTCTTACAAACCGAGAGAGAATTTATGATTAACCAAAGTTAGCGTCGACGGAATTTATTCAAATAGAGCTAACATTCAAAAAGACGGTAATTGTGTTTGCGCGACAAAGCATTTTATTTTAAAGCTTAAATTCAGCTCCTTTGGAATGATAGGTCACTAACATCAGAGTTGGGATGCGCGAAGCATCATCACCGGGGTCATTCATATTGAATCGCATGTCCTTATTTCACCGCCTACCTGCTTTAAAGTGATCGGTTCTCCCGTACTTTTATCCAAACACACAAACTCATCCGCTCGTGAACGCATACACTTCTTGATGAATCGCAAGAGATGCTTTTGATTCATGCAAGATGCAGCGTGCACGTGTGTGTCCACCTGAAATTGTGAAGAAATGCGCATTTTTAAAACCTCCAATCTTGGACACCAATAGAATTAGTCTCAGTCTCCTTTTGACCAAGAAGTCCTATTTAAAAAAACTAACCTTTCGAATGTTGTAGAAATCCCGATGAGGCACATTTTTCTGTTCCAACGTCTCACCACCTGCATTTAAGAGTACATGGAGGTCAAACTTTGAGCTGAGGAAGCAGAGGCGACGGTACGCGAAGGATTTCAGGGGTCCATTGGCTACGAACATCCGCATGGTCTTTTCATCGCGAATAAAATCCTCCAGAGTGAAAATAGGAAGTTGAGGCAGTTTAACTTTGTCAAAACCGGCTTTCGAGACAGGTTCCAACTTAGCAATTCCTTTATCGAAGCAGACAACAGCGGGCAGTGCTTCCGGCCAATGCTTGACAGCAAATGGATCCCCTTTTATCTCCGGAGGGTGGATGGGGTGATCTAAGAAGGAAAAGACAACACAAGAACTTCTCAAGGTCCAATTCAAACTTTAAAGCCCACAAAAAACAATATGCTTCATGCTAAAACATGCAGTCTGTATCACTGAGACTAGTCTACATGCGGTTTTTGTATAGATCTAAGGAGCTTCGAATGGCTATAAGAGGATAACTCTGGTTCACAATCCAAGCGGATCATCAGCACCGGACAAGGCGAAAAGGGAAAGCAGGGGGTGGTGCTTGTTTCTTGGTGCTCAAACGCTGTCATTAACAAGGCAAACCATTGATGAGACAATGAAACTAATCTTCAATTTACTCAGTACGGGTTTCACTGCGCAGAGGATTCTCAGTTCATTCTCTTGGAGCATGGATGAATTAATGCGGTATTAAAAAGAATCAAGCTAAACCGCCTCTCTACAACATCCAACCGAAGGACGGGATGTGGACAGATGAGCGGATTCTTTTTATTGTTAGGCTATGGATATAAACACCCTTTTCATTTTGAAGTGGGAGTAAATGTAGTACGACAAAAATGGGTCGTGAGTTCGGATTTTGCATAAACTTGACCATAGCAAAGCATGCCTCCAATGCTTGCTTGTTTTGAATCATTACCTTCATTTTCGTCCCAACATTCCCACTTTGCTGCCAATAGAAAAAAAATAGTTGTGCAGTCACAATTGAAATTTGTGAGAGTTAAAGTTGATGTCACGAGAGGCGAAGCAATTTCAGTGAAAGACCCGCTTAGGTGCACCGGCACTGTTCTTTCACTGGGTTGGCTGGCCTTCGGGCCATGCTGGTAGCCCCAAGTCTTACTGCTCGTCAAATGTACATGCTCCGCCGGAGTGTTATGCCTTCTGTCGTCTTCAAGGAAGTTCCGGGACGCTAAAGGCTACTGCGTAGCTTTGAAACATTTCTAGAACTGCTACTAATAGTCAAGAGTCTATTTTTTTTAAAGTACAGTCACCTCTTTCACCATCAACAGCGACCGATTGCATCTGACACTGCACTGATGGGCAACCGTGATCACCTATTCCGTACGAATAGATTTTTTGTACAAGAAATACATGTAACGATTCACGAGTGTTTCCTCAATGTTCTCTTTTGATTGCTATTTTCAACATTACGATAGGCAAAATTGATTCGCCTCTCCCAAGAAATGACAGTAAACGACTTTGTCCAAAAAGTAAGCAGCATTCAACTGTACTAAAAGATGGTAACAATCTTTTTTTCAGTGTTCTGGTACAACAAACAACAACCAGTTTCTGACACGCATTCATTGGCTACATCATTTTTTACGGTTCAAGTGAGGTCAAAGAATGTTCACCGATCAGTGGTACTTCTATTCAGCAAAATTATCGCTGTAAATTTCAGCCCCCAATGCTATATGCTCTATCAAATGGTGTCTTCCTTCGGGAGTGCCAAATTGTCAATAACGAGGAAAATATGGTTCCACCAAGACGCCTTCGATGGTGTTTTGGTTGTGTTCCCACGGTTTCCACAAAATATTAGAATTTCTCAAAAACCTAAATCAACACGGTCACAGGTTTGAGTGGAACGATGTTATCAAACATGGCTCACACAGAGGTTTAAGGATGCTGCAGGAAGCAGAACTTCTTTTCAATATTTGCACAAGGGACTTGCTAGTTTTGGCTGAAAAAAGCCTATTTTGTGATTACACTCAGAAAATTGGTGCTTCAACAGGGCCTTTCTGCAGCTGACCCGGCATCCACAGGGTAACAGATGTAGGCAAAAGACTTGCATAGGCGTGTTGTCACTAGCACGAAGTACTCTACCCACACCCAATCTGAATCCCAAGGCCCACGGCTTGGGGAGCCATTAAAACGGTTGCCAACATCGTGCCCTCAATATAAAGGTCACTTTGGGGAACGTAAACAAAGAAGGCTCGAAAATGACAAATAGCTGTGTCATTAAATTGGTGCGCATCAAACATCCAAGTAATTTCCTGTCGAACTGTTTTAAATTAGCCACAAAATAAAGAAGTGTACCCATTCTTTAATGACCAATTTTACACACCCTTCTTTGGTACACCGCCTCCAATCTTGGCAATGGCTAGGCGGGGCAAGAGCCGACAAAGAATGCTAAAAATATTTGGATAGCGATAGGGGAAGCCTTGCCACAACGTTGACTTAGGCGAACCGCAAATCAACACCAGCCATAATGCAGTCACAGGGCCAAACCAATCCACGAATGTTGATAACAACATTCTGCGATAATTAAGAATACGGCAAAATGAGAATCGAACTATGTGCATAAGATAACCGATTAAATGTTAGTCCTCAAAATGCGTGTCCATAAATGAAAACAGTAGGTTTCTTTTCCTTCAGAATATTTTTTTCAGAGTCACCCATGCCACGGTGCGAACATGTTATTACGTTCAGTTTAGATGCAAAAATGTTGACAAAATCTCGGAACAAATTGTAATATTACATCCAGTAATAAAATTCGTGTAAATTTTAAAGTTGTTGTGGAAGGAAGAGCTTCTCAATGCTCAATCAAACGCTGCTGTCTATCCCAAGCAAACGAATACAGCGGTTGACATTTTGAATGATGCGTTATAGCCCCCTTAATTACTCAAATAATGCTCCCTTTAAAATTTTCTCTCCCACAAAAATCGCAAATTTTAGCAAATGCTGAAAATTTCATATCTAGACGGGGAATGACCGCAAGCCAATAGCTCGTTTTCTCACTTTATGAGGGGTAAAATACGTTGCTTGTTGAACCCCACTTCTCTATTAACTGGATGGAATCCGGATAGATATGGCTGAGGAGCGCTAAGATGGAGGAGAGTGATGGGGAGGAATGGAAATGAAACCCTACACCGACGAAACTGTATTAAATCCTGCCTCTTTTTACATGACGGACACGCGTGATGGCCAGTACGTTCCGATGTCAGCGAAAACAGCTCCCATGCGGTGGAATCCGGTAGGATTGCCAAGAGACATGAGTGATGTTGTGGTCAGGCATCCTCCATGATGCATGGAAATTCGATGACTAGAATGGCTGGCTCCATGATGTTTCATTACAGCACAGATTACGTTGAGATAGTTGACACAGGAAGGAAAGAATGCTCGAAAGGGAAGAGCGGGGCATAAAATACGTTAACCGCTTGCCTAGCTCTTGGCTTTGGCAATGGGTCACTTAGATACCAGGTGAACTAACCTAAGGGTCGTGTCAACAGCTCCAAGCCCTGCTAATGTCGAGTATACATTCTGCTCGAGGATTTTGTTTAAAGAAATGATATTTAGAGTGATTAATATGAAACGCCCAACCATTAAGGCGGGTGTGTGCTCATCAGACCCTGCGAGGTGAGCACGTGTACCGTTTAACCCCAGTGTGGTTAGGAGACAAACCGCCTGGGCGTAGTCAAGACTGAGAATAAAGGCAAATCAACCACACTCTAACCCATATTTATTCAAAATTTCAAAACTGTTAACCGTACTTCGCATACTTGCCTTTGAGCCTGCAATAATTTGTAGTTAAAAAGTAAACCATATTTTGAATTTCATGACGAAAGCCGAACCCAACATATGCTCTGTTTTGATCGTTTTTTTTTAAACTGAATTAATAAAACAAACTACTGAAAGACTCATGCCTGCGCCACTCTTCTGTGCATTGGTAATACATGTAATGTCATGTCATGTTGCTTTAGTTCATTACGATTTCGAAGAGGACTCAAAGTGGTACATCAATTGTGCAAATTTTATATTTAGGAACGTTACGATGAATTAATACTTAAACTCTCGTCATTAATTTCAACTCGTAAAATCACGACATAATAAATTCTTGAGTAAATCGGTTTTGCGATGGCTATGAAATTAGCATTAAAACCACAAGGGCAGCCGAATAGCGCAGAGCCAGTGAAAAAACCGCCCTTTTAGGGCATGCTCACCAAAGTTTTCAGTAGTATGGACAACTTAAGAACGACACCAGAATTACACATTAACAGAAATTTGGATGATATCTATTCCAATGTCTGTTTCAAATGGCCACGAATGAAGAAAATACTGGCAATTAATTATATCGTCATGTTTTGTAATTGAGCTATCTACAAGGAAATATGCGTCTTAAGTGCATAATCACACGCTACAAATGAAAATTCGACCACAGTTTTGTCATTTATACATGAAAAGATTCATACCTCTTGATGAAAGAGAAGTAGTATAGTAGAAAGCAGCCCTTGGAGGCTGCAGCTTCTCCTTGGATCCGAGACACGCCAGTTTTAGGTAGCGTCTAGCAATCCGACCATTTTTTTGCAGAGACGCCTTCATGTACTTGTCACGTAACTCCAGCGACTTGAGCAGGGCTACTGCAGCCTCCTGCAGATCGTCCACAGTGACCTTGAGGCAAAATACACGGTAAATTAAGACCAATTCAATTCGTTGCCTAAAGACAATACTTATTCCTAGTGACCGTAAATAATGTTGAATGCGGAAAGGAATAACACGCAGTTAAAGCCCGAGATCGCATTGTAAAATTTGGTCTTAGATGTAACGCTACAAAACTAGTGAGTCGAGAAAGTCCACATGGACAATGGCCGTCAACACAACCAATAACGACGCACGTTCAGACTCGTTACTCCTCGCACATACCAAATCGTGCTTTTAGTTACGCATAAGACGCCTTGGGAACGTGCGTTATTTCAAAAAATCATCCCAAAATAAAGGTTGTTTCAGATTAATCTGTCTGACAAGTACTAGATTTGATATTTGATACAGCAGACACAATTGTAAAAAGTGTTTCTCATCTTGTCCACACGTATTTAATAGGCTACTTGTTATCTTTTTTATTCTTAGTTTTTGTGGAGGGCCAATTAGAAACTCCGCCATCGTACCTTCAACAGTGCGCCTGGGCTTTGGGCTTTGACTGTAGCCCTAATTCCTATCGTGAGTCAAATACTCATTCTGCCCAAAATTGTGTCTTCAGGGAGGTCTCAGGTGCTACATCGGTGTCATTGGAAGTCAAAACCTATCTTAAAGGACATCTATCCCACTTCCTACTGCTGGTTAGTAAAACGCATCGTGACAGAAAAGTACATGACTGCGAATGAAATAAAGTGTGATGACTTCTGAAAGGTCTGCAAATGTCACCTACCTTCTTGGTTTAAGGAACAACTGTTAATAAACCATCTGCAAAAGTTCGTTATGCGACTGTCTAAGGCGTCTGTATGCAGATATCGCTTATACAAACACGCCGCACCTCCACCTCTCTATTAGCTAGATAGAATACAGACGGATATGGCTGGACACCTCTGAAGCGAGAATATTTTGGCAAGGAGGAATTGACGCTAAACCCTGTCCTCATGGAACCATGTAAAATTTCATCCATTGTTGTCAATGCTTTTGGACTAGTCCCCCAACCACCAACTACGGATGCCCGCGATGGTCAACACGTTCCTCCATCCACACATACGGTTCCCATAAAGAACGAAGCTTTAGACCCAGTAGAATTGCCAGGAGGGATCAATGAAGCAGTGGCCAAGTATACCCAATGACTAGTACGGTTGGTTAATGGGTGTTTCTCCTACAGCACTACGTTGTGGCGGGTGATGCAAGATGTTGGCCAAGGGGAGCACCGAGGACGACGCTCAAAATAGAGGAGGGGTTACGTAAGAGTTTAATTGTTTCGAACTCTCTGGTCATGCTATTAGCCCCAACCCCTACAGTACGTCGGCAAAACATATTCTTCTCCAGTGTTATGCCCTCGCCCTTGGGAAAGCCTTGAAGCGGTGCACATATGTGCCGCTTACCAACTACTAAATTTCTAATTATTGAAACGAATTCGTGGCAGAGAAAGGTACGACCACAGTAAATGCCAATAAAAGTTATGACTTTGCAGGCAGGTATGTGCACACATCTGGATCATCAGAAAGGTGGCAGGCCATAGTCGGCGTTTAATAAAACTGGCTCATGACTCTTTTCTTTGCCCAAATAAAAAAAAGCTGTTTCGTATGTGAGGTTTCATCTTAATGAATTCGAAGAAACCCTCAGCCATGGAGTTCGCAAAAAACTATTGGTTCAAAGCTTGCCCGCCACAGCAAATTCCAACCAACTTTCAGGGAGGAATAAATGCTACTGGATTTGTAGAATTATCAGCGGATAATGCGCTTAAAATATTGGCCTAAAATTTTGCCCTTTGCCCACAAAATAAAGTCTTTCCACACTGATATACTCAAAAGAACTTCGGTTCATAAATCTGTTTTTCTTAAAAATTTCTAAAATCAATTCAAAATATTCTGTAGGGAGGACAACACACCACCACAATAAAAGGAGCAACCCTTCGCTGATGCTAATTTGAAAGTCAATCTCTTAACAAATTTTCAATGCCTAACTTCTACTACTCACGAGGGTGATCTGATCCTAAAAATGCTGCCTCCACTACTTCTTTAATAGCAACAAGTACAAAATAAACAAAAAATATTACTAAAAAATCATGCTAGATGCGAAATACCAGAAGCAATTATCGAAATAAATCACGAATAAATGGCAATAGACACGTACGCGGTTCTGCATTTTACCACATCCCAGGTACCCATTCTATTTGCTTAAAGGAATCGAATTAATTTGCAAGATCTTCCGTTTGTTATGAGTGTTTATTAATTTGATTTGGTAGCTTTTACCGTTGAGCTTTTCGAATAGGTTCAACAGAGAGCAAATATCAAGCACATTTTCTTAAAAGCCGACGCAGGCACTTGCTATGAAGCATGTTGAACCAACTCTGATAGGATTTAGCAACACTAGGTTGGCAGGTACCATCTGAAAAATATGTGGTGTGAGTTTCTGGAACGCTTCTAGTCCCTAGGTTGGGAATAGGCATCTCCAGCTACCAAAGTGACCTTTTATGATTAACAGAGCAGAATGCGACGCCAAAGTATAAGAGTGTGGAGTGGTTTCAGGTCGTTAAATTTATGAGCTTTACTAAACCAATTCCTGGTTTGACATTCAAACATTAGAACATTTCAATTATGGCAATACATTTAGGGATTTGTTAATAACTACCGTTAATGGAGCGTAATGTGCCGACCTTACATTACAACAAATTTTAGTTGGAACAACACTACCTATGAAGAACGTATTAATTTTACCTATGGCAAGCGACAGTGAAATTTTGCGTATATACTAACTGTAAGCAGCGTTTCGTCTAGAATGGTGCCGTCTATGATTGACTCAAAAGACCTCTCGATGAGATATCAAAGCTATCGGTGCATCACTTTATAAACTACGCATTTTCAGAACAGTGTCATATAGGCAACAAATGAAGTTCGATATGGTACTGATACTTCCCATTAGATAATCTAATCATAAATTTCCGTATACGGAAGACTATATTTGACGATTCGCGCGATGAGCAGATTTAAAATCTTTCAACAGATTGAATGAGAGTACTAACAGACTAGCTGTAAGCCAATCAATAACGACAGTTTTCTCAAAGGTGTGAGCAAAGGTAATGAGATTCTCAAACAATTAAGTTTTGTAATGGTAAAGTTCAATACCGCTTATAGACTCACGCCTGGTGTATTAGCTTCACCAATACACACACGCTGGTACTCAATAAGGTGTCGAACCGGTGAGGCCCTGCTGGCTTCAGGGATCACCTTGGTTGTCCGTAGAGAATCCTCTTCATCGACGTGGAATTGTGTGCCACCTTCTAAAATTTCGAAGGGCGTTGTAGGATGAGAGACATCCTTAAAACCTCCCGACGAGTTACCGTTGGTAAGTGGCTCCGACAGGGTTTCAAACTGGTCGGATGAGAGGTGAAAGCTTACTTCTTTGGGCGTCCGATTAGGAGAGGCTTGAAAACAGGACGAGTGATCACCGTGTACGGCACTGGTCAAAAGGAACAGATGAATGGATGAAGCGGGATGAAGTCATGCGTGCGCGGAATTAGTGGTGTTGGAGTGGTCCTGTTAAGGAAAATCCACTATTTTAAAATTTTATAAGCTTTACCTATGAAATCGCTAAAAAGGCTTTCTAAGGGTAAGAATTCTTATTCTTATTCGTATACAACAAAGAATTAGAGCACTACCCACGGATAACCAAGAGAACCACAAGTTCTAATTCCTATAAATTAGTAGCAGTTCAGAAATTTACAGATACGCGCTTTCTCTCAAGTTATCAGGCAAAGAATTCAGCCATCTAGGGCAAAAATTGACGGTTGCCAGGTGCTCTTACCACCTTCTTCGATAATAATACACTAGCAAAAGTGTTGTTTAACTCAGATAAAACTGGGAAGAAAAATGAACACTAAGAAACGATTTTGTTGACAATAAATATTAACCCTCAGTTACCTATAAATTTAAATAAAGTGATTTACATCATTTTGATCATATGAATCAAAGTAACATTCGCAATAACTTGACCACAACAGTTGCCCCAATTTCCAACTAGATTAAATATAAGCTAAGTGCATTATTAAGCATTTGCATAATCAGCCAAACCTCAATATCTAACTGTACGGCGTCATGTGATGCAATTATGGTAACTGCAGCTTTGATATATGTCCTTGAGCTGCTTATTTTCAGACTTGAAATTCGACCATCTAGAGAACCCAGAAATATTTCACGGTTTGTAGTTTAAAGTAATGTGAACTAACACTCACCGGGGAATTTGACGCGAAAGAAGATAGTTCTTCATTTCAGTGCGTTCAATTGGCAATTTTGGAACATCGAATTCAGAGCACCCTTCGTGAAAAAGCGTATTATTATTACTTCCACCGATTCGATGAAGACTTTCGGCGATTTCAAATATCTTCTTTTCCATTCTAGATTGATCAAGTGTGAAAGTATAAGAACACAAGCCTTTTAGAAGAAAAATTCACGCTTGTTTGATCGTCAACTAATAACACCGGACATCTTGGAGCAAATTTAGTCAGATCACTGCAATAACGAATGGCTTTACGGTATACTCTGCATGTCCACACACTTTTATGCACTTAACAAGGGTAAACTTAGAGCTTTACAAAGAATGGCAATGCGCCTTTGGGCTGTGGCATGAAAGTTGTGCCTCGGTGGGAATACATTAAGTAATAGCATTCACCGTTGTGGCAAGTGAGTGAGAGTTGTGCCCCCATCGGAAGAATTGCAAAAATCGGTGAGAAAAGCAAGCATAATAAGAAATTTCATTGTTACAGGCGTACTTTACCAATAAACACCTTTGACAACCTCACAGTCCAAAACCACAAACCGCACCTATTTGTTCATGCTTTTGAAACTATGACCTTGGCCCAAGGCTCTTGCCATGCCAAACAATGAAGAAGAACAATGACAAATTTAGAATCCACCTATGTTTTTAGTAAAGCATCTGCTCTTTTTACAAAAGGCATTATTTTCCGTGGTCTTGCGCACACTCTTTCAAATCCAGCTCTCTCTGTCTGATTGTGAGTTGAGTTTTATGGATATCTAATTCAGTAATAAATGGATGCTTAGATTGAATTACTTTAGGTCTTCTATGATGCGTCTTCTCTTTTACACATGTAAATGCTTATCAGACTCATTCATTCAGAAATTTGGTTACCTGAAATAGCGACTGATTAAAGAATGGTGTATTCGACTTCAGAGAGTATCAGGCTTGTAGCTTACCGAGACTTATTTGAAAGCAGAAGAAGGCATGACACTAGAGCAGAATATGTATTTAATAAACAGAGGGGATGGGGCTGTTGGCGTGGCTTGGAGGTCGGCCCACGCGGCTTGGGCAATATAGCCACTCTATTTGGTTTATTATCCAGCTTTGCATACCATCATCCTATCACACTCGGAAAAAGTATAAGTTTTCAAGCCACCGATGTAGCTTCCCGGGGCTTCCATGAAGGCAAAGGAAGGCAGAATGCTAGGGTAGAATATATATATTCAACGGACAGAGGGAAATAGGCTACTGGCATGGCCCGGAGGCCAGCCCACGCAGCTAGGGCAGTACGGCCACCTCTGTGACCTTCACCGAAACCAGTAGTTCCAACAAACAATGCACTACACTCCTCATCTTTTCTTTTTATCTCTGCTGCAAGAAGGCTGGGTGTTTCCAGGCATCTTTGCTATAAGCACAAGGAGGATAAGTGTAGGCGAAGCCGAAGCAGTCCACAAGGTACAAGGTACATTTAAAGAACATAAGTAATACAGGCTTACAAATAAATATATAAATTGTTGCACAAGTACATTGAAATAAGTAGTTTAATACATTGGAAGGGCTAATGCTGTCAGTGTAGCCCAAAATTTATAGCCTTTAAGAAATGAGACACTTGCATAGTTTGAGATACGATGCATTGTATTCCTTCTGTAAAAATGGAAGTCTCATTACTTATCCTCTTATATTCGGTTGAAAGCCCATTGATCGAAAAGGTGAATTTGTAAATACTTCAGTTCGCTTATCCAGGCGGCTTCTTACCTATGCAGTTAAATGAAACGAAAATTTGCGTAAATGCCTTTTTAAAGGTCTTAGGTTCTTAGCCCATTCTCCATAATTTTTTTCTCACATTTTAGGACATAACTAGGCTACCATTACCGGGCTCCCATAAGCCTTCTCCACTTTCATTGCACTCCTTTGAAGCTCAACAGTCCGATCTGAACAACTGTCGTCTTCCTATCACTGCGTCAAATTTCGCTGCCATTCATTCGGCTCCGTCAGCGATTTGAAGCGTCAGAGTTTACTGACTTGTTGTAAGTAATAGATGATAAGAGAACATCAGACCATTAGGTTTCAAACGTATGAGCTAACTTTTTTAAACATATCGCTCCGTATTCAATACACTTTAAGCATTGCAGTGTGTTTCAAAATAGGTTTCTCCTCGGTAAATGAGGTGAACCTGATTGGATAGCTGCATAATTGGCTTCTTATCCCAGGAGAAACCTGTTGAGGATGCAGATCAGATTTCAAAATCCAATCTCCTTTTCAGTATCTTATACAATGCTGCTGACAAAGGCAACGCTACCTCACCGAAACTAGGGGTCCTCTTAGCGAACCAATGCGAACAACTTAATGCATTTATTTATTTATTTCATAGTAGATTTTGAATCTATGTTACGCAATTGTGTACTATAATGTATACGACCGAGCCACTTTCTAAGCCAGTTATTTTAGCCTATGAGCCTTTTGGATTGGCGAAGAACGAACTGTATAATTTTTATTACTTACTATTTTTTATTTTGCTTAGATTACTCACCCCTAATGAAAGGCAGCTTTAGTACAGCGGTCTGATTGCCCAAACGAAGGGTCCATGTGCCATTTCAGCGCAGTCATTTGTCTTTTTGTGGGTAACTCTTGTCTTCAACGTCAATCATCTATTCAAATCTGAGAAGTAACTGACCCGGTTTGTAACGATGTCGACAACAGCTGGTTAAAAGATGCCCATTTTGTCTCGATCCTCTTTCTTGATAAGTTCATTCCTGAAAATGGTTGTCACCATCATTTAGACTGCTGTGGCAAGTGGCACCGCGTTGTTAAGTAAGAAACAGATCCGACTTCCTTTTCGAATTGTAAGGGTTTTGAGTCATGCCTCTGGCCTGAGCCTACCTCTTCCATCCAGTTCAATTGAGTGATAAATCAGATTTTGCTGATTGTTTCACGATAAACTTAATGAAAGTTCTCAGTTGTTTACTGAAGTGAAGGTTAAATGCGGGGTCAGGTGTCTAGACATGCGACCAGTTAGTGGAATTTGGCGCTTAGTCATGTCTCAGAAGCACTAACGTTAACTGGGTTATCCGTACTACAAACGTCATGTCACCTCATTCTGGGGTGTCCCAAATGAATACCACCCAGCAGAGGTTATTGTTATGCTCTGTGCCGATTACATTTCCATCTTGTTTCGATGTCTACAACTCAGCAACCTCTGCCACAGTTTTCGAACGCTTTAGACGAATTTTTGTAATAATTGATAGGCTCTAAAGCTATTGCAACAAGCACAGCGGATTCAAGAAGGCATTAAATTATGAGGCTTTTCAGATGAATAAGCACTTGGTTGATGGGTGGACGAGTCAAGTTTGCATGTAACTACACACCACAACGTCTCGTGGGAACAAGCTAAACTCAAATAGCATATAACGCAACTTCGCTGTTTTGGTTAACCTCAATGCCTAAAGTTGCTCTTGAACTACCATCTGTTAATTGTATTATAGTACTGAGCATGACCTGGTTGAAAAACTGAGGAATTCTATTGGCCTCTGGGGTCACACATCTTACAGTAGCATAAAGTTTGTATTCACCATCATACCTTGAATGCAGACATCCAATCAACCTTGACAAGGTCTAGTGAATTTTTTAATAAAGAATTGTAATTCTTCATGACCTTTCTGCCATAAAAGTTCTCTAGCGAAACCAACGCACAGATGTGGAAACTTATAGGTCGAGTCTAACTATCATGTGATTACCAATGTTTAAATTTTTTTTATGCGACAATTACAGTACCAGGCTCATTGCCGGCATTTTTGGTGAAACGAATCTTTTTGTCCATTCACCAAACCCTAGAGCATTGTTGTCTTGGCAACTGAACAGACGGCTGCGGTCTTAGTGACTACCTGGCGAATCGGCGTTCCAGCTCCTATTGTTCTCATTAACAGCAGTGACCGCAATATCTCCCAAGTGGGAATCCAGCCGCATCGCTTGGATAGGGCTTTGAGGTTGCAGACAGAAATACCCCCAGGGTAACTCGTTTATTAAACGGGACTTATGATGATGCTTCGGCAACGGAATGTAAAATCACATTATGGGATTCAGAGAGTGGCTAAAGAAAAGAATGCAGGTAGCACATTAGAAGTTAGTATAAGTTAAACATTAATTCAAAATTAATGGGTTTGAGGCCTTTTGTCAGTTCTGCTTTGATAGAAGAAGTTTTGGTTTGGAACACAAAATAGCTTTATTGAGGAGACTGAAATTTGACTTAGATTTGATTATAAAAGCTAAATCGGAATAAACATTTGTCCTTACTCTGACAGCAAAGCACTGCTTAAATTTATCATCCGGAAACTTGAACAAGCCCTTTAAAAACCGCCTTAATTTAATAAACAAAGGGTCTCTTTGGGACGCTTTAACCCATGGATTGACAACAAGCCTACATAGAACGACTCTGTGGCTGCGAGCCCGACATAGCGACAGCATGAATCAACAGACTGACCCCCTGATGTGTTACTAGGCTGTGGCCGCGACCGCAGCTGCAAATTTTTCTGGCTACTGCTCTGACCAGCACCCCCGCCAGACAATTAAGTGATGACCACTCCAAACCAAACCGTCATTTTTCAAACCTCTCCTCAACACGCCTCATGGCAACCCGCACACGCACACACTGCTAATCAAATGATCACCGCGCCACCTCCAACCCCCTCTGTTGCCTTTCCTGTGTGTGAGTACAACCCATCTACCACCTGGTTTTGTACGGCTCTGTAGGTACACGGGTGTGTTTGGGGGAAGAGAACATACTCTTTCCGACAATCTGTAGTAAAGGCGGTTTATTAACTGGCGCACGTACAAGCACACACCTATCCATCTGCCTGTACGAGAGAGCAGCCCTAGCAACCAGGTAAGAATTGAATGCTGTTTTGCAGCTGCTGTTCGAGCCCTGGGGTTGGAATCCGTGGGAAACAGTACTATACAGCTGCAAAACTGGGTGATCCTCATTTAGCATTGCGTGATTTCAATAAGAGCTGTTGAATATGCTCTCATACACTGTGGTTGCGACTTATGAACAGACAGTACCTTCACATTAGAAGGGTGTCCAACGCTGCAACCATTGGGCACAATGGTAATAAGTCCGCTTAATTTTATGCTTCATTTCCTTTTTATAGCAACCATTTGATTGGTGCGTTGTTGAAATGAGATCAGCCGTTCAACTCATACGCCGGCAGTGGCAGATAACACTAAATCATGTTTCTTTGAAGCCTACGGTCTAAGGTCATTGGAACGATTAAAATTTATTCACTAGAGCTGAAACGCCAGGTTGGATGTGTGAGTGACGCACATGTAGGGTGGTAGCAGACAAATCTAATGCATCAGCAAAGGTCATATGGCCAGAAAAACATAGGCTTGTAAATAATTATATTTTCAGTTATCGTTCTAATAAATCCTAATTAAATATAATTTCTTTGTGCGAACTTAATGCCTTCTAGGGGCACTTTGAATGCAAACTGGCTTTGGTTACTAAGTTATAATTTCTGACAATTTAAAAGCACTAGCTTGTTCACTTCATAAACGCACATGCTTGTCACGGGGTTCATTGACAGCTCATTGGTAGCGTATGGCGGTGGAGAGACGCTATCAACCAATTGAAAGTCGCATACACCTACACCTCCCCCTTCAAGCACATGCCCACCCACTTGAGATCTGCTCACGGAGTGAACACCGGCGTAGCCAATCACAGCCTTACGTCAGTCCAGCTCATACACGCCTCAAATTTCCTCAAAAAGTGGATTGAAGCAGATACTGATACTGTAAAAGCAGTCGATCAGGGTCCACACTCATGGAACAACCTGGAGAGATTCAAGACCTCAGCGTGTGTTCCAATATTCCCAATTCATTCCGTAAGCCGGTCTTATGCCTGTTACAGCACTTCTACGCATCACATACAGTTGTGACTGCATTTTCATGCAACTGTTTAATAGATAAACAAATATCTATAGACTTTATAACTCTGAAACACGAATACTGGCTGCCTTGTTGCAAAAATCGCCAGCACTTACATTTATTAACGGCTTCATTGTGTTTACTAAGAGGTGTCATGGAATTTCACATCTAATTTCATTTAGACCATAACGATTATTTACAAACGGAACAAAAGTTATTATGCATATTTCGCAGCATCAACTGACAACGTTTATAGTAGCGTAGTAGTAAGCATCGCATAAATAACTGCAGTTACCTTTCGCTTTTCCAATGCGACTCCTAAATGTCGTTTTAAGACAAGCAAGTACTGCCCACGTCTTTTTTTGCGGTGTTCAAAGTTTTGCCACTTATCATGCCAGCCTAGTGAACAGGGAATGTCTTAACTACCACTTAAAGGAGACGTAACAGTTTAGTTATTGCTCTGATTGACCGGAATTCCCCTTTACTTGAATCGCAGTCATTGTAGTACTCATCTTAGGTGAATGCCATTGCTGTATTTAAGGATTTCAGCGACGCAGATGTTCTAGTTATGTTAAACAATAAAGCATCTTGGCTCACACGATGATAAGACTTGAAGATTTTCTTTTTAAACCATGACAACCAAAGAGGTACCCAGAGTTTTTGTTAATCTGCTAAATACATCATAAGCTCAATTAGCCCCTCTGAAACATCCTTAACCGATAGTCAGAATTTCCATGTTTTGGAAAAAATTAAAGGGATTAACAAAGTTTCACATCTTTCCAGGTGACAGATTTGTGTTTCTTTTATGCTTGCCCGCTTTGCGTCAGCAAATTGTGTGATGATGCGTAGGTGGACTACTGCATCAAGCTAGCAGAATAGAGGGCACCATAAGGAGTGAGAAAATATTATGCAAATTGTTATCCTTTAGTGATTTCTCCACCTCGTCTACAGGCTTTCCGGGACCAATGTATGTGGATTTCCGGAACGCCTACATTGTATCGCCACCCTCTTCATTTGGTTCCGACTCCTTACGTGAAGCGGTGGACCTCACAACCTCATTCAGTGGTAATTCCCCGCTTTCTCTGCCGCCCCCGAAATTCCCCAAGTCCGGAGCAGGAACAAGCCTAATATCCAGCCCTACAGATGAGATTTCTCAGATGAACGCCTCACCATTTCGACCGAAATACCCGCGCAACCTTTTCATGAGATCTTGTTCCAATGGTCTTGAGGCTCGTCCCAGGATAGAATCACCCTTTACGGACGAAGGGTTTCCCAGATGTAGGGATCCATTTCTTGATGAGCCGGGTTAAAATGTGTAATCTGCAAAATCTGTTTGAATTTTAGGAAACCATTACGCTCACCTTTCAGCTAACGTAATCTCGCATGAGTGCAGCCGTACTCACACAGAGCATAGATTTTGGCTAGAGAATGATAAGAGATATGCCAGCATGGTGTTATGTTTAATTCCTACTTTATTTGTCAGATGAAACCCTTAATCATTTTCTAAAACTTCTTAGTACAACAGTCATTGTCAATGGCACTGGAAGCGGAAAGTACCTTTCCAACGAACGGACGTCTGTGGCATTACTCCGATACCGTGATGACAATGAGTCGTGGTGACCCATACCATGCCTCCCCGCAGAAGCGCTCATTCCGTCCTGTGAAGCGGCATCGTCGAGCGGATGCTCTCACCCATGCACCACCACTCCACCCATTATCAATTTCACCATCCTTCCTTTTCCCTGGTCCACCTCCACCGCCACCTGAGCAATCACCCGTGTCTCAGGTGCCTATGAGCTCTAACACCGAACCACTAGATCTTGCTCAGCAATTCTTTACGTCTGTTGCTGTCGACCCGAATCCCAATACATCTCAAAGTGAAGAAGTTTCTGTGATAGAAGAATTGGTCTCCTGTCGGCTGTGCTCTAAACAATTCACAACTCAACATGGACTGATTGTTCACTTACGAAGGTTTGTTGGTCCCGTTCACTCTGAGATATTTGCAATTCCCTCATCACACTTATTCCAATAGATCGATGCATTTCCATCCAAAACATTTGAGCATGATGCTATTTTGCTCTATCCTCGTCTCCTTCTTTAGGTCTCACAAAGAAAGGAATTTATTGGACTATGACACCTCGTGCCTCCAGGACTCGCAAGTAAATGATGTATGCGAGCTTACTCGCAGTGTAGGTGTCAATGAGAGCACCGTAACGATAGGCGAGAGGTCGTTTCATTGCAGTCACTGCGGAAAGGCTTTTAAGCGATCATCAACACTGAGCACGCACCTCCTCATTCACAGTGGAACGCGACCTTACCCCTGTCAATATTGCGGCAAACGCTTCCACCAGAAGTCGGATATGAAGAAACACACTTACATTCACACAGGTAAATTTCCGTTATGATACACCTCTGTCAGGTGTAATCCTTACTCTGGCAGTTCTTTCAACACTTATTATAATTATAAAACCATATGAGTTCGTTTTTGGAGTTGTTAATCAGATCAAGATAATCTAGCATGATGTATTTCGGGAAGATTTCACTTCGAGTAAGATTTCATGGAAATCTGTGACGTCATATCTATTCCATTAGACGTTCTACCGAAAATGCTGACCGATTATTTTTTGCTATAAGGTTTTTGTAAAAAATATCTTTTGACGACTTAAACCACCGTCACAGATTACTATTTCGGTAATAAGCAGTCTGTTATTTACGGGGTTATCAAATGCAAATCATCACTAAATTATTATTGGTGCTTCTAATAAGACTTCTTCACGAGCTGCTTATTTACACGATGGGAGACCATATGACGACTTTGTTGATGTTTATCAAGGCATGCCGGTTGGCTCCAAAAAGGCACTGTTTATGGCTCAGGAAGCAGCTTCAACGCGATGCCGAAAGTTATTCACATAAAATGTGCTTGGCTAAAGGCTAAACCTTAAGAGAGGAGTGCATACCGGCGCATTAGAAGTAAAATAAAGTATTTAGAGGGTTTCATAAACTTCATGCTAAAAGTGAATAATGCATGTGACCCAGACACTGCGGTTTCACTTTTGTTGGCGACAAAATGTTGCCTTGAAGAACGCCTTACGGTCTAGAGTTTTGGCTGATTTATTGCACAATTTTCATAGTTCAGGGGTATTATTTGCCTTTTCTGACTGTCTGATAGAAATCACTATTACGCTTTGTATTAATCAGTTAGACGGTAGCATTGACTTCATAACCCTCTCGCCCTGACTCATAAGCGTACACACCTCAGTGCATTAGACTACTCGAAGGGAAGGTTAATGAGTAACGCAATGTTATTCAACGATGGAGTGCGATTTTTGAAGAATGAGCCGTCAGTACAATCTCTGAGTGCTGAACACTGTCATGCGTCTCTTAGTGTCGCACTAGACGCTTATGTAAACGTTACGCACTTGGGCCGTAATGCCCTAAAACATTCCGTAAATGAAAAAAAAATTGCGTGTAAAAATGTTTTATTTTCCTTTTAATCATCGTTTTACATAGTGACTATGTTTTGATATTATCATTATAATAATGCATTAATATTAATGAGTAAGTTGAGATTAAGAGATCAAGGCGTGTACCTCTCTTCCGAGCTATTTTGTTTCTCTGAATCAAAATAATTCCTTGATGGACACTGAGGAGTAATGAAACTAACCATCCTAATGTCTTCGGTACAGGCGAGAAGCCCTATAAATGTAATCTGTGCGGCAAAGAATTCAGTCAGTCCTCAAACCTCATTACGCATTCTCGCAAACACACTGGCTTTAAGCCATTCTCATGCACCTTCTGTTCTCGCGCCTTTCAACGGAAGGTCGACCTGCGCCGTCATTTAGACACACAGCACAGTGAGTCCAATTCCATCTCCACCATTGCCCCTGGCGCTTCTGTTGTTAACATTATCAAAAAGTCACCGATAGAGGTGTCTTCTACGCACTCTAACGCTAAATCGGTCTCACCTACCGATTTCACTTCCACTCAACCTGCATCCACTGTGGATTTGCCGAAACCGACAACTCCCCCCAATGCTGGAAGCGCATCCCACTTCGCTTATTCCATTGAACGCATCCTCTCATGTTAGGTGTACAGATGAAACAGCACTTTGAAGAAGCTGTACATACAATTGAGATTTTTTGTCCCTTCCATGTGACTGTAATAAAGCGAGTCGTTAATAAACATCTTTCACCTTCTATTATTCAGACAAGGACGCAGAGTCCGGTTGGTTTGCGTGAGTAGACATAAGCTCATCATCGTTACATTCAGTTCTGTGGTGTAGCATTTCATTTGTATGGTCATAAATCAAGGATTTGGTCTCAGATTTTACAGAGATCTCTATTGTGGACACTTAGATTACCTTTGTGCTATTTTTAAGTCTCTGATGAATATCATAGCTCTAATTTTAGGCAAAGCTCTAACCAATCAACGAATACCAGAGGTTAATGGAGTCTAGGCGGTAATTAAGTAGCCAACAATTAGGTGAATAGAAGCGTAATTCATTGAAATAACACAAAAGTTGATATAATGTAATAATTTTATTCACCTGAATTGCCCAAGTAGATTTTATTTAAGCTGGAAAGTTTTCTGACAACGTGGTTTGAAACTGCATGGCTCCTATGGTTTCTGTGCAATGGAATGTGACGTTCACTTCGGCGAATGACGCAATATCGCGATCACGTATTTCAATGGCCTCATTTTTCTGTTGCAAACATGCTAAAACAGCATTAATGCGCTAAAGAGAGGTTGTTTGGAATGGAACGCGAGTGTAGGTGTCTATGGGGTGTGGACGCAAGCGAGGAAATTGGATAAAGTTTTCATGCTGCGTCTGGAGGATTTGCAAAACTTTTCCTAAAATTCGATCCTTCAGAGAGTGGTATGTGTAAATTTGATGGTGGGGGATCCCACCTCACACATACCCCTCACTCCAATCACCAAACTAAAAAACGTATCAACAATACGGGCATTAGTGCTGCCTGTTGCATGCTGGTACCCTCTAAAATCGTGTCAGCAGGACACAAATCAGCGTGACAGGGAGAATTGGAGGGGAAGGGGAACAATTTTGATGATTGGACCCGCATTTTGGGGGATTGAGAGATGCATTTGCTTAGTGGTTGCTATGGTGGGTACAGCAGATCGAATGCACGTTCCTACTGCGTCAGAGAGGGCGCAATAAGGGTCAACTTTTAAGGCTTTAAGTGTTGCGCTTTGAGAGGCTGAGCATTGATTGTGAATAAGGTAAATAACAGTCGCTTGAACCCGATTTGCAAAACGCGAGTACATAGAGCGCTCTGTGATAACCCTGAAGAATGTGTGTATTTTACAGATAGCAGAAGTTAAGGCTGCTAGCATGACCCGGAGGCCAGTCCGCCCGACAAAGGTGTAAAGTCAGCTTTTCGCTTACAACTAGCAACCTGGAGGACAGTGCTAAGACGTGCTAATTTGCAATGCATTCATCAGTCATTAATGTAAATCGAATCTCAGCTTTGTCAGCACTTTGCAGGGCAAATGAACTGCAGCTAAAAACTCATTTCCGGTTGTTTAATAAAAGCTTGGAATTAATGAGCGAGTTAAAATAAAAGAATAGTGATTGTGATGGCTGCTTCTGCCTTGAAATTGGGCCTAAATCGGTTGTACAAATGTATCGGTTAGGGACAAATGACTGTTAATTGGAGCATGAATGCATGCATTGATGGGGGAACAAAGAGTTAGTAAATGTGGGTGATTTTTTAAATCTCTGATGGATTTTAGCCCATAAAGGTGTTGGAGTAATTTTAATTTTATTGACTCCTTTGGAACATAAATCAATTGGTCCAAATAACAATAATTTGGTTTCGGTCATTAAAATAAACCTTCATCTCCCATGTGTGTGTGACAGTTCAATGTCCTGCTTGATTGACGCATTATTGAATATTCTGTTAAAACTCGCAACTGACAATTCACTTTTAAGCATTAAAAGGCTCTTTTGAAGCTTGAGTTTTGAACACTCTTGTAGTGAGAATCACCCCAGTGGCGCGCCGATTGGGGGCGATTTTAATCACAGGTTCGAAAAGGACAAACAACAGTTAGCACAACAGGCGTTGCGATTTTAGATGTCCCAAGTGTCCAGTTGTCTCCCGTCCTCAATCTCGCTGTGCCCCCTCCCCTTCAAGGGATAAGCACTCGATCCTCCCAGGAGTACACTTAAACCCACCTTCTACGATCAACACGCATCACCACAGAACAAATAACTTTATGGACTCTGCTCATTTAAATTTTTATTTTACTGTGACGAACAGTCGTTGAAATGCTGTTGCCATGTCAATGACCTCGATTGGCCTCGCATGGTTGATGTGCCCTTTCCTTAGGTCTTTTAAGATCGCTTTTCATGCATGCGCATGCATGTGACTTGACAAGAGACATTGTATCTATTCCATAACAAAACTGCTAAATAAACGTGCATTTGTACTTATTACTAACCACAAGTAGGGGATAGAAGCATTGCTACACACAATGAAAGTTTGTCTTTATTTTTTGGATTTATTTTAGCTCAGTGAGAAAGAAATGGCAAAGTGTACAGAAACCTGTCGATAAAGTGGTATTTTTTAAAAGACACACTTCTGATAACAAAATTAACTTTCTTAAGTGTGAATGAATTAAAAGACGCCTTGCCGGTTTATAGTTTGAGTAAGTTCACTCTAAAGACTGGATGAAGCTGAGTTCAACAAGCAGTTAAAGGAGAAGCTAACACATTTATCCAGTGCTTTGTTATTGTATTCTCTTGTGCGGAGATTCACTTAAACACGCAATGGTTAACCTCTTAGAGATTTGAGGTTATGGTTCTGGTCACATGGCCCGATGCTAAAAATGCAAGTCCAGAAATCCCGACTCACCTGAAATGTGTGCACGGTTTCCACCCCCTCATGATGCACACTTCGGAACTATTAGTGCGATCAAAGTCAACGACAATTTTACATACAAATGGAGAATTTGTTTTTGAACAAGTCTTGCGTTTCGAATCTCATGTTTTGCTACGCCACTATCATGCTAAATAGTAATTTCATTCTAATGCTAAAAAAACGGAAACATGCTACTAGAAAAGGAAACATTAATGTAGTCTCTCAAGACTACCTAAGAGGCAAAGGAAATCGTCACACCTGGGTAAAATATGTGCAAAATAGAGCAGGGCCATGAGCTACTGGCGGGGCCTGGAGTTCAGCTTACCCGGCGAAGTTACAATGGCAGAGCACCAGATTGAGACACTACCGCATTAAAGAATCAAACAGATAACCGGTGCATTATACAGCCTGTCTTCTCTTTTGAGCATCGTCGCCGGCGGCTCCCATGGTCGCTGCCGCAGGAAAACTCCCGCAAGCCAACCGAATTAGTCACCGAATTCGCATGCAAGAAGAAGGCACTCCACCGCTACAAAACCGAACCCTCTTAACAATTCTACTGATTCCAAACCTTCAACCTGTACACAAAACCGTATTGTTCGATGCGAAATGTGCTGGCTGTCAAGTAGTTCCATCATTAGCGGTAGGAATACTGCTCCAAGAACAGGGACATAACAGAATAGGATTGGAATAGTCCCATGGCGACAAAATTTTTTTCTTACTTTAGGGCTTAGTTCCGTCTAGCTAGTAGAGCCGGAGGAGTTATCAACAGTTCACATAATTGAAGAAGTAGACAGCTCATTAGCAAGTTTTCGTAATGCTTGATAAAAGTTTTCCTGCGGAACATAGAACTTATGCAGTTATCGAAGGTAGGCTTCCTTTTCGATCCTTTACTTGGGGTTCATCACCGCAGATGTACCTCTTCCGCCTCGCTAATGTTTGTCACTTAAAAGCAGGAATCAGGACAGACGTCATTTAAGATCCGATCCGTGTTCTACCACCACAACTGTTGCGTCTCGTTACTTTGTTGAATGCGAATGAAGGCAGAATGATGGGGAGCGGGGAAGAAATATATATATTCGACAGGAAGAAAGCTTTGGACTACCGATAGAGTCCAGAGGCTGGCCATTCCGGTGTAGGTACAATAGTTTTTTTACCAAAACCGAGAGTTAAATTACCGATCAACGTATTACAAATAATTTTGGCGATTGGATTCCTCCATTAACGTAGGAAACCTTATATTCAAAAACGTTTTTTTTGGCCAGAAGCTATAGGGTCTGCTCAAACTATGACTCTAAAATTGGTGCTCAATTTGAGTAGAAATATCTCTTAATAACTATTTTGGTTATGTTTTAATTATGTTGCGGATTTTCTGGACCAAAGTGGGAATGAAGATAACGGTTAAATTAGTTCACTGACCACTCTCCAGGGCATTCGGATTCGTCGTTTTGCTACGTCACACTATTTCTGTCAATCAAAAACAATGGAAAGGAACAATAAAACTACGTGGTGAGATATTTTCACATATTTTCACAGGGCTGTCAATTAGATCTACTGAGTGACAAAAAACATCATTCATGGGAAATGTTTCTTAAATCGCGGTCAGACGTCGCAATTCAGGGAGATAGTTTTTTTCACAGGTGTACTATTATAGTCTTCTCAGCGCTGAGGCATTAAACACATCGCAGAGTAAATCCCATCGTGATCTATTATTGGTAAAGTCAAGCACACTGTTCGGATCTCAACACTTCAGCAGTAGACCAATTAAGGATTGTCACCTTGCCTTCCACATACCCAACCGGTTTCTTTTCCTGAGGTACTAGTGGCCATTTCACTCACTCCCCATTGTTAGAAACAGGAAGGCTTAAAAATTTGCACTTATTCACGATTGGTTTTCTATTAAACCTAAGTTAATCGTTAAAACTAGGCAAATTTGAACGAAATCTGAAAGTTCCCATTCCAAAGGAAAACTATAGTTAAACTTGGAATGAGTTATGTCAGGACCCTTATCCTCCAATTTTTGGGATGCATTTTTATATACGTCAATACATGATTTATTAAGGGAAATGAAGACTTTTTTGGATATCCAAAACTGCAAGCTGGTTAGCATAAGGAAGTAGTTGCGCCATAGGACAAACTGAACTTCACAACTCGGCTTCATAAGCTTGAAAGGCTTGACCAAAGGAGAGAATGTTGCGTTTAATGCGTCCATTTTCCTCGGCTAATGCATTAACATGGTATAGCTAGTGTGCATGGGTATTCGAGCCAGTATTGTGACAACAATGGCGTTGATGATGATGTGGATAACAACAGTAACTAAATCTTCCTGTCCGAGAAAGAGATTAGGACGTGCTACAATTTGAGCATACACACAATAAGCGACTGCTAGTGGAAGCGAAGAAGGGGAGGCGGAGGAGAAAAAGAGAATTATTACACTTCTACCGTGGTAGTCGCTCCCTCAGCGCTAACTGCGCATACACACGTACGCACACACACGCGCGCACATGCGCATAGAGGAGGGGAGGGGGAAGGGGAGGGGCAGGGGGAGGGAAGTGGTGGGTGAGTGGGGTGGATGCCTCCAAGGGGGAGAGAGAAAGCGCAGGGTGTGGGGAAATAAAGATTCCACCTCTCAGCAGGTATGTGAACATTGTTACATTGCGGCCGTTTCGGAATAAACCCAAGATTGGATGACCTTCCCTTCCTGCCTATTGTTAGGACGATGAGAAAAGGCGGGGAAGAGGAGAGAAGCGGAGAGGGGGGCAGAAGGAGAGAGCATGCATGAACTTGCTGCCTAAATCTCATGAGGACCACCCCTTTCCGCGTTCCACACTCCTTTCCGGAAGAGTGAATCCTGGCAGAGGAGGGAGGGTAATGAGATGCAGAGGATCTGAGGAGGGGAGAGGTAGAGAAGGAAAAGACCGTTTTAGTGTAATTGTAAGCTAAAATTGTTACATCCTTCTCTTCCACTCCTGTAACTGCTCATTCGCTCATTCATGCAGAGGATGGAGAGAGAGAGAGAGGGAGAGCGAGAAGACGTGGATTAATAATGTTGATAGTAATAATGAGAACAATAAAGGGATTTGAGTTGAGGAGGCGATAATGGGTTGCCATTGGCAATTAACGTTATGAAGTGATAAATTGTTCCTCTGCTCACACGCAAAGAAAAGAAGTATTAAGACATACAAATTAAAGGTACAATTTGAAGTGGGTGTGTACATCTTCTTTACGGAGACGGGAAATATGCCCATAAAAAGTTCCTTCCTGAATATTAAGAAACTGACCGCCTAAGAAAAGACAGTAAACCAACTTTGGAAGTTTAAACTTTATCTAAAGATTATCTTTTGAAAGAAAAATCGCTCGATCCATACTCCGTAATAGTTCTGATATATACATTGATGGTAAACAATTTTGCCAATGCCAGTTGCTTTTATTAGATGGATGCATCTCGAAGTACAAGCCGACTTAACGGAGTACCGGTAAATATGCTTTTACACTGCATTTGAGCGACTTCAGAAACAGAACCAAAATGACCCAGATTAACACAATGCTGCGGTTTTTATTACTCGAATCATTTACGTTCGATGGAAACGCAAGAGTGTTCCCTGGGGCGCCATTGCAACTTCCTTCTGGGAATCCATGACCACTACTCGTGAAAATAAACAAAGCTTTTGCAAAGAGAATTGACATCTAACGCTTGGTAGTCTTGAAGGAAATGAAATCTCATATCACAAACGACAAAAGCGTACAACTCTTTGTGCAATTCCTGCTAATTACATCAAATAACATAAACATTGGTCAATCTTGAGAAGCATTATCAAAAGTTGCAAACAGTGATCCAAAAGTGCAGTTGTTAAAACATTGCGCCACCCTAATTTAGCAACGGCTCAATGGGTAAATAAAGCTTGTCAAATGTTTTGATTCAATCCCAAGCTTAGAGCTTGTTCCGCAGTGCGTCTCTGAGAATCACAAACGCAACTCAAATGTACCTGCTGCAACGAGAAACTAATCATACGAAATGTGAGTCTGTCTACTGAAATAAATTTAAGTAAATCACTATTTTAACGAATGAAAGCACTTGCAAGTGGCGGTGCAAATATTCCAAACATGAACTGTTTATCGGTCATAACTTAAAAAGATATGATCACTACCAATTTTTCTAACGAAAATGTTGCCCATTATGATTTGATGTTGTTACTGTCACAGCGAAAGCAAACTGTGAAGGTTTTATAAAGATCTTCAGTGGAGCGAGGGCAGTAGGATAGTGGACCTACAAACAAGGCACTCATTTCATCAAAAATTTACACTTATTTTCACCCGAATCATCCAAACAACAAAAAGTTACATAAACATACTGTACCAAAATATACTTTGGTTGGACGGATGGGGGAGACGTACAAAGGTCTTGCAAAATAATAGTGATTGAATGCATGAAAGCGCCTTAAAAATATTCGCCATTGCCATTAGTGCATAGAGTTACGGTTCTTAGAGTGACGTAAATGACGCGGGGAAGAGGTGAAGGCAGTACAAATGCGGACGGCTAGGCCATGAAGTGCGGCTCACTGAGCTCAAAGTAGAGAAGCGACACAATCTTCAGTTCCACTGCTGCTACTTGGACAGTTTATCCGTTGCTCCGGTAGTTGAGCGCTGCTCATGAAGGTAAAAGTCGGTCTTCTGTGGCGTAGGCTAAATGATTAGAAAGCGTAATGTCATTTAAGCATGAATTCTTGTTCAAAATTCTGTTTCTCGTCCCAAGTGCAAAAAAGTCTGATTATTATTATTGACATAGGAACCTGGGCTGTCAGCTAAATAAAAGGTCACTTTAATTCCAAAATTTTCCAACATTATCATTACAATTACCAATGTGCTTGAATTACTTTCATTATTCCATCTAAAGGTTGTTCTAGACCACTTTCCTTCGGATCACACCCGTAACTTTTAAAAAGACCAGGTTTATTAACTAGAAAACATTACCAAAATCGATACTCACCAATTTTTACAGCAAACATCAAGTACGAATCCAATGATAGCCAGAATAACGAGACAAATACCCGCAGCGACTGTAACCAAAAGGACCAGCTTCTAAAAAAGGCACACTTTGTTAACGAATAGTAGAATTGTACTGAACCGTCAATACGGAGCAAGGACTCCTTTTCTTAGTTAACGAGTGATGATTATTTCCCATAACAAAATTGATAAGGTGGCATTGAAAACGCGATTCTAAGCGCAATTTCCGGAGTCAAATAACTTTTAAACAAACCAGCATTTTGCGGCACGTAATGCAAATCAGATAATGCCTGACTGCACGAATTTTATCGTTCTATTAGCTATTACCCAACAGAGGTCCATATACCTCAATAGACCCTTTGAGAGTCCACTCATTTCAAGTAGGGACAACGAATAATTAACCTATTTCAGGAAAGCGGTTTTAAATCAGGGCCAGCAACTAAAATTCTTGACACCACAACATCGAAAATAGTAACATTGACGAGAGGAGTGTTCTCAGCTTACGTAAATAATGATATTCCACATTCATCCAAAAAAGACCGTAACATTTGGCGCATGCTTATGATTTTAACGTTCACATTTAATTTTCATAGATAGCTACACATAACCATTTCAAGTTGAACGGATCTTGCGATAGCAAATAGCAAAATATTCGCTATACCCACGTAGACAACTGCAGTCTTTTTCTCGCAATGCTTGCCCCACCAGCCAGAGGGACAGTCACAGATGTAGGCACCAGCATTTCCTGGTAGGTCTCTGCACTTGCCTCCGTTCTGGCAAAGCGTCTGATTATTAGCTAGGGCAACCAAACAGGCAGGTCGGCGTTGGTCGCACTGCCGACCCTCCCAGTCGAAATCGCAGGTGCATTGGAAGGAGAGGTTGTATGCCCCGACTGCAGTGCATGTCCCGTGACCTGAACAGGTGTTGTACTCCGACGCGCAGGGGTCGTAGCCAAGATGACATTCTGGTCCTGAACAAAAATTGGCGACGAAATGCAGAACCTCTGCCAGGGCAACAGCTAAGACATCATAAATACAAGGAAGGGTCGTGAGTTACTTCCCTTGCCTGTCCGCTTAAATTATGCTTGAGATCTATCTCCTAAATTCGCGTGATGGAAAACGCATAATCACTGCCTGAACATCCAACCATTAGCCGAAGATTTTTACTACTTCTGTTAGCGTGTCAATCCCACTATGCGGCGGAAACAAGCGTGATCAAAAAACATAAAATTCCAAAGTCTGCGACTTAAAAGCCCGAATCCAGCGCCACATACGACCAAGGTCACCCGTTCACATATGACCTATTCTAACCAAATGCAGCACTGGGAATCAAACACTTCTTTCAAACTAATCAAGTTTCTTTTACAAAGTGATTAAAATGTATTTTTGAATTACTATTTAAAAACAAATATAACTGCACTTGAGAATTAATAGGTTTTGATATTTGGAAAACTATACAAGAAATTCACAGGCGTTAGCCTTTTTTGCAAGTGCATGGACACCTATACAAGCCGCTTCTTTGTAAGCTTTTTTATTATTGTTTGTGCAGACAACAAAGAAGTCATTAAATAATCTGTAGAGAGCTAAATTTTCTGGCAATTCGCTGCTACGTGAAGAAAACTGGCATTACAAAAGCGAGAGAAATAAAGAAGAACAAATTAGAGACCAATTTTAAGCTCTATACTAGTAGGCATTAAAATAAGAGCTTATATTTTCTATCTCTAAATTTAGCTGGCTGATTGTTAATGCTTAGAAATCGGTAGAAAAGTGGTTATAAAGAAGGGAATCACATGTTTGCTAGAGCTTGCCTTATCGAAATAGGGGCGCTCAAAAGTAGTTCATACTGAATAACTAGTCTGGAACGAAGATTTTATAAGTATCTTTGTAGTGCTTTGTTTGTTGGAAATACCGGATTTGGTGAAGGTCACAGAGGTGGCCATGCCAGCAGCCCACTTCCCTCTGTTCGTTGAATATATACGTATTCTGCCTTCGAGGGAGCCTCGGGACGCTACAATCTTTATATACCCATTTGGGTAACCCTTTTGTACATTGGATACAAGTCGAAATTCCTGAAATAATTAGCATATCTGAACTCCCTATATTTAAAAGCTGTAAAAATATCCTCGCTTTAGACCTGTCCAACACCAGTCTTCAACTGCTAAAACAATAGAGTAGTTGTTTTTAAGTAGATTAAAGGGTAATTATTTACCTTTTGATTGAAAACACCAGCACTCAAAACCGGAGGGCGTGTTTTTGCATTCGGCAAATTCAGCACAAGTGTGGTTCAGACAGTAGTCTCGCTGGTCGCATTCAACACCAATAAAACCTAAATACAAAAAATTTGTAGTTGGTGAAGTGCTATTATAAGCGCTGTACTTTTTTTCACGTAAATTGTTCTTATTCTAATGCAAGTGTTTTAGCCGACACTCATGTAAATGATTTTAGACTCAAACGAGCCTGTCTGTACTGTGGATTATAAGTTAACCTGTTGCAAATCATTAACTAAGGGGTTGAAGTAATGAAATCTGCATAGTAGAAATGGGTATGAGAGTCTAATGGGTAAATAATAAATGATTTATAATTGTAGTGGTTCATGGAAGACTGAGTTGTTTAAACAAACGAGTAGCTTTCAGATAGAGTCGCATTTCCGTTTAGAGCAGTGTCTTACTGGCTACAACGTGGATTTGCATGCATGTCAACGAAATATACAAACGCATATATTGTGCAATAGCATCAATAAGTAGACGAGACAGGCAGCACTGCACCACACCTTGTCTGCACTTTTTATAGCCGTTGGCATCGCAAGCATAGCGCTCCGGGTCGGGCATACACCTCCGACTGCAATCACCACCGTAGTAGAAACGCGCACAAATGATGTGCCTGTAGCTGTCAAGTCTATAATCAAATCGCAGCATCAATAATTAGACCAATTTACCCTTTTGATGCCCACAAACTAAAGATGACCTTCAGTTGAGTGACTTCACCTCCTTAGGGGGTGCATGACCGATTTTAGGGGGGCCGAGGGCCAAAATACAACAGTCTGCCACCCGATAACAGGAGAAAATAAGATTGACCCCAGAAAAAGGTAAGTTCTTGCTTCCTTGCATTAACTTTTAAATATTTCCCTCCAATCTAAACACCTTTTTGTGGTGCTCCTCGCCGAAATGATGTGAGTGCAGGTTCCCGCCTCGGAGTGTTTACGTTTGAAGTGCTCTATCTGGGTCTGCTTACGTTACACCACGATGCAAGACTAGCTTATTTTTCCTTGATAGTAAACATTTTATGCCTGGAGTAAATAAGAGTTCTAAATGAATAACAAAATTTCCAGTCAGGAGTAATAATAAAAAGTCTAAAGGGAATAAGACTACCTGACTTTGTTAATGGAAGCGATATCCTCTCGCAGCATGCTAAAAGCGCTTGGAGTGTTCTGCATTTCAGCAACGACGAGGTTGCCCCTAAACTTGGCGATTGAGTCGGGCCTGTTTGAGGTGTCCTCATCCCACACCTCGACAAACACGTCCAGGCTTTCCTACACAAAGAAAGCCCCTAACATTTTCAAAGGTGAGACTTCAAATAAGCAAATACGTATTAAAAAATAATGAGGAGATCAAAATGGTGAATGTTTCGGCTTTTTCAAAAAATCTGCATGTGTGTTTCGTTTGGATTCTGTGGGGCCTAACTCTTCATCTAGGGAATAAAGCCCTCAGAAGCAACCATATCGAAAAACAAAATGGTTTTTAAATGCGCAAATAGTGTTTTGAACTGTTGTAACAGAAAATCTAGCCCAAATATTAAATTCTTACAAAGTTGAATTATGAATTCTGTGTCGACAACTTGGTTGCAGACCTCTTACACTGTATTGTAACATGATATGCAAGTTATTTGTTCAGCGCTCAGTTCTGGCAGAGGGTCCATAGATGCGCTCCGCCATTCCTCTTACGTCAAGTGGGCTGGTCTCTGGGCTGTGGAAGTAGTCCCAAGTCCTGCTATACATCTGATATGCATATTCCGCATGATCGTCGCTATGAGAACCTCGGAATGCTTCATTTTTGGCAGCAGAAAGCAAAAACTGATCTTAAAAGACATCTATTTGCGTTTCTACAGCTGAGTGATCAACTTTAGCGTGGCGGAAGGGATGCATGCCACAAATGAGAAAGTCTGTGATGACCACTAACCGAAGAGCCTAAAAGTATCCCAGTCTCGTGAACGTCGGTTAAGGGCTTATAACAACTGGAACAGTCTGTTGGCCACCCTTGTATGCCGACATTTGTTATATCACAACTTCGCGACACCTCCTCCTCCTTCCTAACGTCTGGAATGAAATTCGCATGGATGAGGCTGTGTAGCGTTGAAGTGGGAGCAACGCAGAAAGGATATAGAGAAGTGAAAACCTCAACCCTTAAGTGATATGCTTAATTCAAACCTTTCTAACATGACTGCTTTTAGACCAGTGTTCCTATGGTCCTCCATTTAAAATCGCAAGAGAATTCGACGAATGAACCGGTTGGCTGGTGGAATGTTCATCCCTTCGGAGCGCCGAAGGCGGCAGTCAAATGAGGAGAGGAACTATGCACTACTCGGGCTGAATTTGAAACTCCCGACTCTGGTAAAGCACTACTAGGATGCTTGCAGAAATGATGCTATGTCTGAGAACTTATTAAACAAGACACTATGAGGTTAGATGGTGATTAGCCAGTTTCAGAGCTGACGTTTAGGCATTTTGAGGGACAAAATGCAGGCAATAGCGTTCGAGTTTGAAGTGAAGCGCAGAAAGTAGCTCAAGTAAAACATGAAAACGCTAAACAAGACCTATTCCAAAGCTGCAAAACAACTTACATGCATATAAAGAGGGAAGAACATCAACTAAAAGCACTGGTTAACTATGCTGCCTACAAATTGTGGTTGAAGTGAAGGGTGTCATCAAACAAGTTTGTTGAGAGGAGCAATCATCCTCATCCACTGACTTACAGGAACGGGATATTTTAGAGAAAATGCAACCGCTGCTTGACCGACGTTTGCATCCTCCCACAGACCGGTCCGATGGGAGTACACGTTACAAGATCTTAGAAAATAAAACAGAAAGGATGACATTAGGTCGGTGAAGTAATCAGCGGGTAGGGCAATTTAAATGCATAAAGGCATACCCAACATCCTGGCTTGAGACGCAAATGGTCAAGTAAACATCGCACTTCGTGTACGGCCACGGATCGCATGTTTGTCCGTGGGGCAGTCGTCCGTCTTCACTTTCAAAGAAGAAACTCAGTTTAACTTCGCCGACCGTTTCCTCAAATGAGAAAAGGGGTTTTAGCATTGCAGATCAACGAATGGAATAGTAATTCAAACCATCGAACCGGTCCCAGCATACTCAAAAATAATAGCGATGAAATCCAACCTTTTTGATTAATGATAGCCTAAAGTTTTCGTATAAAAACGTTTTAGAAAATGCGTATCACAAATTTTAAAACAAATGTAGGTAACGTTTTTAATACTATAGTATTCCACGTCTCGATTGTAAGGGGATCTGGTAAATTCAAAAAAGAAAACGTAATCTCCATTTAATTGGGTTAAAACGGGAAAGTGAGTTGGAGCAAACACTTCAGTGGTCCCTTATGACCAGCAATAAGTTCACTTGAAAGTAATCGCAACACTGCATGGTACATGACATTTGGAGTGACAATGGGAAAGAAAAACCACCCTTAAACTAGGCGACAAAACATAAGAGGCCACTAAATACACTTCCTGAACTCAGTCATAAAAATTTCGGAGCAGTGCCCAAATCAAGTTCACATTGACCGGTCAAAATACACAATACAACAATAGTTATTGTTAATTTTCGTACTAAATTTTAGCTTCGTTGTTGTACTTCATTCGATTCATGGAGTGGGGAGATTGCTTACCTGCGAGATGACGGCTGGAGAGATGCTGGCAATCACGAAGAGAGGCCAAAATAAGACCTCCATTTGACTACACCAGCGGCAGAGTGACGAGCCAATGTGTTCGAGCGCACGTTCTGCGTAATGGTATAATCAATTTGATTAGGAAATGACATTTATAAACAAAGTGTTTGCACTGTGTGTCCAAAGTCATCACCGGGATGACACGTGGTGTGCGGTCGTGGTCCAAAATTCGAAAGGCATTCTTTTATTTGAGGAATTGCTAAGTGAATTATGCTTAAAATTAACTGAAGAAAGTTGATTAGCCAGAACTGTGACCAATTACTTTTTGCTTGCATGAGACAAGACCTGATTAGAAATAGCAGAATTAAAAGCGACGTCGTAGGAACTCCACACTCCGCAATAATGATTTTTGGTTCCCAAAAAACGTTACATTGAAACTAAAAATACCTAGTATTACCTTTTTGGGGCATTTTTATCAAAACAACTTAATGAAATGACAGATATATGCTAACCAAATATTTAGCGACTCCACATTAAGAAAAAAGCCCTTGAAATCCCATAACTTGTTCGCTAGAGTGCTCTTTCAATGTGACAAGTAAGCGTCATGGACACAAAAAAGGAAACAAGCACTGGTCATGCGATGAACTTTTAATGGTTTCAAATCCCGTATAACGTAGTATAGGAAGAATTCACTCAGCAAGACAAGCAGGCAAAAAAGGAACATCCACAGCTCACTTAGAGGGCATTGTTAAGTAGAGTTCTACCTCCCTAACTACGTCAGGACTAATTGTAGAAGTGCACAAGATTATACGAGAGAGCATGCATATCCGTATCTGTTCAGTATTAATAATAGTAATTTGATTTGAATCGCAATCAGTGCATCAAGGCAATTGAAAATATGATATCTTAAGCCTTTGGTAAGAAGAAAGTGTTTCAAAGCCTAATTCTACAACTTAAAATATGATGGGATGATAACCAGGTAGATAATAAATTGAAGGAAATGATAGAGCATCTCAAGTAATATCTATAATGCACATCTCTCGGTTTGCTTAAACAGGAAAAAGCTAATAAAATAGTATTCTGCTCGTGTAAATAGTTCTGCAAAAGTATGCCAAAAACTTTTTTTTACACTTAAACATAGATTCGTTTATTTACTTGACACCCTTATATATTCGGCCTTGACGGATTTCTGATTTTGCAAGTGCAAGGCCGTTTTTACAAGGGTTTAGGTAAACTGTGCTTTGCTCAAGTTATTATCACTAAGATAAAAAGATCAAAAAAGTTTAATTCTTAAAGTTTTTGTGAGTTCGCAATGCTCATTGGTACTTTTAAGACATCACTGCGAGCGGTTGGCATTACGACAAGCTTATGCGTGATTTAACCATGTTTCTGTAAGCATTAAAACGTTTTAATCTTTAAGTATAAGCCCATATTTTATTTTATACACACCCTAGAGGATGCATAAATATAATTTTTACACAACACGTTGTTATTTACTTCTCCTTTTAGTAAGGTTATATTGGTTAAATTCTTGAAGCAGATATTATTTTGCACTTTAGTAAATTTTGTTGCTGACTGCGGTTGCTGAATTTACGAGTCATTGTATGTAAAGCTGGTTGGGGCACCTTCTGCGGTTAATTTTTGATACTTGACATGCCAAATATTTTATCTGCAAGCCAGCCCACTGCTCGTTTCAGGGTCCTAACCAGTGAGCTAGCAATGGCATGCTTAGTACGGCTTTAAAACTTTACCACATAACGCAATTTCTTAAAATGTTTATTTGCGGGTCCTTTAAAAAGACTTACTTAACACAATCGCTCCATGTGTCTTTTGAATACCTCTTTTCCATTGCATAATACCAGCCACAGTGACCAATTTTTTAATGATCATAAGCGCTGTAAGTTTAAATTCATTAAAAAATTGCCAAAATCTTTAATATTTATTAACGGTTAGGCTATCTTGTAGAGATATACAAATTTCCTGCCCTCTAAAGTATATGTATTTGCTTTGAAGACGGCCAATTTTTACAAATTTGTCCTAAAAATCTATTTATCCCGTGAAAATTCTTTACACTTTAAAGCAGTAGTTGACAATTTTATCATTGAAAATAGAGGGTGTTGGAAGTTTTAAAATTTTCCTCTGGATAAATAGATTTAAAAGGTGAATGTGTAAAATCTGGTGGTCTTTAAAGCAAATGCAAAAACTGTAAATGGTAGGAAATTTGTATAGCTATGCAAGACAGCCTTTATGCGTCAGCTCTCTTAGCTGCATGATACTTAGTTTTTTAAACTCTGACGATCGCTAGCAATGAAGTAATCAACTAGCTTTTTATCATTTTATAAATTTTTGGCCATGCTATCCTCCTAGGCAGCAATTTTGACAAATTTGGCATTTTTATTAACAAGTATTCAAATAGGAGGACCGTCGATACTGCTTCTTGATAAGTGAATTTAGTCTAGACATTTCTTTTAAATGTTAATGTTCCATGTCGAAATTGCATTTTCACACAGACCGGTGGAGTGATTCATTCCATCTGACGCTCGTTAGCCATACAAAAGGGAAATAACGCGTGTCTTTGGCAAGGTGTTTCGAATTTGTTTAGCAAATCAGCAGAATAGGACGGCGACTTTCCCGTCGCATTCCATGCTGGCACCATTGCACCAATTGCTTGTAGCGGAGTGATTGTGCATAGGTTTCATCGCAGGACTTACTGCGCATTGATGAATAATCAGTGCTATAGAGAAAATAAATTAACCAAGAAAACTTTACTGGCTGATTCACCTCTCAGTTTGCATCAGAGAACCAACAAAACAACAATTCTTTTATAAGGCAAGAATGTCATCGAAGGCGCCCTTTCGGTAGAGAATATCATTCACCACCAATTTCGCGAATATCTTGCCACGTAGCGTTTTGCACTTTGAAATCTCTGTAAGGATGAATATTTTAGGAAGCGTTACTTTAAAATTTTAGCCTAAGAAAGTGTTTTAAAATTGACAAATGCCTTAGCACTAAATTTGTACCAAAATGTCATCCGTCAATGGAGAAATTTTCTCGCAAAGTAATAAATCATGCAATGCTGTTTGCCCACTCATGGGATTGCACCTGCGTAGGAAAGAAAAGTTGAACAAAGTTGGATAGACGTCACAAAAGTAAAAGTGCCTCTTTGAATGAGGTAAGATTAATGGAATAAAATGACCGGTTGCATCTGGTGAACTTGTTTTACACTCAAACAAGTCTAAATAGTTGTTTTATTTTAAAGGGCTCGAAGTATTCTGGATTCATGGTTTAAAATCAATTAGGATTGAGTATTAGATGTTATAAAACACACAACAGATGTATTTTTAAAAATCCTGTGACTCTTCTTTAGAATGACGGCAGTAAGCGATACATTCTTGGTGCATTTTTTCTACGTAGCCCATGTGCACACGTACACAAAAAATTCCTGGTCTATGGGAAAGATAAACGCAAATTAAAAATATCAACTCGGTTTGCATTTTATTAAATTGGAATGATTAATTCAGTTAGGAGGGTTAGAAGTGTTGGAAGAACCGGGAATCGCTAATTTTCAATTCTCAATGCCAAACGATTCACATTTTTTGCCTCCAGTTTTATTATAACAAAGTGTGAACTTTTCTCCTATCAGAACTGTTTCTAAGGTGATTAAAAAAGCAATCACGGCTAGAAAACTCTTTACCATTATCAAAATAATTTTGACGCTTACATGGGGTTGCATGGTTTCCATAACTGCGCATCTAATCGAGGTGACAATTGTCATTTAGCCCATCTGAATTGCGGTCCTATTCATTGGATAATGACTAAAATATGTTAATTTTGGTGATTCCTATAGCAATAAAAGTAAGGTCAATCCAAAATTCTAAAGATTGAGTTTTGTTGCACAAAGTAAAAGACCCTTTGTTTGACTAACTGTAGAACCAAAATGCTAAACATTTTTTCAAGTGATGGAATGATTTTCGCGAGCAGAAATTGCATCGCTACAAAGAGTGACAACAATAAATGCTTCAGTTTTTAGAGTTAGCAAGGGAAATCTTCTATGTCAAGTTCACCAGAAGCACTTCTGGAATACCGTCAGCAGCCATTGCTGGAACTCGTCCACTCGGAGGAGAACTACGTTCAACAACTCCAGCTAGTTCGCGACACCTACATGACGGTGGTGAACACGCAGACCCTTGTGCCCCCAACACCCTCTCTTGCGCGCAGTGAGAGCTGTCACTCAGAGTACTCCATCATTTTGAATCCATCCCCGCCACCACCTTTGTCGTCGCCACCGTCACCACCTCCGCCAATACCACCGACAGAGTTGGCCAACCGTTGGCGAGTGATATGGGGCAACTGGCTCCAACTGACCGAGTGGCATAGCCAGTTTGTGGAGAAGCTAAGAAGTGCAGTCTATGAGCAGCCTGACAACGTGCCACGCCTCTTCCTTAATTCACAGGCACGTTTGCGTTCCATGTACATGAAGTACTGCGAGAATTATTCCAAAGCTGTGGATCTAGTGGCTCAGTTCAAGGCATACTTTGAGGATTTAAGACGCTTTTACTTTGACAAAAATGACATCCTCTCGCGCCTCATGCAACCCATCCAACGTGTTACGCGCTACCAACTTCCAATGGTGGAGGCACTCAAATTGACGGAACAGGCTGGTGCACCGGAGTGTGGAGTGTGGAAGGCGGCTGTGGCAGTGTTAAAAAACGTGCCCAACGATGTTCAATTAATGCTCGAGGTTAGTGTCATAATGTTGACAATTTTCATTTGTTACCAACTTGTGGATTTAAATGCTGACCTACCGCTTTGGTATCACAATGTTTTAGTCCATCACAGAACACTTTCGATCTTGAACAGAAGCGTTTAGAGCATAAAATTAAACGCTAGTTTCATTAAATTATAGTATAACAGCCCGTAAAAATTACAAAAAATACAAAAGATTTATTTGCAATTTCTCAATTTAAAAAAGTGCATGAGTTTCTAAGTAGAAAGCGACTTCTGGTACTGAGCATTATTTAATGTTTTGGACCAAGCATTGCTCTTTGGCTAAACAATTATTATTAGCTGGTATTTATGATAATTATTTGCTACTCAATTCAGCCCTACTTATATCCAAACTTTGGAAATTTCAAACTTATTTTTGTGCACTCTGACATTTGCTGCCTAAATAAAATTACGCATACTTAGTACATCTCATATAGCACTAAGTGATTCCAAACGGGAGCACTTGGGCAAATGTCAGGGGATACTTCAGCGGAATGCGAGCCCTTCACAGATGTGGGAAAGCGGTCACTGTTGGCTTGAAACGTCACAGCCGTTTTAGTTAAGCATACACCAGGGAAGTTGGACTTCTATTATTAGCTTTGACACCATTACCAACATTAGTCAAGTTTTTTACCAAGGGAGACAGAGAAATACCTTTGCAGTTTATGCAATAAAAATCCGTTTAAGCATAAAAGCCTAACAATTTTAACCGTTTCTAGAAATGTTTGGATCTTCTTCTAGAGAGTCCAGCAAAAGTATTAATAGACGTAACATTTACGCAAACAATTTAGAAGTTGCCTCTTTTAAAGTAGCACATGTAGCGCTTTTAGAATTTTTAGGGGCCGAGAGGGGACGCGGTACCGGAACATAATGTGCCCAATTGATATGCCTTAGGACTAAGGGCCACTGGCCTGGCCCGAAGGCTGGCCAAGCCGCTGAGGGCACAGTGGATGACCACCCAAATGAGCTTCTCTTCCAAAACCGAGAGTTAAACAAATGATCAGTGCGTTACAATGCTACTTATAACATCCGGTTCTAAGCAAGGCATCTGATAAAATAAGTAAAGGATAGCAGAAACATAACTCGCAATTTTAACAATCGAATTTAGTTGTAGCTGCAACGCTTTTTATTAGTAATGCGTTATAGCAATGAAGACATATTTTGCTCAAAAGAGCCATTTGTGACCACAGTAACGTTGGTCTGAATCGTTTAATACTTTTTCAAATTTTATTACTTAAATTTGTGACTACCAGATGGGCGACCAGCACTAAAGCTAAAACTACTTATTTGAAAAAGCGCAGTCCCATAGCACCTTAACTAGCTTGCATCAAAGTGGGTCAATGAAAGGGTTCTTTCCTTCTAAGTTCGGGAATTAAATTGCAAAGTCTTTTCAAACGAAAAGAAATTGCGCAATGCAAGCATGTATTGAAAATCTTCCTTTCTATAAGAAACTTTCGAATTCTTTACTTTGTTTTTATGGATTACATTGTCATCTTAGTTGAGTATTTTGGGCAAAATTTAATGCAAATTTAGTTACAAAAATGAGGCCGAGCTCTCTCTTTCGGCTTGCTTGTTTTAAATTTACTTCATTGCCTTTGTTTAGCAAAAATTAATATCATTCCTGAAGGTTCTAAGTTGTGCCCAGAAAAATCGTTTCTTTATTAAAAATTTTTTACAAAAATTGAAATGTCGATTATTTTTAGAGTAAAAACTTGGGACTGATGTTGAAGAACCATTTAAGATCTCCTTTACGAGCAACACCATTGTTATCTTTGAATGCTTACGAGACTTGGGCTTCAGTGAATAGCAAAAGTGCATTGCTGTAAAGTTTGAGAATTCAAGAGGAATTTCTAACATTTGCATGAAACTGAGAAATAAAATGAGCTTAAAAACGCTTTCCAAAACATTAATTCTGCAGTTAAAAATAGATATGGAGCGTGTAAAACAACACTTTATTCGCCACAATGGCGCTTGATTTAATATTCACGTCAATAGCCTTAACACCAATAAAGTTCTGCAAAATGAGATTCTTCTATAAAAAATCTGTGAGCTTGTCAATTTTAAACAAGCTTAAACCCTTTATTTTTAAGCAGATGGGAAGGCATTTTGAGCATAAAAGCTATTTTGCTGCCATGCAATCATTTATTTTCCTTGTCTACATACATTGCTAAGCAACCAAACTTTTTACAGCCTGTTCAAACAATGCCATAATGTTTATTTTAAACTGTTTCAGTCTTTGTTGATCTTGGACTATCCCGCTTTATTGCCTGTGTACACAAATAACCCAGCATTTCTTTTAGAATGAATTGTAACCTTGCACTCGAAGTGCTACCAATATAATTAAATCCACTTGAAACAATGTAAGTCATTTTCAAATACGTAGGCCTGGTCTCAATCAAAAGTTGCTGTCCTTTATGCTAAGACATTAGACATTTTTAGTCTTAAGCATGTTTATTTAAAACCGTCACTATTACATGCACCACAACATTCAAATCGCACCAGTTATACTACAACAATTGTTAATTTCGAAATTCTTCTGCTCGAACGACTTGCTTTGACCTTTAATGTCCAAATTGTAGAACTTAACGGCTTCTAAAATCACCTGCGGATTACTGAATGATACTGAATTTTATCTACAATATTGGAACGCAATAAAGCAAATAAACAGCTAGTCTAGACATCGTATTTGCATACATATCTGGTTGTGAAAATTAAGCAAATATTTTTTGATGTTTAATTACAGGCTCCTGTGCATGAGCTAAGAGTATTAAAGCAAATGCATGGACAACGTATAATTTGGTGCGCCAAGATCTCACTGAAGTTGTAATAATACTTGGACAGAAATTGCACATATCCGAAACATGATAGAGCTAAAGGCCACTGCCATGGCCCAGGGATTGCGCCATCCAGCGAAGGTGATAGGTGGAAGATTTCATTTAATCCGTTATTAAAACCGAGAGTTAAACTAACTAACCACGTAATTTATACTTCATCTTCTCCTTTGAGCGTCATCCGTACCGCTGTTCTTGGACAACATCCCGCGTCAGTCGTCACAGCAAAATTAGTGCTATAAGGAAAACACTTGTGAGTTGACCATTTTAGTCATCAAAGTTGCGTGCAACTGAGAAGATGCTTTACCAACAACTTCACTGATTTCTCCCAACAGCTTTAGTGGATCTGTTATTTCGTCCTTGTGTAAGAACTGTATCAGGGGACAAACCATCATGCAGGTTCGTAGCTAGTCTTAGGAACACTAATAAAAAACCAGAGTCATGTAACAGAGGACAGGACTCAACATAACCTTGTGACTGTAGGTCTTTGCTTCTAACTATCAGAGTTCAACGCAGCTGGCAGAGAAGTTAGGATAGCTAATGTCATTATACAGGTACAATAGACAGCTTCGTAACAAACTTTTCAAACGGTCTACGGCTAGTTTTACTTCACTTGTCAGTAACCTTTCTGCGGACTAGGGGGCAAGGGTGGTCATCGAAGGTGGGCGTCATTTTCAGCCATTCTGTTAGGGACCGTCACCAATTCTCTCGTCCGCAGCGTACGCACTTCTTTCACCCCGCCAATGCTTCCAACCAACTTTCAAAACAGATAAATGTCCTCTAAGACTGGTTTTGCATTTTGCTGCCATGCATTTGGCGTCTCAAGACTTTTGGTAGGGCCTGGAGCTACTAGCACGCCCTGGAGGCCAGCCCACCCGGCTAAGGCTCAATGGCTCCATGTGACCCTTTTACCGAAACCAAGAGTTCAAATGTAAAATCGGGATCAAGGAACTTAAGGTACATTCAAGACATTTAAAAAGAACACTAATACAAAGCTTTCGCAACTAACGGATTTTAAATTCTGACCGGATGGCTGACGTGGCCAGTGCCACATTGTGGGCCATTTTTAAAACTGAACAAAAGCTTGCTGCTTGAATATTCTCCGCGCGGAAAAACTAATGGCGTAGGTAAAAGTGGACAGGATTCCTCATGCATATCTTTGAAAGAATTTCAAGGAATGATGACAAAATCGACAAGGGAAAAGCGGGAATGTTGTTCCCTTTTGACCCATTTTATCGATACATTTTCAGATATTTTTTGCATTCATTCTAGTAAAATCTAATAATCCATTGGCTTCTAACCACGATTGAGCACCAAACACAAATACAAGTAAAAATGATCTCTACAAGTGTTTAATTAATAAGTCGAAAGATCTTGACTTTCGTAAACCAATGAAGACGCTCTGGACAGAATGTTCACAACTGCATTTGCGACATCAAAGGCCCTTTCAGTGGTGCTTTGTTCATGTCAAGGTTTTAGCCCCCTTAAATTCATGCAACCTTTAGAATTTTACTTTTTTAGATGTAAGTCAAACTTGTACCGCGAAATAGTAGAAAAGTACCATTTATTAGCCCTTTTAAATCAAGCCAATAAATATTATTACCGCCTCTAAACTCACTGCAGCAGCACTTGGTGAATGGGTTATAAACGAGTTATTATTTATTCCGTGCATTTAGAGAAATTAGAAGCCTACTGAGAGCATTGCATAATACGGGGCGCTTTAACTGGCCTTTTGTCCTTTTGTAACTTGAAATCTTGCATCTCTAAATAAGGCATCAACTCCGAGGCAGTTAAAACGGCGCCCGGATACTGAGACAGGAACTCTGAATTGCGACGTATTTTGGATTAGTGCTACGTAATGCTTCTTTAGAATTCCAAGAAATTCACGTATTGCGTCACTAAACTTAAAGAAGGAACATAAAATCAGGGATTTTTGACTAAGTACCGTTGAGTATGTTAGTTATGCCTTTGGATAACTATAATTTTACTTATTTGGGAAAATTAATCTAAATATTTATTTTGCGACGCATCTGAGGTCAAATTTTACGGTTTGACACTTGCTTAAACTCAAACAAGGAAAATGCGTTATGGTTTCTGCCACAAACTGATTGTTAGATTAGACTATTGCGGAATGGGGTGGAAAAAGCTTGATCGGTTAGTGGTGACGATAATTTAAAAGAAGCCAAGTTTTGGAAGCGCAACTTCTTCTAAAGCTTATTTGAAATGTGATTTACTGAAGTGGTTGAAACGCAACTCAGAGCAAGACTTAAAGGCGATTTTGCTTAAATGCACAACTTGATATAAAGCGATAAAGCTCACATAGGCCCAAGAACTATAAAAATTTACGATTTAATGAACATTTGCTTAGTTTAGCAACTGTGGAAATTACATGCCTTTGATTTAAAGGTCCAAGTAGACATATGCATATTTATGCTGAACACAGTGTGCCTTAATTCACGGTAATCATATTACAAATTCGTTTGATCTAAACATCGGTCCTAAAAGGACGCGTGCAACCAAAAATCCAACATTAAGTAAAGGCTTGCTAAAAATGCATTTCTTTTAACAAAACTACAAGCTATTAAATTCAATCAGGCAAAAATTTTACGCCTTTGTAAGAACAGTGAATTATTTGTCGTATCTTTGGATCCGCAAACTCCCAAATGTTATTCTCTCGTCGGCACGCTAAATGTTTTGGTGTGAATGCCTTTGTGAAGATGGGTGTCGCGGTCGCAAAGGCGTAATTATAGAATGCCAATGTAACGTAAATTGTTGTGCATGGTTTAAAATAAAGTTCTGCAACAGAAGTGAGGTTTTGCAACGCTTGATAATTTGGATGCTGTGGCTTAGAGTTTTGAGAAAGGCCAGTCATTGCTTGAGGTCGTTTAATTTCTTAAAATCGAAATTTAAGTAATTACACACCTTGGTGGGGTGATTCGCAACATGAATTAATTATATGTGTATGCAATGCAAGACACTCCTTTAAACGCCTGTTAAGGTGCTGGTAATTAAGTATGCAGGCAGATATTTAAAGAAAAAAGCACAGCAGCCGTACACTTTCAGACGCATCTATTTAGGACCTCATTCATCTTTTTAGCAGACTGCTTTCTAAGAAAAAGTGGGAATAAGGAAGGCCGTGTGCGTTAGAATACCTTCTTGCTTTCTACCACCGTTTTCTAAAAAAATCAATTTAGGAAAAAAGCAATTTAAATTCTAATAAAACTTGTCAAGCATTGCGCATTTCGGCATCAGCTATTTTTAGGCGGGCATTGAGTAGACAGCGCTAACCCCGGCCCAAATAAATGACAGTACCAAGGGAATTAAGAGACTTGCTTTGCTTTAAAAAAGATGAATTCAAACCCCTAAATCAACTGCTGTAAGCTCTTCAATTTTCAACAAACAAGATTTTTTGACCTAAACTGCGTAAAGTTCAGCAACTATTAAACTAGTGTTTAAATTTGCTCCACCCTTGCCTTCCCTCAGCATTAATTTGGAACTCATTGCCCAAGTTGCCTGTACATAAACATTTCAAATGCATGAATAGTTTAAATCCTTGTTTGTTAAGCGTGCACTACATTCTTGATACAATAGCTAAGCTTTTATAAATTTAGTCATTTACTTGAATCTTAAAAACAGTAAAATATGACCTTTATTTTACGCAGCCTATAAGAATTTCAACATACTTTCCCCCCCCCCCCCACAAGGCCTAAGCAAGTAAATTTTATGTTCCATTATTTGCGGGCGAGTTTTACAAACGTTTCTGTTTACTTTTCGTTACCAAGCATGCAGGAGAACAAGTGAAATTGCGTAAGTTAAGTTGATTGCTTGGTTGTGTTTTAACAAAAAAGGATTAGCGGCAACGAATAATCTCTGATTTTGAGATTTAAAACGAATCAAAGAAATGGCAGTTAATGCAAGCACTTTATATGGGTTAGAAATAATGCGAATGCGTGTCAAGAAGAAGCACAACTATCGCAAAGGGTTGTTTGTTAAAAAGAACATTTTGCTGACAGGTGAAGTCACAAAAGGGCAAACTAAGTACCGACCACACACCGCAAAACATAGTTGGATAAAGCATACTTCAAGTTTGAACTTTTCAAACTATAACTCAAACCACCCAAACCACCCAAGTCATTAAAACTTCTAACCTTTTATAGAGTTTTCTAGAATTGCGTCACAATTTTACAATGTCTAAACTAATGGGGATGTAAGGAAAAAAAGAGGCGTTTGGATTTGTCCAGAGGTGGAATTAGAAGCGGAATGGCAAGAATATGACGTACGATATTTATAATTAGCAAAATCCTTGTTGTTAGGAAAGATATGCAACATCCAGCACCACTTTCTAGGGCAAGGAATTTTTGAAACAAATTAATGTTAAATTCCAAATAATTGCATTTTAACTGTAATGATTTATTTGATAGGCGGCACAAATAGTTGGGTTCCCGGGTTCCGTGACGAATCAGGGAAATCTGCGTCTCTTCGGTGCTATGTACGTGGCTCGCACCGTACGAGCTGACCTACAAACAGCGCGGACGGTGGCAAGACAAGTGCTCGCCAAGTCTGGCACGCACTACTCCTATTCTCAAGACAGCGCTCCTCTCGTAGTCAAACGCAGAGCTGTGACATCAACCTCCTTCATTCGTCTCAATAGTGATAACAAAAATATCGAGTGCAGTCAATGTCGCCTATTGGTCAAATGTAATTCGTCAAGCCTTTTTTTGAATGCATTGAAGCATGTATTTTGGATTATGATATTTACTTAGCAAATAGACTGATCACCCTAGCTATAGGTAAAAATAGCGTCTTTCGCGAAAGTAACAAGTTCTACATCTCATACGTAAGGAGGTAAAGCCTTGGAAAATAATTTTACTCTGCGCAAAGCAGTTTGGAAGATTGGGGTGAATAATAAAGTGAATAACAATTGCGTGTGAAACCAACATTCTTAGTATTCAATCGTTCAAACAAATTTTTCTTCCGCAACAGTACGGTTTAAGCTCTGAAATTTATGCGTTTCTTTAAATGTGTTAAATTGCGCAACTTATGACAAAATTAGTTTTGGCTGGATTAGTAACAATTGTATGCCATTTTTTCTTTAACTAAGTATCAATTTAAGTCACGTTTGCAAATGCCTCGGAAAATTCCGCAGACCGGTTAGTTCTTAACGGGATCTAACTTTTTTGCAGCACAGTCTTATCCTACTTGCTCGTACGAAGTGTAAAGACGAAACTGATGTTAGAGCCATTTTGTGACCTTTTAAAACACATTGCTTATGCAGAAAGTTGAGTTAAACATTTTGATTTTTTATCAATCATTTTTGAAGGCTAAGATTTTAAGTATTTCTTGCGTTGAAACATCTATTTTTAGTGATTTTGCTGCAAGGACTAATGAATTTGAGAAAATCTTTGCAAAATTTACTAGGACACAGGAACCAAGTTAAAATAGATTGGCAGCCGTATCCCGTATAATCGTCATCTTTTGATAACCAGCTAAATTTATAATCTTAGGTTTCCATTTGCTTTGCAAGCGCAAACAATTTTTCATTTCTGGGGCATATCCACTTATTATACTTAATATTAAAGGAGCGCATTTGAAGTACAAGTTTAGAGGTCAACTTGCATGAGCTTTTGATAATGAGGATGCTTCTTCACACTTTTTAACTTCATGCTATCAATGAGAATTCTTAACAGACCTCTTATTTGGTTTTACTAAAAAATGTCATTTAGAAAAGTTACTTTTTCTATAATAAACAACATGTTTTACTATTCAAAAAACTTGTTCCGTTGTGACGTAAGGCGAAAAAGCTGGAAACTTTTGGGATTTGATTTACTCCAAACAGATTATCACCATCCACTATTTTGACTAAAAACAGTGGCTGACGTTTTTTTACCAAAATACAATTCCAACTTCGTGCCTATAGAAATTTTTAAGAGGACCTTTTTAAGCGCTACAAATGTGGGCACAATCATTCTAATGAAGAAAGAAATCTAATTTAGCTGGCTTAATGCATTTGCAACAAGATTTGAACTTAAATAGGCAACGCTGACAATGATTAAAATGACTTCTAATTCTTTTGACCGCGTCTGTTTAGGCTGTACAGCAGCACAGAAATCCATAAACCTTCATTTTACGGAGTGTCGCGTATTCCTCTTTGATCAATGCCTCATCATCACCGAGGACAGCACGTCTTCAACCACTAACAACAACTCTCCAGAGGCCACTGCTGTAGGCAATAGTTTTCAAGCAAACTTCGGTCGTGTCGTCTTTGGTTCTGGTTCCCTGGTTCATCGGACCGGCAACACGCGCCTTGATTTGAAGCCCCAACGACCGCAGAGATTGCAGACTGACGACGGTAATCACATGCCTCTCTTTACTGGTGGTCGAAGTCCAGCTGTCCGTAGGACCGTCCACATCCGCCGACACGGAAGTCACCTTAGCAGTCTAGAATCAGATCTTGGCAGTACATGGCCTAAGTTGGGATGGTCAGCGCCTCCAGATCCATTTCGTCAGTCTTCTTACAAGTTTCTCCACGCTGTCAAGGTCAACCGAATGGCATTTGTGGTAAGCTTCTTTCCCAGAATGTATTTTTGATGTTCGTATTCCAAGTATTTTGGACTGTCAAATTATGTAAATTATAACCTAATTTTAATTAAAAACTGCAAGTAAAACAAATTTGAAAAGAACAAATTAATTATGGGAACTGCTGAAGTCGAACAGGGACTAGCAAAATTCGTCATAAGTTAACACTAAGATGTAAAAAAGAAGTTGACATTTTCATAATAAATAACTACCTCTGGTCATGAATTCGCTTCCCATGACTGTTTGAATATACGTTCGGAATTCTAAATTCAGGTTTATTAAGAACTACTTGAGTTGGTTCATTTTTAAATTAATTTCACTTGACACGTACCATAGTCCTTATGACTATAATGCTCAGCTTAAACGATGGTAATTTGGCTAGGGGTCGTAGCAAGCTTTTTATTGGAAGCTGTCTAGATTTATGCAAGAAAGTTGTTACCTTTGTCTACTGATTACCGTAAAAACTAGCTTGAAAGTTTGCTATTTTAGCAACGCTTATAGCACTAAAAATTGCAGTCTACTAGATGAAAACCTTCTGAAACAAAAGTGGATTTAAAGAGGCATCCTTAATTGCGTGACGCTGAATGTTTCCGCAACAAAAACATAAAAATGATGTTATTTTTTGTTTTTTACAAAGTTTATGCGAATCGCATCACTTCAATTTACTTACACCAGAAGCACTCGAAAGAGTTTTAAAGTGGTCTTTAATATTAATTTTGAAGTCTATTTATTTTGTGTGAATGCGTGTTGTTACCGCAACACCGATTTCAGGGATGAAATGATAAACGCCTGTGTAGAGGATTGGAGGCGTAGGCAAATGATGCATTTTGCGGCCGCCAACGCCATCGCGTGTCTACATTTCACTACGCCAGTGTCAAATGTCAACCCTAAATTAACAAAAAAATAGACATAAATTCGAGCGATGCTGCAAAAATTATGCAGCAAATAAAAATTAAAAATACAAGATAGTAGTGCTAACCCAATTCTGTTGCTCTTCTTGAGTGTTTTTAATTGGAGATATTTCTTAACTATGATGTTGAGTGTTATAAACTTTTGTCAGTAATTTGTAATTTAACCTAGTAAAACCACAATACAAGGCTAAGTTGTGCAAAAAACGATTTGTATTTTTTTGAAGTGAGCTTTTTGCCTGTATTGTAAAAATGCTTATTGCTTTACCAGTGAATTCTTATCGTAAGGGACATTTATTTACACAAGTACCAAACCAAGGACAAGTTCGCCAAGCTGTGCTCATTGCCGTTGTTTGCATTCACAGAAAATTTCCAGACCACTGAAGGGAAGCACATTAGAATGGCAGATTATAAAAAGCTTAAGGTCAAATAAAACATTTCACTTTGTAATTTGCCACCTTGATATCCAACAGCCCCAAAGAAGTAAGGAATGAAAAATTTAAGCCCAACTTTTTCAAAATATGGACAAGAGCAAACGTTCCTATGCCAAATCAAGAGACTGGTTTCGCAGCAAAAAAACAAAAGCTCATCAGATCACAAAAGTTGTTCATTTATTTAGCGTGTACAATATTCAAATTAGATTAATTTGGAAGTCATTAACGCGAGAGGACATACAACTAGATTAAAACCAAGATGTACATTTACAGGCTTTCGGGTGCATTGTTCACAAACAATCAGCTTTAATCCGAATCCCTTAATCAACTGATCTGTAAATTTTTGCTTTTATACACTATTTGCATAGTGGTAGTTGATTTATTCTTTGTTGCTTTTGATGATTTCTTAATTGTGCGATCCAGTGCAGCACAAAAAACGCATACAAGGAAAGAATACTGCGAGCATACAAACAGTATATTAGTTTGGTACAAAAAAACTCAAAAATTTTGCAGTTCTATTAATCAAATAGTTGCAAAGAATTAAAGGAAATTTACTTGCAAAAATATGGTAAGAAACTATGGCTTTTTTACGAGAGTTATGGCTTATCACGACACTACAGTCGTAAAAGACTTAATTTACTCGACCCAGTTCTGGCGTCTCAAATGCTAGATTTTCCTGCTGTAGTGCCCAAACTGCAAGGGTGGTTACCTTTTGAAGTGGTTATCTACCCTCACTAATCTTGCATATTTTTTCAAGGTTTTTGCATTTGCTTGACTAACTTGGCAAAAACCAAAAGGAAGGGTAAATATAGCGACTGTTAATTGTTTTCTTTCAATGCACCCACCATTCACAAAACTGCATTTCCACGCCCTTACAAAAAGTAAGCAAACTTTATGAGCACCATTTTCTTAAAAACTACATCGTTTTATTTCTTTTAAAGTATGGACGGATATTTTTACCCTTTTTCTGTTGATTTCCCAAAGTGATGAGATTCAAATGTTGCAGCAGTTTATACATGCACGTTTTAACTCTAAGACTGCAATTAAATAACAATAGATAGCAAGATGTGCAACAAGAGAATATATTTTATTCATTTATGCCATTTTTGCAAAACTCAACAAATTTAGCTTGTTTAAAGCAGATTATCTTGAAATCATTCGATCAAACCCATCAAGCCTTCGATAGCTATGATTGCAAACCAAATGAACTTGTGCAAGATGCACTTCTTTGATCCATTAGAAAAGACTTTTACAGGTGCAGCAAAGTGGCCGAATGTTTTCGACAATTGCTGGTGGGCAACCCGTTGTCAATAAAATTTGCGTGCTACAAGTTTCTTATGCAATGATCAAGAACCAGGTAATCATCGGTTTGATCTAAAATTTGAAGCCTTGATTACAGCTTTGCTATAAAATAATTGTACTTACCAAACACATATCCTCAACTAAAAGTGGGTGGTTGTTTCACTAAAACGCGAGACTTGTATTCATGCTACTATTTTTACACAACTTAAACGAAAGTAGAAAAGTAATCTTAGAATTCGACCATATTTATAATGGTTATTAAATGCCATTCGTGTTACCCATAAAAAGTTATAGTTGCTGGACCGGCGGTTTCCAAAAACTTGGAAAAGAAATCGGCCTTTTGGTTAATTTTAGCTGAGTTTAGCTTTGCAAAAAATGAAACCATTCTGATACAGCTTTATCTGTGACCAGATTTTTGGAAAGACTGTTCAAGTTTTACTTTTGCACCGAGACAAGTAGTGTTTAAGTGACTTTAAATTAAGGGGAGTGTATTTATTTCTTTGTTTAGTGATTAATGCAATTTTAAACTGGTTCTGGAAACTTACACTAATCTGAATTGAGATTCGGCCTTGCAGTGCAGGTTTCATCAAAGCTAGCTACGTCGAAATAGCAAAGAGCAGATCAGGATCCTAGATCATACAAGTTAAGCCTAAAATTATTCTCAAAAACCTTTGGAAAGCATTGCTTGATTGTAGGTTGGCGAATCAAATGACAGTGTATGCGCTTCCATAAATTCGTTTAAAGAATTTGAAAAAAGTTTAGGAGAAGTTGATGTTGTCCATTTAGGACTACACAACATTTCATAGTTGGGAAGTAAAAGTAAAACTACGCTATGCAAGCAATTGGGTTTACAGAGCCAAATTTTGGAACAAATGCTTGTTTGAGCCAGCCAACTTCTTTAATTCTAACTCCATTTCTCATAAAAGCGCATGCTGCTGATTAAGGGAACTAATCCAACATTGAGATAAACAATCTTATTTATATGTGTCTACAAGCAGTTTTTCTTTTTAAGCTTTTAAAAATTTGAGCCTCCCCTGAGATTAGAACCAGCTATTTAAGCTTACTTAACTATTGCAGGGAAATTCGTTGACTTTTCAATAGAAGCAGTGATGAACTACCGCTAAATTAGCAGCAAAGGCATGCGAAAATTAAAAGGCATTGGAAAATGCAGGTAAAGATGAGTAGATGCTAAAAGCTGCATTCAGATGCTCTGCATCAAAATTTTTGTTATCAAATATAATGCCAAGTATGATTGTAGAACTTCTTTATCAACCTAGAATTAATGTAATACTGACATTGAAATTACAAAATGCAGTACACTGCAAGGAAAAACTTGTAATGTATACATTTAAACCTATAAATAAATCCACAAATTATTTGTTTGGAAAACAAATTCACTCGTTACCATCCAAACACATTTTTCATCGCTGTGCTAAAATTATACTCAAAAAGCCTTAAATTGCCTACATCGGTTTTGCATTTTAGAAGTACAAAGTAAATCTTTACTTTTGGAACAAAACACTTTAATTGTTGAGAAGTGGGAGTGACAGCTAGTCTACGCACGCATCACACTGTCTGTGGGACCTGTCAGCCGCTGTTACAAAAGAAGCATTCAGCTGTAAACTCCAGTGACACATTTGCATAGTTGATGATGCTGTCCTAACTGCTGAAAAATTGTTCTGCACATAATGCAGAAGAAATAACAGTTCCTCAATGCTAGCTAACAAGTGACATTCTACCCATTTTAATGCTAAAAGCAGTGCATCCCAACCTTTTAAAATCACCATAAATTGCAAATCAATTCAGTTTTGCTCACTTCTATTGCCAAATCTTGCTGTCATCTTAAAGAAAAATGGCAAAAACAAACAAGTAATATTATTATTTGTTTAACTACTGTGGAGCCAAAAAAATACAACTTCAAAGGGCAAGCAAAAATACTTTGCAGTTTTAGTAGAGTCCTTTAGATACAATTAAATTTTATAGTTGATTTCGAAGCAATATCTTTGTAAAGTGATACAGCAAATGCAAAATAATATTATCTGATCATTGGTGACATTGACCAAAGTCCCGAGAAACATGAATGTCAAAAGCCTTATTTTAAGTAATTTTCAGATGCACTTTTATCGACGGTGTTTTTTATATTTTTTTTGAATAAAAAGTAGATCATTGTGATCTACGCAAGAGCGAAAAATCATCCATTTGCATTGCTATTTAATTTACTCATTTTAATGTATTATTAGATTTGCAAGTTTTTTAACATTTAGCCCTATTGGCTATCCCCAAATATGGAGTACTCCAACTCTCCCGAGGTGAAGTCTAAAGTACTGCAGAAAACCGCCGTTCTCAAGACATCCGTCACCAATGACACCTTCACTACAAATGCCTCTTCCGACGTGACATCGAGGCACCCTCTGTCGGAGAGTGTGATGCTGGAAAGTACGGGCAAGGCAACGGCTTCGGCGGGGTGCTGTGCGCCCGACCGCCTGTGGTTCGCGGTGGCGGATGAGTCACCTTCTAGCGAAGTAGTCTTTATCCTCGACCCCGGTGCGGAGGCCGCCCGCGACGCCTGGTTGCGCGAATTGGCGGACATCGTCACGATGCAAGCACAGCTGCAGTTGGCATTGCAGAATCCTCGTCGCTTCCACTATGTGTGCAGTATGCGTCGCCAGGCCAAGACTCTCTCCTCCACTGATATGACCTCCCTCTGTACCAACTGGCGCAGTGATCAGAGGAATGCCTTTCTCTCTGCTCATTCTTCTATCACTCAGCTAGTGGACGGTAGTGGTGATAGTAACACAAACGTCGATGAAAATGCTGGTAGCGCATTTACTTCTAAATGCACACACACACACAAGACAATTGACAAATTTTACACTTATCTAAGCAACCTTACTTAAAATATCATTTTACATTACATTCATGACACTAAAATAATGATGTTCTAGCTCAATCAATTCATTTACAGCTACCATTAGAATAATTTTAAGCACGCTTTTCTTATCTAGAAATTCTATTAACTTTACCTGTAAAAAGCTAAGAATGTTGCTTGAAAAAGTTATTCTGAAAGATTAGGTAGGCATAACGTTGGTGCGACATGGCAGACAGCATCAGACTTACAAGCAGCTCCTATTTAATTGCACATCCTATACTTTGAGTGGCACGTTTCTTAACGAAAACACTTTGCCTACAGTAAGTTTTACACACCATATCTTCTAAGCCCAAACAATTATGACTTTTGCACAAAATATTTTGGTGAATACAGACGATTTTTAGGTGTGAGAAAGTGCTACATGGGCAACCATAACAATAATCTATCCAGTTCCGGTTTCTACAGATACAAATTTGTATTGTGCCACGTCAACTATTACTTTTATTTTACAACTCAATCGCTTTTCCACCCAAGGGAGGGCTGTAAATTAGAAAGCAAGACATGCCGATTACAAGATACAGAAATGAATGTCGGGCGGGAATAATGCGAAACATGTGAGAGCATAAAGGATAGAATTAATGGCTTACAAATTAAATGGAATGCAGTGAATGTGTTAGAATCTTCCTTCAACCATCCATGTTGACCGTCAGAAATCAACGAATTTAAAGCGTTGATTTATCTAGCTAAATTTACCTTTCCACAACCCATTAAAATGCGGTTGAAATGAGCCAAAATGTTTGCCTAAACGCTTTTCCGTTACATGCAACACCTTTCATTAAGCAGCTGGCACGAATCAAGGTAGAATTAAAATGAAAATACAAACATTGGTTCCACTAGAGAATGGAACCAAATTTGACAGAATAAACATTTTAGCAATGCCGGAAAACCCTCCCAATGGAATTAGCAAACATTACAAAACAGCTTAGTGTCATTCCATCAGCATAAAATAAAGATTAGACCTCCCGCTCTAAAACAAAGTGATAAATAAGAAGGTATCTGCGTAATTATGTAAGCACCCTTGCATCTAACGTTAAAATTTTAGACAAAATCCAGGGTTCCATCCACTTCCGTGGTGTATCCGCCCCTCAAGTCGACTGGTGGAAGCAGCTCTCGGAGAACCGTTCCCTTGAGAGATGGGTTAGTTAAGCTATTCTTGCATATCATTGTTATAAATTCAATCCTTTTTGCTTACAATGTTAACCCTCTTGATTGTGCCACTCATTGAACCAAACTTATATTGCAGATAAAAGTGGACTGGGAGGCTTGCTAACCATCTTGTTGTAAATAAAAAATGACTACCCACATGCCTACCTACTCTTGCACATTTTTAAGAATAAAATGAATGCCTGCCCCATTTAAAAGATATTAGGTTACTGTTGGCAGAAAACTCGCCTCGGCAACCTGTAAACTACAATAATGTACATAAATTTTGACCACGATAATACGGAGCATTACGTCTTTAGTAGGGCAGGACACTTCAAAGTGAATAGGTTATGTAAAACTGTGATTAATGGGCAGTTGAAAGTCATTACCAAGGCTTGATTTACACATGTACATTTTGAAACGATATGCATATTTTTCAGCATTAATATTAGCATACTGAGCATAGCTTAAAGTAGTTTCCTACATTCACCAATGGAAGCAGGCAAGCCTGTTTTAAGTAGAACAAAGCTGCTTAATTTTGCAATTCGTAAAGCAGAAATAGTAATTTTTAATACGGCACATGCAGATGAAAGTTAAAAACTAAATTTGCAGGATTTTGGAAATTGCAAACCATTTCTTGCTAAGTAAGACGTGTTGAAACAGCATTCAAGTTTTATTAACTTTTGTTAACACGACTAAATCCAGTTTGACAGATGCATTTGGTTGCCAAATCCTTGATCTTTTGAAAACAAGTCATGCGTTTCCCTGGGTTTAATGCATATTTAAAGTGTTCACGCGTCAATTAAAAATAAGCCTTTGACTTTTTGTTTGAGTGATTTTGTTTTTGGCACACCTCAAACATGACAGCTTGATCAACGATCCTATTTACTTTTGCCATAATCAAACGGTCATTCTCCATGGTAAATAACTTTCTGCCAAGTCGACAAAAATCAAGAGCTAAAATTATGCTAAAAGATCCATCAGATCTAAATAAATTCAGCTAGGAAGGAAAATAATGCTACTAAATTAATAAAAAATATTGCCGTCGGAGTAAACACAATGAGTAAAAATTGGCTTGAAGTTGCGCTAATCATCACCATCGCTGTAACCATAAGGCAAAATTATCCTGCTTAGGCATGGTTTTAGAACATAACAAAACTTTAAACTCTTCGGTCCAAACCAAAGCAGCATGGAAAAGGGCATGAATTAATAATAAAAAAGACCATGATGCTTAGTGGGAATGCAGCTCTGAGGGGAACCAAGAGCTCACGCGATTCTGTCTTCTTTTAATAATATCGAATTGCTAAAGAGTTCTTCTAGTAAGATAAAATACTTTTCGAGTGTTTTGAAACGCATTAGAATATGTTGCAAAATTAACTTGCTAGCCCTTGGCAAATCATTCAATGCAGCCACTTGACTGGACACTTCACCGTTAAGAAACCTAATACATTCAAATACATTTCACTTTAAACCACTTGGTTACCCAAATTTTACTGGAATGAGGGGATATCATTCATTTTATCCTCCACACTGTAAACATATTACTTTTATGGTCTTTAATCAGTCGTTGTAATTACGTGTTTGAGCATGAAAAACTGCCATTTAAGCTTGTGCAGTACTTTTCAAAGCGGTTACATGGTAAGTGCATTCTTATTGAATACTGACTCCCTGCAAATACACTTTCATCATACAGCAATGCGCACAGGCAATTATCCTTAAGTATTATTAACTAACGTACCAAACCAGAATAACCTGCTTGGCACAGGTACCCTATAATGTCGCAACCGAAATAAACATTCCGTAAGAATGCGTTGCTATTACAGTACATGCTGTTGTGGTTTGCATTTAGCAGCCTTTGATCTTCTGTTCTAGACGGAAAGTGAAGCCTCACCGGAACAATCTCATCAAACGGACTTTTTAACTGGAGTCCCACATGACAGTTCCGTGCCTAACATCGTTCAGACGCCTGATGACGTCTTTTTGCCTAATTTGGCACCTAGCCAAACGCAGTTAGAGGATTCAAACCACCTTCAGCTGCCTGCAGATGGTCAACGCACGCACTTCCGACGTCGCAGTCTCTCCCAAGGCGACGCCGATCCGCCCAGCGAACGGTCACAGTTGTCACGACAACTTGCCATTCACATCAACACTCCATCACCAGGTTCACTCTCTGAACAGTCGTCTATTTGTGCAGCATCCACGGATGCTACGCCCACGAGAGGCTATGCACATAGGAAGGTTGTATTTGCAACAGATTTTTTTCACAAGGACTTTTATATTATCATCAGTAATTATAGTTCGCCTTAGCTTTTGTTGACATTGCAAGAAAGCTGTTGAACTGGCCCGGGTATGTGATGGTGCAATTTTTTTAAAGACAAAACACGCCATTGTGATGCGATTTAAGAGGCAACCAGGAGGAGAAATGTGATTTAGACTAATATCGACTTTACACACTGACTTTTAAAATGATGGTAGGAGGGAATTAGGCCAAGAATGTCAGTTACGGTCTGAATAAAGGTTACTATACGCCATTCGCATAAATACATACACTTTCCATAAATCATTATTCCTTTAGACTAGAATAAGGCGTTTGTGGTGTTTATGACACCGATTTGGCAAACACATACATACTGTTGACTGCCTGATGAATGTCTAACTACCTGGAAAAACTTCCTTAATTTACTTTATCCACCTTGTCCGTACTTTATAGAAACTTAAATAAGCAAGTTTACAAGTTGAACTGAACGCGTGTTTGGATCTTTTAAGAGATATTTATCCAACATCAAGTACACTCTAAGAATGCGAAATGAGATAAAAATAATAAGTAAAAGTGCGACCTCAGCGCAGCCCCTAGATTAATGGAAGAAACCTATCTTTGTACTTATCAAGATCGGTTGTAAAAACCTTACAAATTTTTATAATATGGGGGTTTAATAACCCACTCGAGCTAATTTTTATTACCTAAGAACTTGTTCTCTTGAAAAGCAATTTTATGTTTGAAAGTTAGGCGCACTGGGGTAATAAATAATGTCAGGGTAATCTCTTTTCAAAGCGAGCAATTTGGCATAAAGTAAAATAATTTAGGATTGTAATCCTAAAGTTTTGTATTGGTGAGCAGTTCTTCTGTTCCTAGGCTGGGATTATTTTTAATTTTATTTTAAAGCAAAGCCTGCCTGCTATGGGCCAGAACTATTACTGCGTTAATTACTCTAAACAACAGTAATGGACAGTTACCACTCTACAATGTCACTCACAATTTAAGGGAATTAACACGTTATCCTCATAATTTTTTCCATTCAAAGCCATACCTTAACATTTCAGCGGGCCAAACAGACAAGATTTTGCAAAGCATGCACAACAAAGGCAAACTAAAGGAACTCAAAGCCATTTGTATTTAATGCCCCATGCATCATCGTTGCAGGAGAGTAGCTGTTAAAGGATCTCAAAAGTAATCATACCCTATTTGAGACCTGATATCACCATTATGGCAATTTGAGAGAATAATTTTTAAAATGATAATTAAAACACCACTGTGTCTGGAACAAACAAATTAAACACTATAGTTTAATAAGGCTATAAAAGTACTTAGTGGCAAGTGGTTTTTGATGGGCTATCTTTGAGAAAATCGCAAAATTGACATGACGATACTAGTCGAAATTACTGACAATTAGTCAATTGGCCAGTTAGAGGATGAAGTAATGCCGGTTAAACTTTTACGTAAGGCCGTAGGTTGTTTCGGTAATTGGCAAACACACAATAGACTGCGTGCTCCTCATCTCACAATAACGTTTATGTCGTTTTTCAGAAACTGCTGGCAGCTATTTCCTCTCGTTTGCGGAGTTCAAGCCAGGTAACAATTTATTATAAAAACACAAGGCTGAACCTTAGATGCAACCTCTTTAGATATTTTAGAATGCAATGTAAGCGGTGACTCTCTTCATCATTCCACTTCTAATAAGTAGTAAGCCATAACAAGTATATTTGTTTAGGTACCCATCATCACTCAGTTTTCAAACAAACAAACAAATCTCGTCCGAAGTGTGAATATTTGCAAACAACTTGTAAATCAGAACTAACCTAGGCGGGAAGCTAAACCCAAGTTTTCTGTTTGACTTCAAAAATAGCAACTCTTAAAGAAATCTCGTTGTATTTTATAATTTTTACAAGCCCAACTCATTGAAAATTTCAAACTAAACTAAGAAATACAAATAAATCCATGCAATAAATTGTTCAAACAGTTTTTGACTTCTCTTTAATATGCACGAGTTAAAAAGGGAAATAAGCCATAATAAATATACCTTCGTATGCTTTGTCAACACAAAGTGGATCACTTTAGGACCAAGCAAATTACAATAAAAATAAAGTGCCATTTGAATGAATTTGTAATGTTTCTACAATAGGGATTTTCCGAAATCTTTTCGTCCTTTCAATCAAATCGAAGTGCCTCAACTAGTCACGCAACCGCAAACCCAGCCCAAACTCGTCGCCGCCTCTTCCGATGGTCTATCGTAGACAAAACGACGATGAACGAAAGTCCCAAACCACCGCCTGTACCGCCACGACCTCAGTCACCGCACTCAGCTATTCCACCGCCACGTCCACCACCACCGTCAACATCTTCAACTCACCCGACGGAAGTCGTCACTGAAAGCCCAAAATCAAGTTTGCCTTTAGGTCCGATGACACCGCAGCTGCTTCGACACAAGTCAACGACCACCAGCGCAAATGCTGAACCCACGAGTCATCGAAAACAATCATCGTCTAGAATGCTCTCACGTTTGCGTTCATCATTCCGTATCAGCAGTGGTAGAAGCTCTACCACAGCCACTGGCAGTATCAAACGTGGAATTCCGACAACACTAACGCCGTCTAAGATAACAACAATAACAACAACGAATCATTTACCCAACACTCTCACTTCTAGTGGTATTTGACACATCTTTGCACCTCTCGATACCTCCAGGCTTTGCTTTATTCATAGCTTCCGCCTTCTTGTACATAATTAAGTGGCCAAATGCGATATTCGACACCAAAAATGCATAACCTGATGTGTACACATAAAAAAGGCCATCATACAGATACTGATGTAAGTTCACATTTGATGCAAGCATTCTATCAATTTTTGTTACAAATATGTAACTTTTTTAGTATTTTTTTGGCATCTCACTTCGCTTCAGTTCACCAACATTTATAAAATCTTTTAGTAGTAGTAATTGTGGCTGATTTTCTAAACGATGAAACAATTCCAAAATAAATGACTATTATTTAAAATTAACTCCACATTAACTTTGATTAAATTTTGGGTAGAATATGTCCGTTCTATTCGACCCTAACATTTGCTAGGTAAGCTAGAAAATTTTGCATTGGTTCTAACACCCACCACTTATTTGCAGAACACAAATTTCAAGATGACAGCAAAACAAATGCGCAAATAAATTAGAAGAACGTTATTTAAATAAAGTGCTTTATCCTCCCAATATCGTGTTATTTTGATGAAAATAAAAGCGAAATTAAAAATAGGCAAATCTTTCTTTCTCTAATCAAAGTCTTTACAACATCATTGAAACGATAGAAAAATTTTAACTTAGACATTGCTTGGCGGTTAGATTGTTGTAAAAGGTCAAGCAAACTCCTATCATATGAATAACCATGACATGCACACCTAAAAATGAAATGTTCTATGCTCTTTTGTGGTCCTTTTGATACCACCAGGTAAAAATGTGGCGGCAGCAGAAAATTTCACAGAGATTCAGACACACATGTTTACCAATAGGAGTTAATACGTCAGTCCCCTTGTTACCAAAAGGTTGTATTAATTCATATCGTGTCGATGTGGCCAATTGCTTAAATTTTAGAGCTCACATTTTGTTTACGTAACAAAGGGAAAGCCGAATTGATAGTCCTAAAGTGCGAAAAACAACGCCTTTTATACTTGTTGTGATATCACCACATGCGGTGAATTAATAGGATTTTAATAACCATACTTCATTTCTATTATTAACAACGTTATCGGACTAAAAATTTTATCCCAAAGTTTGTTTTTAAAATTCAAGTTAATAAAATTTGCAAAGCAAATCACAAAGGAACAATGACTAACATCAACACGAATGCTTTGTTTCGTTGCGTCCATGTGACAAGTCACAAGTTGTAAGTAATCAACGCATAATTTTACACCTCGCGGTTCATGAATATCTGCAATAGTTATTATCTTAAGATTATGAACAAATTAGTCTACTACATTGTACAGTAAACTCATTTAAACGGCCAGAACTAGAAATCATTCAAGCATCTTAAACCACATTTCATGACTTAACAAAAGTCCTACTAAACATTTTGCATTTATTGTGTGCTGTCAACTTAAATATCGGGACTATTGACCAAGTATTAGAACCCCTGGGCAATAGAAATTTGGCTGAAATGCATTTCACAAAGTTGTGATTTCCACATTCTCGTGCCTTAAGCATAAACAACTAGCAGTGAAAACAACAACATTAGAAATTATGGGGCCGTTTGTCATCATTGTAAAACTAAATTACGATGACTGTGTGTGCGTTTCAGTGTCGATTCCATGACAAAACTTCTTTTGTAGTAAGTGATTAACAAGATTTTCATTAAATCAAGTTATTTTAAAATCGCACAAAGTCACCTGAATTAAAAAAGTTAACACATGTCATAAACAAAAAGCGGAACATAACAATGGGTTGATTGATGGACTAAACATAACAATGAGGAACGACCAACGCAAAACCTTTTTTACAAAGAGCATGCATTGCTGCTAAATTAGCCATGGGAACCAAACCTTGGAGCTAATAACGGCTTATTTCGTTGATTTAAATGTTCACTATAAAAAAATAATTCTAAAAGATTGTAGTAACGTGCTTTTGAACCATTTTTTATAATTTGGCCTTTCCCTGTAGTTATCAGATACGTACTAGAATGACGTACAATCTTTTTAAAGTTTGTAGCCATTTAGTAAAATTTTACAATTTTTGCAGTTCAGTTACCACAGTTTAAACCAAGTTTTTGTTACAATCGCGCACAAAATCGCATGCTAGATTATTTTGAAATTCATTCAATCGACAAACGTCGTTTTAACATGTTTTCGATACTTTGAATGAATTTACAAAAAGGTGTTTAATTTTAGCATCTAATATTGTATTAACTTTGAGAATTTTATTTGGGATTGCGATTAATGCGACACATACCACAAGCTGGAAATAGTGTGGATCACCTCTTTCGTATCGGCTACTTCGTACTACTCTCATTTGTGTTTGCATTATTTTTTGACACCAAGTGCCAAATCTGTTGAATGTAAATTCATTTTACGTTTTATCAAGTAGCTCTGCCTCAAAGCATGCCTTACAGATTTTAGCATTGCCTTATTATGCTTAAAGCGCCCTGCTTAACCACTTCCATTGACACATTACGCATTCATTAAACTCAAAACTCAAATCACCTTAGCAAATAACCTTAGTTGCTAATACACCATCACAATCTTTGAAACGGAAGTGCCAAAGATAGGCTTGCGCACCTTCTGTGGAATTTGTTGTTTGGGTGCCTTTTAGCCCTCTTGAATACGCAGGGATTCATGGCAAGCGTAATCCCTATTCCTGCCAAGAATTAAACTACTGCCACGTTTATGCGACATGTGTCTGGTTAGCATAAATCTTTAAGTCTCTCGCTGCATATGGTAATAAGTGTGTCTTCAGTTTTAGATAATTGGGTTGTTTTTTATCGCACCTTTAATTTAAGGTAAGGCAGTGATACAGTGACAACAAGATAAACTAATTTTTTATATGAATCAAGATTACTGAAGAAACATAAGACGCATCCGCTAGGCGAAAAGTGCACAGAGAAGGTTGACCTACTTGGAAACGCGTCACTCAAAGTAATCATGGCATGGCAAGAGAAGTTTAAATTGCCATAAGGTGTTTTCAAATAACCTCAATAATGATTTGATTAAGTGATTTGCAGAATGACTTTGTCTTGACAAAGCGAACTAAGATAATTCGTTGCATTTACCACAAATTTTAATAAGTTTTCCACATTACGTGCCTGAGATTCTAAGAGACTCATTTTGTTATGCGATTTGCAGATCCATAGGTATTCTAGCTTAAGACAAGCAATACTAAGAAGCTAAAGTTTCCATGCGAATGGAAGGCCACTTTTATGCCTACTTTACTTTAGTCACTTCTTTAAGTATTCGTACTATCATCATTTTTAATGCCACTTTTATTAGCATGCAAAACAATCAAAGCAAAAACTGCTTCAATAGTAACTCAAAAATAATTTTGTTTGCGGCAGATCCTTTGTACGATATTGGTTGCATTAAAAAAATAATAGCTTCACGTTTGTCAGCAGTTGCCATGGTGCATCCAATTAGAAACCACTTGAAGTCCATTTTGGGGAGAACAAAAAATGCAGCAAAGGAAATACGCATTTAAAGGTGGGTTTTTGACAAAGAAGTTCCATCACTTCTCGTTGTATACGACCACCCAAAGGCTTTGGCATGATGGCCGGACGTTTGTCAAACTGCTTCGTTGTTTACCCCGCATGTGGCTTAGAATTTAAGCACATTTGACTATGTTTTGGCAATAATTCGTTAGTATTAAAAGAAATTTTATAACTTTGGCTTTTATTTACATAAAATGAAAGTTTTGATGCAAACTATGCTGGTATGCATCACATTGAAGCACAATTTTTGTGGTAATACTTCTGTTAGTCCTTAATTATAGCTTGGTTACTAACTTTCTTTATTAGAGACAGTAACCACGGGTGGGCGGTTTGTATTAAGGGATGCGAGGGCTTTGCATGCTGCCAAATTTTTATCATGAATCGGCAGTCTTAGTCATCTTGGAAACCAATGACGTCTGTTTGATCACGAGGTTGGAACAACCGAACTACACGTTACCTAAAAGTCAACAAATGTGCTTTATGCAGGCGCTGTCTGACTACTTGATTTGATTCTACTAAAAAAGCAACCTTAAAACATGGCAAGAGGAGAATTTAGCCTTGGCATTCATACCACCACTGAGGCCTTCAAGCAACTGTCATAGTTATGCCCGCAGAATTAATTTTGCGTTTGTGGGGTCCGCTTGAATGCACTTAATTTTCGACAACTTCCGTGCAAAATCTATAGCTTACACATTCAAGAATACACAATATTCTTCCACAGCTTAACTCTTAGTACACGTTTTTGGTAGCGTAGCCTACGTAGCTTTATTGTTTGCCCGAATTTGGCACGGATAGCGTAAATTCTGTTCAAATTTTATTTGTTAATGCAACAAAATCATAAGACTGTTTAGTGATATTTGATTTCCCCTTTTGTGTCCTTGAAGAAGTGCATTTTTGTGGTATTGCTGCTGCTTTTGCGCGGACTTTAAAGTTTTCGCACCAATGTGCTTACCCTCTTTCCAGGTGGATGCCGTTGACCAGGTTGGATTTATTTGACACTAACCAAGTGCTCATTGTCGCCGCTGTGGTGCATTAAAATATGAAGTATATTTAAAACAGTGTTTATGAGTTTTGGGGGAAGAGGAAACAAGTTTTGCGAACAGCTGCTGGAAACATGCGGAATTTACAATGTGCTTGGTTTACTGCAGCGCATACGTCGTGGTTTCGATACTATGTCAAACGCACTGGCAAAAAGTTGGATGGAATTTTTTAGAAATGAGCTAAAACAATCTAAAAATTCCATACAATTTTCTGATGTTGAGATATGATTAAGTAGCAATTACGTGTAATTTTTATTTCCTTTCCTTATAAATAGTCTTTAAGAGGGAACTACGCCGTGCTGATAAATTGCCGAATGGTATAATTTCTGATTAGTCTATTTTATGTAAACCGAAGTAAGCGCTTAGCAACATTTTGCCAGCGCTCTATAAAAACAGAGAAAATAAATGCGAATAGAACACCTTTTAATTCAAATTTTTCGTTAGAATAAGAGAATTGACTATGACTTTGCTAAAATGACCGATTTGCCTCAGCGAAAATGGATAGCAGATAAAATGACCATTTAAAATTGCACAATTTGCCGCATTGCAAAATTAGTTAATTGCACTTTTGTTCGTGAATAATTTTGCAATCTGTGCATCCTTTTATGGTGTAAAGTGTCCGATAAATCAAATGTACAAACAAAAAGTTGTAAGGAGCCCTGCAAAAATCTTAAACAGTACAAAGAATGCGCAAATCTGCTTTGGTTTAGCATCGCAAAGTTAAAAAACACCCAAATTTTAGCTCCGCGATTCGCAAAATAAATTAAATTTTGTCAAAAGCATTCGATTAAGAAAACAAATTTAATCAGACACTCTCAAGCAAGTATTGAACGAAAAAATACTAATATTATCGGAAGAAATTGACCAAGAAGCCCATTGCTTGGGTAAAAACAAAGCAATGACTTTCATTGTTCGTTCATTTATGGACAAACAACATCAGGAGGACCCATTAAAGCCGATTAATATTATGCAAATCTAAAGTGTTTATAAGAGTAGCATGCAAATTTCTAAGGAAGTCTATCATTAAATCAGCAAAATATTAGACCAGATAAAGTAGGGACTGCTTAAACAAAAACTGATTATAAAGAATGTACTTTTTTGGTGCTCTACCGCATGAACATAGACTACTGGCCTTATTTAGTAACAATATGATTTATTCGAAGGTAGAAGTTATAATTTACTTCAGGTATTCGTAGGGGTTATGGAAAGGATTGCTGCATTACAGTACCAATCCATGGTGTGCTTGTGCGACTCTTAAAGACTTCTCTAAGACATAATACATAGGTAGAATGTATGTTTGACACACAGAATGCCTTGAGGCTACTGGCATGGGCCCTGGTCAACCCACTAACAAAAGAACGATGGCGGAATTCCTAAACGAGAGCCACACCAGCATAAGGGGAAGGCGCTTATCTAGCAGTGGCAGTTGAGACTTTAGCATAGACGCCCGCTCAATATCTACACATAACGTCAAAGCCGTTAAATAATAGGCAAATTTTTTTATAATCAGGTACCTCTTTAGTGCAAATGCATTAGCATTAGCACTGGCAATCGCCAAACCGCACTGCATCGCAATTTGGAGGCGATAAATAGTTTTCGCACCGGTTCATAAGGAAAACACTGATCACCGAAACACACTATAACATTGATATTAGCCCAATGGAATGCATAATCTTTGTTTGTTTGGAGAAAATCAAGTCTACGTAATACTCCACGAGATTACTTGCCTCTATCTTCTGTGGTAAAATTCGAAACTTCCGTTCACACATTACCTGTGCCAACAAGCTCCACCCAACAGACATCCTCACATCAATGAAAGCAAAACGAGTTTTAAGGAAAAATCATAATTATGGGGGAACTCTGTGATAAACTTACCAACTAATTTGGTGTAATGACACTAATTTAAGCAGTGGTGTAGACTTCACACCGACGTTCCGTTTGTAGCGACACTTTTACCACCTCAGCTTGTGCTTTAAAAATTGTCAAATGAAGTAGTATAATGCTACTTTATTCCTAAAGAGCAGTGCAACCATTTCTGCGCCAAATAATTGTGTCAATGTCTACCGACTTGGATAATATAACAACATGGAAAATGCAACTTTGGAGAAGAGTAATGTCGTATCGCCTTGTAAACCACATACGGCATATCTGTTGGCATACAAAGACACGGAAAAACTTGAGAAGTGGAACCCATTCTTACCTGAGCAGAGCAAGATGCAGTAACGACGACGATTTTTAAATCAAGCTTATTTTATTATTCTATTCGAGGAAAATTTAGCGATGCACAACGGAAAACGGATACATTTTTGTCTGCGTGTTGGATGGCATGATCGTTTTTAATAAATGTAGCCTACTTAAATAAAAACTTGGCGTTGGTAAGACCGACAAAGAATCCATTATATCAACAAGGCAATACACCGGGATACAGCACAACTCTTTAACCAGCAACATTCAAAGATGTCAAATCTTGGAAACTTCCATGCATTTAAAAATTACTTAACCCTAAAAAATTTTTAAATTCAAAAATGGGCGCAAAGTGCAACCGAATTGAAGCTTTAAGATAATAAGACATTATCTATACAAATACAATTTATTGATGTTAGCTCATCACCAGACGGTCAAACATCAAAGAGATAAATTGATGACTATGTAGAGACGAGCATTAAAAAATTTTTAAAATGCAAGCATTTAAAGGAGCAAAATTAAATAAATATATTCCCTACTCCATTTGATTCGTACTGCTTTTATGTACCACGACTTACCATCCTATCCACACCACAGAGGCCTCGCTTTTTTATTCACCATCCTCGCTTTATAATGTTTACATTAATCACATAAGGCTTCTCAAAGCCTCATGAAATGTTGCATACCTCAAGTAATGGTTCCCGTATATCACTGCCGAACAAAGGAATTGTCTTCTCCTTTGCGGCTGTAGATGGTAAAAACAGACAGTTTATGTGTTCATGCACATTCCCTTCTGTTGTTTCAAAATTTCTAGACAGTAGTGAAAGAACGCTTGCCAATTCAATATTTTTTTAATAGGAAATTGCCAATTCTTGAAACAGTTGGAATCGCTGGTTTGCGACTGGCTTTAAGGTGTCAAAAGATGGTCACAAAAGCAATGCCGTATTCTGACTCCATCATTAAAAATTGTTTCAAGCTAAATGCAATGCTTTTGTGCGTTAAGGCCAAATCTAAGAAAATTTGAGCTCACAGCATTTACCAGGCCTTTATGTAATAAAAGTATAGTGATGTGATTGCATATTTAAGAATGGTGCAACAAAAAATGTAATGCGGAATGCATGTACAATAGCATAATAAACAGGCTGTTGGCATGTATGACATCTCTTCACCTATGCACAATTGCCTGATCGCTTTAGCTAAGTTGTTGGTAGAGTCATTGTCTTCACGAGTGAACACTAATGTACATCACGGTAAAAAAATGGAGGCAAAGAAAGCACAACTAGTGTAGGTGGCTGTACTAGTAGTAAGGGCGAGTATCAGAGCGGTATAAGCGTCAAGTAAGAGGATGAAGCTGGAGGTAAAAACAATGCCGAAGCTGATAAAAAAATCAGAAATTTGAGCCTCCTGATAACCTTCAAGAGTGTGTCAACGTCGAAAATGGGAGTGGGCTTGTTAATTGTGAAAATGATTCCCAAAGTCGTACAAACTTAGAAAGTAGCAATTAGAAACGAAAGGGCGGCTCACATGCAAGCATTTCTTCCTGCGCAATGAATTTATCATTAATGGCATCATCACCTTATTCTTCTTTATGAACATAAAGTAGATGCATATGTAGTACTGTCCTTTTATAGATTCACGACTTCTTCTCACGTGCCCTGTATTGTCTGTGCGTAGTGATTTGGCTTGATGCCTACAAACGTTTAAATTTAGCCTTGCTACGCACATTACTTTCATGCTATAATTAAGGTGGGAAAATTTTCCAACTCGCGCGGCTAGCTGACGGCACTGAACGTCTCCAAGACCATGGTAATAAGAGTTGGAACAGAGATTATATGCAAGGAATTCTCAATTTTGGGCTCAAAGTACAATGAGTGCAAGCAACAAGATTTAAGTTTTAATAAATGATAAGTGTTATCAGAGAAAGACTAGCTACTTTTAGAAAAGGCACATTTATGTAATAATTCAGAAGGCGGTGTTCTTTCTTCTAGCATCGAAACGTGTTAACACTGTTGGTAAAGGCAGCGAAGATAAGAATTGCTTTCACTACGAAAAGTAATCTATCCTTGAGTACAATAGCAAAGGTAGACTTCTGCTGCGGCGCGTTTTAATTTGCAGAGGATGCAAAATCGAGAAACCTTTAACAATCCTAGCTAAAGTGGCACAAATATGAGACTGATACTTCTTCATTTAGTGACTTATGACTATTATTTTTTTGTTCTGTCCCATGGTTCACAAGAATTTGTACGATATAAACAGTATATTTGCAAAGAAGATTGAATGAGATGGAAACTATTCGGTGATGGCTGTGCTGATTTAGGTTTAGACTAACTGCTTTTGGGAATATAACATGATAACAGTCTTTTCTCGTCCATCGGATATGATTTATTGCGACCACAGGAAGAATCAGTGTACCACGTTCTATTACCCGCTTCAACCAAGATAGACAGGCCTTCGATTAAAAAAACACTATCTTTTTCAAATTAATGGTGTGTTTTATAGCCAGATAAGGACATTAGTTTATTATTCTTTATAATCTATAGGTAGTGATCCCATTCTACTTAAGGTTTTATAATTCTCTATTCGTAGTCCATATTAGTCAGTAATGCAAAACAGGAAACCAAATACACTGCATCATTAACATCAGAGAGTCGGAAATATGTAAGCAACTCATAAAATTGTGTTTATTCAGTTGTTATTTTGCCATTTTTCATGCAGTTATCAGTTTGCACGGATTTCGCGCCTTTTTTAACAAACACGGAGTGAAGGACACTGCAAAGGAATAAAAAATATTGTATTTCAAACACCTGCGATAGTATTGTGTATTCAGTGTGCATTTAACTCCTTGTTTATCAATTTCTCTCTGTATATCTCTAATACAGTGAAAGAAAGGATGCCAAGTGGCCGAGTTCCCTAAATATACCCTAGTGTCGGCCACATGGATGACTGCTTTAATTGCCCCTAATTCATAAAGTAAGCATTTCATACTAGTACCAATTCTAGTGCTACTTTGGCTATTTAATAACAAGTTTGAATATTCTAGAGCTGGTGAATAAATAGCGGGAGACCAGTGTGGCTGCATGTATTTATCAAAATAATATAAAAACTCATGCAGTCACCGGGAAAGGCTGCTGTTTGGTATGCCATGAGTTCAAAATTAGTGCATTGATAGCTTATTAATTAAAAATGCAAGAAGTTTTAATTATCTTGTGGAGATTTGTTCCTGTTTAGCTTGTGCTAGACAGAAATATTTTCTAGTGCACATCTTGTGCACACCTCGAATGACAAGGTCAGTCATTCAAGCATAAAGAAGAAGAGAAATCATGCTCTTTGCAGAATGCCATCTTAAGTAACATCAAACAGCTAAACTGAATCAATGAAACTCATTCATGACAAATTTTGCCATTCATTCTGCATCTTATCCTCAAGTAGGACGCCGCTTACAAGCCAGTCTCTCCTTTTGTGGACACAGGAACGGACACCAACAAGATCTTGAAACGTGGTTTAGATAAGCAGTAAGGAAGATACACAAATTAAATGTGCAATTATGGATTACATCCCTCTCTGTACATGAACGAAACCAGTAGCTATCGCCATCAGTAGAGAATTCTAGGATGTGATGGATGCCTGCTGAAGCCGAACTTCAGACCACAAAATCGAGGTTTTATTCTTGCAGGAGGAAAGAGTACAAGCATTAATGCTGAGAAAGCGGCATTTTGCTGACCCGACAGAGTATGCCTGCCTGTAGTGCATAACAAGTCCAAACAAAGTCAAACGCTTGGTGGAGGAGGAATGGAACTAAAAAGCTGAGGATACCTAGAGGAGTAATTGACGCATGTTTTAATTTTTAATCGTAATCTATTAGTCAATGCAGAGTCTAAGATGATATGTAAAATTGCGATACAAATCTTAGCTGCAGTCCAACGTTGCTACTTCATTGTGTGTTAGTAGGAATTTTGACTCCTATTTTGGAACTACTGAGGTTGCCTAAACGCCTAAATGAGCAACAAAGAATTCAACAACCATCTTACACGGGCAAGCTTGGCTTTAAAAAGGAGAGGTTCTCTTCAAATACGAGTAATTTGCGCACTACTGGGAATGAATGAGTGAATTAGGTAGGCGGGGAACAGAAATAAAAAGAGGAAATGAGGAGACTAACACAGAAGCTAGGAGTGATAGTGTGACATAATTAAAAGCCAAAGGTAATAAAATTGCTAGCATTATTGCCTTCTTGCGTTCAATTTTATCGTCACTAGTTCTATTTTCAGCTACTTTGATCATTGCCAGGACTACAGCAAACGTAGGATACATTCGAACATTTGCATTTGCTCCCTGTTCTCGCCTTAACTGTTGATTGAACGTCTGCTCAATGATATTACAAATCGGGTCTTACTGCATGAGTTAAAGCTATTTTCGAATAGGCTGGACCTGCATTAGATCTATTAATTTGAAATTTGGCGCATCCATTTACGCATAATTGCGCTGTGATTGCCTAGTATTTAAGGGCAATCATGAGCTCATTCTTCTCTCAGCTATCAATCAGACATTTACTTAAGGTGAATTGTAGATAAAATTAGCCAACAATAGTGGATTGAGAATGGGAAATTACCTTGTAAAGTGGTGTTTGCTGTGCCATTTATCATCAAGAGACAAAGTGACGTTCTTTTGGGATGTACTGGTGCGAATTGGCAAAGACCAAGTAATTCCTCGGGATCTAACACGTTGACTTTGAACGTTTTTAACTATTTATTCATTATGGTACACAAAAATCGGCTTAACAACGCAAAGATTTGGTTTATTGCAATTAAGGTTTATCTTAAAGTTATGCTATTATTCTCTGCGACACATAAATGTTTCGTTTGTTCAGCGACCGACAACCGAAATTGGTTTCCCGGAAAAGAAACGTATACTTAAAGACGAACAGGAATCGTAATGACTGTTCTGATTTGTTGCATGATAGAATTATTTCGTAGCCACAAACCAGTGAATGCTCCCATCAGATTATTCATATAGAGCCTACTAAACAAATCTTTTAAAATGACTGATCAGGTAATTTCCTTTTCATAATCTACAGACACTACGCTTATAGTCGTCAAAATTTCATATATTCCTCGAATCAACCCTAATTAAAAGATGATGGAAGGAAAAGAGGCGGTGTAAAAGTGATGCTTCTACGCTCCGATGCCATTACCGACATGGCCAAGTAACACATTTTAAGAAAATTAAGTAGGAAAATTTTGCATTACCAAAACAAGGAAAAGATAGTCCTCTAGCTAATCATGCCATTGCATATTAAAGTAGGCCTAGAAAGAGCACTAATCACAGTCTAATTAGAACTACATTTATGTGGAAGAGTATCTGAGATAAAATTCAGTCAACGTAAAAATGAAAGGGTACGCATTTCAGAGAACGCAAAGTCTAAAAAAGAAGCTGAAATCTGTCAGCCAGGGATTGGTGCCTCTTGAGTGTTCTTGTGGGTCTCCGAAGGTAACAGCTGATGTGAACGTGCAGAGGCATGGGTTTCTCGAGTCAAGTAGATTTCGCGAATCGCGTGTCAGGTGGTGCGTGAGCAGCCACATCCGACACCCAAAATATAGCCTCATTTGCAAGGCTTTACATAAATTTCTTATTTTGCTTACTACTGCATAGCGGCTGCATAAAAATTTTCCCTAAATTTTGATTGGCTTTGCTCATATGCTCAGACTTACAGAAATCAAGCAGGGTCACCAATACCTAAAGCCAAGATTTTTGTCTGTGCCTGTTTTACCAATCCTTCAATAAATGCAACATGTAACTTTTCACACATCAAACCACTTATAGCGTTTTAGAGATCAAACAAATAGTAGGAGCGAAAAGAATAAGCGAAGTCAAGTGTGCGCATCATCGAAGAATGTTTGAAGTCTCAGTGCGATGCAATTCAGGTTTTATGCCTATGATTTTAGAAAGGCACCGGAGTTAGTTTCCTTAACTCAGTTAAAACTTTGCTCTATTAAAATAACTCAAAGTGGATTTTTAATGCCTCGACCGACGAAGATTCAAACATTAAGAGATCGGGATAGAAATTGGATAGGGCAATTCAATGGATATTCCTCTCCAACTCCAGACACCTGCCAATGCACTTCATTGGCCATTGAAGAAGTGTAAACGATGGCTGCAATGTAAAAGGAGTAGCTGCAGATAGAATTTAATTTCTTTAAATAGGTCTACTCATTAAGTTTAGCTGCTCTTTTTATTAAAATAAGTATTTTAAAAATGCCACCCATCACAATAAAGTTGGAGGATCCCCTTTACTAAAAAAAGAAATTACCAGGGGCTAAATTAATGCCATGAACACACATTAGTTCGTGTCGGTATTCCCAGGGTTCTCACTTCATGGGTAAACGTTTACAAAATGACCGCTTAAAATTCCAGGTGAATAGGTGTGCTGTAATATTGTTGACATGTGAGCATGAATTTTGGTGATGTCGAAATGCATGTGACAGGTATGCGAATTCAATTGAACGTGTGGTTGTGCACACTGAAGAGTAGACGCGATGGAGGATGGTTCATTGCACCTTGGGCGACAAATTAACACCCGGTGCCAGTCATGTCTAGAATCCATTCTAACCACCTCGGTGTAACAATATACAAACATAAAACTTAGCACAAGGAATCGCGACATAATTTAACTGCTAAGTTGAAGCCGGTAGGTGAAAATGACATGTTTTATAGAACATAGTCTTGTTTGTTAAAGTTTCCTTCAAATATGATGGAGTTAAGCGTAGATTTTACAAGATGCTTAAGCTCACATTGTGCAATGGATATGGTTTTACTTCTGCATGTGATCCTTCTGACCAACTTACTATTCTTGCAAATTAATTTGGCGCTGCATAGTTAAGAAAACCATAAACGAGTGATTTATGCTTGTGCAGGCAGTAGAAGCCTGGCTTTTTTATGTGGCACTCGAACATCGTCTAATCTGCAACTATTAGATTTTAAGTGATGAAATCGAAGTCATAGTGAGTCGTACTAAACATCAATTGATACAAACGGGCATGAATGACCACTTGTGCATGAGCCTATAGAATAAAATGATGTGCAACTTTTCATCTGCGTTTACTGACCTCTTAAATCTTATTGTGCGACAACTACGAGATAAAACAATGTTTCATTGAGGATTGATTGTAATTTAAATAGGATGCAAGCAAGTTGTGGTCTGTAAGTTACTGAAGCACCAAGAACACCTTCCATAAGTCACGATTACCTTTGCTCTATTGCTCGGTTTTAGATTATATTGAAAATGAGTTATTAGGTGCATCGAAAAAGGTTACTTGAATATTAAAAGATCAGGAAAGTCTGAACAAGGGTATTTCATACAATTCCTTCTCTGTGGAAGTGAAAATGACTGGGTAGAGGACATCCACCGCAATCGCACAGAGAAGGTCTGAAGTTTAGGACTGATATGATGCTGTTTCTATATATGTGCCCACTAATTAAAGTGATAAGGGAATGCACACATATTAAGATGTTCTTCTGCTACTTATTTTCAAAATGAGGCTCAAGTCTTTCAATGAGCACTCTCATCATAATAACCTGGACGATTTGCCCATGTCAAATGAGCTGCCAGGAAGTAATGTGCTGTTGATAAATGTGTAAAGGGGTCAAAAACTAATGCATGACTACTTGCGGCCTTTCTTTACTCATAAATGTACTATATTTGGTTACTGGATAAAAGGTGGAAAATCGCAGATATTGTGGTATTTTGTAACTAATAATCATAAGTTTTGATGGTAGCAGAGTGCGTGAGATTAGTAGGCGAGTTCAAGTGGATGCGTAGGCGTACAAGTTAAAGAGTGGGTGCGGCTCCCGCTTAGTGCCATCCATGCCAAGAACTGATGATGAATTTATGAGCATTCCTTTGATGCTTTTGGTAATGTTGCCTTCTACTCTGCCATCCTAGAAGGTATGAGAGCTGTTGCAGCATTTAGCAATAAAGCATAGGCGACAATCACCTCTACCAATCAGACTTGAATTGCACGTTGATGAATCACTTCTTTCCTAACATTAATAACACGAAGTCGTTCCCCTTGAATACAGAAAGGTGCATAAAAGGCAGTGTATATTTTTCATTGTTTGGTAAAGCAGCATTCCGCTACAACCACCTTAATGTAAAAATTTGAGTAAACAGCGCAGAGAGAATGGCATTTTATTGCATCTGAACTAACAGTTTATGAGTATTTGGAAAAAATTACGGAATTTCCTGCACTGTAATGTTTGATTGGTGGTGTTACCCTTCAATTGTTCTGTAGCCAATCATCGTTTCATAAGCTGACTAATTTCATCTTGCCCTAACAAATTCGGCCTTTCCTCTGCGCTTTTTTTAAGAACAACCCTGCCTGAGTCACTTTCTGCGATGGATTGACAACTAAGTGTCCTTTTTCTCTTCCTCTTTTGTGTGCTAAACTGTAAGAAGCAACCAGACCAATTGGATTTATGTGTTGATCTAACGTTTGCCTTTGTTCTCTTTGCCATAACTTCTGGCGCTAGCAAAAAAGGTGCTATTGGAGCCTTTGGGCATAATATTAATCGCAAATTATTAAACAACGAAGCACTATGGTCTCCATACATGCTCATGTTATGCTCAAATTTCCCTTTAAACAAAAACCCAAGCACAATACATCTTTTCACAAGATCTCACATTACTTAAAACGTCGAATTAAACTAACTTCAACAATATGAATCCACTGTCCATTGTGTTCCTATGCTTTCCTTTATAGAGCACAATATTGCTCTCAAATACCGAAAGGGAAAGATGCAGTGGAGCTAGTACTCCTACATGTAATGAGGAATATATATAACATTAAAAAATTTCTAAGCAAAGGTTTAAAACTTGCATCAATGCATTTTTGGGCGCACATTGGTTTCACTTACGCATATTGTGTCTAAAGTAAGTAAGCGCCCACTAAGGTCCCAGTGTTCCTTTGATTCTTCACCAAAAGCATTAAAAAATACTTTGCGAAATCTTTTTAGCACTAAATCAGATGTATTAATCACATTTGAATTTGGTGCTCCTCAACGATGCATGTGTGCGTGGCATGGAAATCACGTTCACATCGAATCACATAGAAAGGCAGTACAGTGCCTAAATCTACCTTCAAAAGAAAAGAAAGGCGGAATAAGAAATGCATCTCGGCATAACAACGTGTTGTACAGTTGCTATTCAAATAGGATTTGAGAGGTTAAATTTTAAGCATATCTGTTCCGTTTTTGGGCCATTGTAGTCAATCTACACATGATTGGTGAAAAACGCGGCTCTTTTGAACACGCATTGCAAAGGTACACATTCTCTCGTCTAACAACATCAAATTTACAAGACTGTCTCATTTAAATGGAGGTTTCTTTGTGATCCTTTTTTATTCCATTATGAGTTGATTTGTCATTGAGTTACAATGCACGGTATCCTCAAAAAATATGTTCCGTGGTAACTGTTAAATAACCAAACAAGCAGTGATTATTTCTAGTCCAAAAGGTCATTTCATGGGGTTACATCAAAACGATGATAAGCACATTTGCATAAACTAAGCCAAAGCAATGCACAGTCCGTAAAATTAAAATTTTGCCTTTAGATAACATGTTCAATAGCATTAAGGATAGATTAGTGGTAATAATGGGGTTGTGGCTTCTACCTTATGCTCACTGATTCCTGAAGTAAATTTTTAAGTGAGAGGCATTTACTTCAAGTCATGCATCAACATTCTCGCGACAAGCAATCTCTTTTCCTTTTTGATTTGCATTTGAAAGGAGCACACCAATCCTGAAGGAGTCACGACAATAATTTTTCTGCATAATTTCGTGAGATGCCCCTAATTGGTTAGTGATGGTCGACAACGAGTGAAAGTGCCACATATATGTCAAATGCAACGAAGCAGTAGCGATCAAAAAGCTTTTTCAAGTATTGTTTCTTTGTGGTCATCCACATCCAATAAGCAATCTACACATTAAATGCGCAATCATCCCACCGAATTCCACCGTATCAACAACGAAGTGATCTCCCATTCCCGCCATTTGTTTTAATAATAAGTGCAAAACGAATCCACAACTTACGATCACTTTTACAATCTTTACTATCAGCGCCGCTTTGTCTCCATGCATTCGCACCTTTAGCGCCTATATTCTTTGCATTCATGTCTAACTCCATCAAATACCTTAAAATACCCTTAAAATAGGCACGATTTAAACGCACCAGAACCGCTTAGATTCCAACTATCTACTTAGAACCCCACTTCAAAAAATGCGCTGTATGTCAGTGTTGATAGAGTAGTTAGGAAATTTGAGTTCTAACTGGTTGATGTGATACTATAGCAAGAGCATAATTCAAAATGGATGTGCGAATTTCGGTCGATGTGTTCGGCTCCCTTAGCCCTAAAGTGCCAAATTTTGGCCGCTACAATTCAGCCGATTGGTGTGCCTAAGTCTGCAGGACACCTAAAACTTTATTTAATATCATAGTATGGATTATTGCATTGGTGCAAAGCAGTAAATTTCTACTGTATGCCAAAAGCCACAAGAACTACGATTTCATTAGAAAAAAAGAATTGCACATGATAACGTAAAATGTTGTTGTGTTGGCGCACACTAGTTTGATGTGCCCATTTTGTGTTACCCGAGCTACACAAGAGAAGATCGCATCCGCAATACACTAGACGATTGCGACCCACTAGATCAGTTGCCGTGCAGATGATGAAGGGCAGTATTTGATGTGTTAGGCATATACTACTGCCAAAACCAGTGCAGAAGCCTTCTTTACTTTCATCGCAAACCGTCTTTAAAAATAATGCAAAGCTTCAAGTCATTTGTAAATGGTTTTTGTTAGGCTTACAGTACCCATGTTGTAGAGAAACAAGAGTACTGTCTTCCTTATCTTTTGAAAAACTGGGTGAATTAAAGAAAACTTTGGTCAGACTAAGCAGTAGCTTCGTTTGTGTTCCTTTGAAAGTAGATTAGATAATTTTGATAGGCCTCTCCCACGTAAGCATGGGCGGGCGATGCACCTTAAATTTATGCGATCATTGTAACCCACAATGCCACTTTTATTTGTAGCCTTGCAGGAAGGCTTTGGTAGCGTGCTTTGATTTGAGCATACTTCTTGCAATTGTAATGCATAGTCAGTTTAATGTAAATAAATGTGAAAACAGATAAAATCCAATTTGTCCAAAGCTGCATTGTACACATTCGCACACCAAGAACAGCCCACATTGAGCCAAAATTTATTCAGCCACTATTTAATTGCATAAGCGATAAAAATTCCATGATTCGCATTAGACTAACTATGAACAAATAGTCTAGTAAACCGTCATTTACCTAAAATGCAGTGGGTAGGATGATGCAAATATTTTGGGCTGTTGTGGAGTTGAATTTGTGGCACGGTAGTTACGCAAGTGGTACTTGCTAGAATGACCAGGTGGAAGTGCTAAAAAATTACCGCTAGGTAAGTAGTATTAGTACAAAAAAGCAAAATTGGTTCACAATGTGATGCTATTGCAAGCATATAAGTTGGGGTCATTTTTTATCCAGACCAACGAAAATCACCCAATAGCGCTTTTTTGCTATTTTGTCAACTATCTACTTTGCAATTACGCGATAAATATGCTGACAGCTGAGAGGTCAATGTGATTTAACACTGAAAAGAGGTATCATTAGTAACCAGTTGGAGAAAGCGAATGAAAATAAAGAATTCGGGCTTTGCAGATTGCTGGAGGGTATTCACACCAGTTAGATCTAAGAACAAGCTTTCGAAGGGCAAACAAACTATACAAAAGACAAAGATGAATGAGTCTTTAATGAATGGAAAACTAGTAATTCTCAGCATTTAATTCTGTTATCAGAATAAATGGAGAGTGTTTTTATAAAACAATTCGGGACCACAGTTATCATACATCCTGTACAACTGCGGCTTCCACAGCGGCGCCGCATTCCACATTTCACCATCTCATCGAATTTGCAAATGGTCATCACCAACTCTAATAGGAGCGCAGTTTATTCCGAATGATGAGGATACCCTTAATTTTGCCTTTATGATTTTGCCTATTTTTACCATAATTGACTGGATAACGCTCTAATATTCTCACACATAAATTTCAAGCGCTATATATAAGTGCGTGACACCGCCCAAATACCCATACAGTTGCCTTCCTAAACAGCACCTCTAAAAATATATTTGTTTTTTTGCTAGGTGTGGGGAGACCCTACACTGCGACAAAGTTCTCAAGCCTCAATTTTTAGCAGAAAAAGCAACTTGTTGCGTTTTGCTTAACCTACAAAGACGAGTCTAATTAAATTTGCTTTGTCTCTTAATATTTGTCTCTTCGAAGAATACGTAGGTTTACCAGCTAAAACGCAACGTTCCTTTTTGGTCTTAACTAAATGCGGTGGCATGCCTGTGAAACAGTCTTGACGATGCCTAGATGACAGTGCTATCCTTGATCAACCTACTTATTCCTTAAAGAGTCTTCTATAAGTAGCGAGTAAAGCGATTCAACGGAAATTATTTTTGTTTTCTACTTGTTGCTTTCCAGTAACAAATGACCACTGAATGCAGAACTTAACAATGGGGGAAAAAAATTCAAAGCGCACGAATCTCTGCATTTGCTAATTCGCAAATTTATTTTTTCTGATGTTGCCGTTCATTTAATTTTAGAATCCATTTCCTACCATCAGCAGCCAGTAAGTGGCGCATTGAAGCCCTAAAGTCAGGATAAATGGTAGATCCCAGAGGCGAAGTACAAGCTGCTGATAACAATGGCTTTGCTCCAGGCAGCACTGCACGCATACACCCATCATCAATTTGTCTAATCATGCTAACAAGTTCCAAAGTCTATTCGATTGTCCATGACAAAATATTTCAGTATACTCTATTTAAGTGTTTCACAGACAATGAAAGGACCACAATGACTAGCTTTTTTAGTCTAGCAGACATAGTTACGACAGTGATGTGATCAGCAGCATTGACAATCCTCATAGCATTTATGCCACATGTGCTGAACAAAATGATCCCCGTGTCACGTCGACTTCAACCATCATGCACACATTTCTTTGAAAAACCATTCAAGTTTGACCCTTACATATGCTTTCCTAGTGGAAGACGATTCTCGAATTTCTCTGTTTTTTAATGGCAAAAGCATCATAAACGCTTCGCAAAGTGCTTAATATTTTTATGCAAATTATATGCAATCAATGAATGCAGCGTTTCGGATTCCGATTTTGTGTCCACACTAAATCTACTAAAAAGATGTGTGGCTCTAAATGTTGCCATATGTAATTCCTTACTCAAAAATAATAAAACCATATCCGCTAGCACAGGATAGGCTTTTGCTTCGGACACGGCATTGTATAACGGAAAATGCAAAAAATGTCATACCAAGGAAGAGCTCAGATGGACCTGATCATTACCACTGAAGTTTTTGTGGAGGAAGAAGCTAAAATGAATCAGCTGAACAAAGCGTGGGAACACGTAGTCGGCACCACAGTAGGCAGAGATAGAATCAGAGCTGTGACAATAAGCTTTTATGGCATAGTAGATGATAGACCCGATCCTGCTGCCAAAAAGGTTCGATCCACACCTCTCATTACTTAAGGTTCTGCCTTTCCCGTGTAAAGGACTTTTTATAATCTGAGAGATTGTTTTTAGATTTCTTTTCCAGCAATATTCCAATGGCAATGCCGGTCTTTTGAGAGAGGAGCAAAGAGACGCCAAACCTTACTTTTTATCAGCTTGTAGAGATCCTTTATGATGCATGCATACTTAGATCTATAAGTCCAAATAAAGAAGTTTACAACCCGTGGAAGCTAGATGGAACCTCACGCATTATGAAATTCCATGAACTCTTATTCAGGTGTCCATTAATGTCGATTCGCAAAAGTTGAAGCTTAATTTTGTTTAACAGGACCAAGGTACGGCAGTACATTTCTTTTGACTTTTAACGTCATCACTTAAAATTGTTATTGACAAAAGACTTAGCAATTATCCAATGCCATGCATAATCGTAGTGAGAAATCTGACATCGTCCAATCCACATTTTTTGTGTTTCTTAAAAATCTATACCAATGCAAAACTAAGTCAAGTGGATAGCAAGTTGCTTGATCAGTTTCATGTAAGCTGTAGGGGTTGCTTTCTATCATGCATCGTTAAATGGAGTCATAACCTATTATTTATCCCTCGACCTCAAATCGCATTAGTCGAGCATAAAAATGAACGCTCTACCTACATTTCTTAAACCCTTACTTAAGCGGTATGTCTTTTGCAATTAACCGTCCTAGTCCTCGTTGGGCACTAAAAAAGAAACGCAGAGCCTTAAGAAGCTCCTCTTTGCTCAGAGTAAGTTCATTCCTGCTTCTAAGGTTTTCTTAAATATGTAAATGGAAACGAAAATAGAAGTGTGTAGAATGTTGAGACAGGACGTTTGCATGTGTAAGTTAAAAATAATCGGATCCATCCTGAAATACCAGCGTATATAAAAGATTTATTCCAAAAGCTTATGCTACCACGCTCACTCACGTGTTTAATCAATTTTATGCACCGGGAAAACGACTATTTTTACTATTGTTTTCCATATTTTAAGATCAAAATCAACATCTCTTGACTGTTTGGGGCATTAATTTAATTCCAAGGCCCCTAGAGTGCTTTAGATGCAAAATTTTTACAGGCCTTAGTTTATATGCAGTGTTCATTTGACTGATTAGTCTCCAATTCCAAGTGATTCTAAGTACAGGTTTTCTCTACCTACTGGCAAAACAATTTTTTATTCAAAGCGTTACTACTTGAAACGACATAGCCAAATAAACAAACTTAACTCACTTCGTGGTTAACTTACAGTTATTGCTGTTTCCAGGAAAGAGTATACTCGCTTTCTTTGATGCAATTACGCCCAAATTTGTGTTTGTATTTGTCTGATATCCTTAAAAGCTTACTTCTAAGGATGTTTGCACCCTCACTCCGATTTAACAGTACTTCAGAGTAGTCTTGGTCATTATTTAAGACATACAGGCAAAGATTTACGTACCGTCACAGTAGCACTCGAGGTAGAGATGTGAGGTGCAAGTGACACCTGTAGAAGTGTGTGTGTGGTGGTTATTCTCACCTGGGCCGGAAGGCTTAATAACTAGTAGGACCATTAACAGGTAAAATTTTGAGGAAAATTGACCACTTTAGGCTAAGCGTTGTGTTGTTCCATTATAACACAAAATTTTGCAAGCCGACGGCCCACCAAATATAATGGAACATTACGTTTGATCGAATTTATGACAAAGAAATCGTACGAATAGTAAAGAGTAAAATCAGTGGCCAGATGAGCGGGTCAGTTGGTAGATCAAGAGCAATCGGTGTCTGTGATGTCACTGTTAATGTTCCCCGACCCAAAATGGTGCAGTAAAGCTAAAGTATGTAAGGACAGAAGAAAATAGTAGATAAAACTTAAGAAGAAGCAGCACAAATAACCATTCTATGGAAGCTGGAATTACTATGCTTTTTGCAAGCATATTTGTAATATGCCAAACATATGCAGTTATGAATTGGTGAAATTATTTATCAGAATCATTAAAGCGGACCTCATCTCCGAATTCCTCCTCGAAATTGTTTACCGCTTATAAGTTTGAATACATGCTCAGTCATGCTATCAAGCCGGTAAGAATGCGACAGAAGCGCAGCCCCAAAGCACTAAGATGTAAAGTAGTGGAGGATTTTTTATGCCTACTGCCGTTGATCAGCTTCTTAAAGTGGCATTGATTGATAAAGCTAATCAAATACGGAAGCAGTTAGTGAACATATAGCCAGTTGCGCTCATGCAGGCCTTAGGCACTTTTTTAGCAAATGAAAATTGAGACTGGTTGGCACTAATACGCCAGCGAATAGAATTTGTAACTAACAAGAAACTTTCAACGGTGCTAGAATGTATTTGTTGTACGGCGTGATAAACTGAGGTTGTGAGCGTTTATAAAATGCTTACAGTAATTTAAGTTTACAACTATTTGCTTTAAAATATGAGCAGGAACAAGGTAGAGCTAAAACGGGAAGTTAAATTGCATTCAGCTTGCTGCCAACACTGGCGAACCGTGGATATAAATAATTCAAACCAATGTTGCCACACACTAAACGTTTTGCTGCATTAGAAGATACTTGTCAATCCCTTCAGAGGGTACCTTCTCATTTGTTCGGCACTTTATTTTAGGTATGCGCATTGCTGCAAAGGAACAATTTTTGAATATATGCACAACAATTCATGCTGGAAGGGGAAGCTGCTCAATGATGATATTGCCTTGTTAAATGTATAAAATATACTGCATGAGAACATGGAAGAAGTTAGAGCTGCACGATTCATTTGCTTGTTTTGTGGACAATAAAAAGTCTACGGCATGATAGAGAAAGTGTATAGAATTTAGTGGAAAGTAAAATTGAAGGTTGAATTGCAAGTATCATTGAAACACGGATTAAGAAAGGCATCAAAGAATCGAAGCACCTTGTGTTTTTGGTAGAGGGCTAAGTTCTTCGTACCTTGTAGTTCTGCATTACGCACACACAATACCATAAACCTTCACAAATGTGAAAAATTAAAAGTGCTTTGATAAAAGCAACAATGCCTGGCCCTCAAATTTATCAAGCCGTCGCAACGTGAGGGACCATCAGTCAAAGACTGTTACTGAGCATATTTAAGCATGAGATCACATTGATGCGGGTAATTTGGAAAAAGGCAGAGATGAAAAACGTTACAGCCTGCTTGTTTGCATTACTGATGGTAAAGGCTACAATATTCATTAATCAAGAAGGGAAAATTGTTCCTCAGCATAACACTGAGGATGGTCTGCATCATACCGACTGTGGCTCACAGATACCAGGTGATCCACGTCACAACTCTGAAAATGATGTGCAACGAAAAAGCTGTAATCCACAGGAATCAAGTAGTCCTCACCACGACCCTGATTGCAAATCGCAGGAGTCAAGAGGTTCTCAAACCAACATCGGCAATGGTGTGAAAGAAGCCGAAAGTAAGTCACAGGAGTCAAGTGGTCCTCGGGAACATTCTGACAACAAAGGTGTAGGACAGTCTGATTTTAAACCAGAGGAGTCAAGCGGTTCTCAGCAAAACACCGCCGGTGGTATGCGAGAACCCGAGAGTACACTAGAGGAGTCGAGCGGCTCTCAGCAAAATTCTGGCAACGAGGGCATGCAACAGCCCGACCGCAGACAGCCACAGTCAAGAGGTTCTCAGTCCAACACTGGCAGTGGTGCGCGAGAAGTTGGGAGTAAACCACAGGAATCAAGTAGTCCTCAGCAAAATACTGGCAACGAGGGTGTGCAACAGCCCGACCGCAGACCACCGCAGTCAAGAGGTTCTCAATCCAGCACTGGCAATGATATGCAGGCACCTAAGAGTAAACCACAGGAGTCAAGTAGTCCTCAGCGAAATTCTGGCAACGAGGGCATGCAACAGCCCAACCACAGACAGCCGCAGTCAAGAGATTCTCAATCCAACACTGGCAGTGGTGTGCGAGAAGTTGAGAGTAAACCACAGGAGTCAAGTAGTCCTCAGCAAAATACTGGCAACGAGGGTATGCAACAGCTCGGCAGTAAAACGTCGCAATCGAGAGATTCTCAATCCAGCGCTGGCAATGATATACAGGCACCTAAGAGTAAACCACAGGAGTCAAGTAGTCCTCAGCAAAATTCTGGCAACGAGGGCATGCAACAGCCCGACCGCAGGCAGCCACAGTCAAGAGATTCTCAATCCAACACTGGCAATGGTGTGCGAGAAGTTGAGAGTAAACCACAGGAGTCAAGTAGTCCTCAGCAAAATACTGGCAACGAGGGTATGCAACAGCTCGGCAGTAAAACGTCGCAATCGAGAGATTCTCAATCCAGCGCTGGCAATGATATACAGGCACCTAAGAGTAAACCACAGGAGTCAAGTAGTCCTCAGCAAAATTCTGGCAACGAGGGCATGCAACAGCCCGACCACAGACAGCCGCAGTCAAGAGATTCTCAATCCAACACTGGCAGTGGTGTGCGAGAAGTTGAGAGTAAACCACAGGAGTCAAGTAGTCCTCAGCAAAATTCTGGCAACGAGGGCATGCAACAGCCCGACCGCAGGCAGCCACAGTCAAGAGATTCTCAATCCAACACTGGCAATGGTGTGCGAGAAGTTGAGAGTAAACCACAGGAGTCAAGTAGTCCTCAGCAAAATACTGGCAACAAGGACATGCAGCAATCCGACCGTAAACCAGGGAAGTCGAGTAATTCGCAGTCCACTGCTAACGGTGGCAAACAACAACAAGGAAGTGACTCACGAAAACCAGTTGCAACGCCATCCAAAACGAGCGGCAAGACCGCAGCAACAAGGTCTCGAGCTTCCACGCTTGAACTATCATTTCCTTTTCTTCCATTCACCCTCTTTCTCCTTTACTCTAACTTACACGCATAACATCTAATAGCTTGTTGAATTACCAACTTTACTTCCAGCCATCGGTTGGTAGCACTTTTAATAGCCACGCTCTATCCTTCCACAATAGTGGGTCGAGAAATGTTGCTTTGATTTACTCAAGAGTACTTTGTCTCTCAGAAATTGCAGTGGTTGGTATATGAAATTTGTCTTAGCGTTTCAGAAGAATCTACTGAGGTTTTCATTTTACGCAAAATTAACCTGATAAATTTCAATGCAACATGACGAATGAGGCAGCAACTTACTTTGACAAGACCACGCTAGATCAAAACTTTGCAGTTTTTTGTCTTTAAGAGCACAAAAATTGGTTAATACAAAAGCCGACTTATTTACCTTCAAAGTTGCATTTTGTGCGGCACTTAAATCTCTCCGATTATTATTGTCTAAGCTTGGCAAGTAACACCATCTGTTCATCGTGCTAATGGATGTTCCAGGGAGTAAAACTTGTCAATTTGCTCAATTCAATGCATGTAAGTTCTAAAGACCTCTCTGTCGGGAAAGGCAGATCGAGTGACAGACCACGGAAATCGTGCATTCGAACTTAGTGGATATTAGATCCCTTCACAGAGTAGCACATGGTAATGGAAAATTGTCGTGCCTGAAGTTATTGACTGGTAAACAATAGAGCTACAGATAACGGCTTGGTAAAATAACTCTGAATACCACATTAGCCAAGGCTGACACTCTTAATCAACTGAATACGTAATGTTCCATCTAATTTTCATAAACTTATTTATGTTACTTGACAGTCAAATTACGATTTCGTACTGCGTCGTCGTATGCTCTTATTTATGCACTATTGGTTAAAAATTCTGAGTTTAAATGGCACTGCTCTACGCTAAAACATTATCCGGTCTCTTTTTAGTTAGTTACTTTGCATAGGCCACATGATAAATGCAACGCATTCTCTTTAGAACATCACAAGCCATGAAAAAGTACCGGCAACGTGAGTGGCGGTAAAGCTAGCAGAAGGGATGCTAAAGAAATACTTGCTGATGCGAGACATTCACCTCCAGCGTAATAATTTTTGAACATGGTGTAAGGTAGTCTGTAGCTTGTAGGTACACAGAAATTCATTAACGTTGCTTAAGACCTAAAAAACCTCTGCTCTTTTGCTCCGTAATGCATTAACTAGGAGTGCACCATCGACGCAAGAAATAGATGACAAGCAAGTAACCCCAAAGGCATTAAAAGATTGAGACGGAGTCTAAACGGAATTGCTGAACGCATTTCTCTCTCTGACACTTTGGAAGTGCAATTAACAATGAGTTGATCAGCCACCACAACTGCTTAACTGGAATGGTGTAACAAAATAGCTGACGAATCTATGGACAGGTAAAAGTAATTTGTTAAAGTTACTAACACGGTTACCTTTGCACTAATTAAAGTGCTTCCAGTTGTTGACTTATGCCGCCATAGGTGCATTCCCATCCACTTAAGGTGGTCAACTTAAACAAGCTACACAAACTTTAGAAGTCGGTATGGTGTAAGCAAAAAGTGCTAGAGGCTTGAATCACTGCCACAATCACTCACAAGTTTTCATCACGCACATGAGTGAATTTATGTTTTTTAAAGTTCGTACAGACACACTCCACCGTTAAATGTGTGAAAGTCTGGTCGGAATTTGAGCTAAATGCACATCTAGTGATTTGTTTAAACTCGTGAGTAGGATAATTAACATGCAACGTTGAATGATTATGTAAGTTCGCACACTAAAGTGTAGACGCAGTAAAGGGCGGCTCGTTGTAATTAGTGTTAGAGCACTTAGTGATGTGCGGTATGGTAAGGGTAAATATTTATTTGAGAAGCTTTCAACTGTGACTCTTCACCATTTTTCGACACATATCCAACGAAAAACAATAAACTAATTTGCATGTGCACACTTCTCTCTTATGTAAACACTGCATTCCTGTAGGTAAAATAGTTTACTTGGTAACAGCGTCAGACGTATACAATAGAGACATTTATTAGCTCAGAGACTGTTTCTCGACAAGCCAGTCACCTATGTTTGAAACATGAAAAGTAGTAAATGCAATATTACTGCCATTTGTGCTCTCAGCCTCAAAAATGTGGCAAAATCTAGAACGCCACGATGGTGTTATAATGGAATTGGCAGCTCATTTGCAAGTGTGTCGAGGCAGTGGGTTATCAGATGTGGGTGATCTCATGGGCTTGGTGGTCAAAATTGTGTGATAAATGTTGTCGCATTGCATTGAAGTAAACTATGTTACTGCTAACTCGTAGTCTACAGTTGCTGCAAAGAAACATCTCGCCTGATGATATTAGAAAGGTCGAGTGTGCCCTTCTTAACTACCCTGATGGAAGCAGAGAATACCAAATCGTGAAATTCCGTTAGTTCAATGGTAAGTAGATGCACGTAATATGTGGATTTTCTTCAGGAATGGAGAAGCAGAATGCAGGACTTATAAACCGTCTGTACCACTGACACCTCCTCAATAGCATTAGGTGTGCAGTAGAGAGGCAAACTTCTAATTTGAGTGGGCGCGGAATCACTTCTGCTAAATTTTTCCGAAAATTGAACAATTATTAACCAATACAGAGTAAAATGTGTGCGAGTACCTGGAGCTGTATTGCATGAGAATAATCTTATATTCGGTTCGAGAAGCATCACACCGGTGACCTATTCTACTTGAGATAAGCCTGCAAAGTCAGCGTATACACTGCGTCCTAATAAAATGCAACAAGAATTGGACTGCGACCCAACCTGGAGTATAGCTCGACAAGTTATAAACCAAGCTAATGAATTGATTGCAGTAGCCAGTAAAGATACTGCTTGTAGCTATCATTTGTGTGCGGCGTTGGGGTCCTCCATCACTCTCCAACGCTCTATTGAGATAGGAAAGAGTCTTCACGATAAGCATGCCGAGGAATTGCATGGCTTCACAGGTAGACCGATGGAAACACAGACGCCTATTTGAGGGAATTAAGAGGACGAGAAGAATGCCCGCTTGGCTATCGAAGAAGCACATAAGGAAAACTCATGCTGCATGATAATTTGCAGTCATAATTGGCGCTTCTTTCCATGACACCCTTATATTTGGTATATGATACAGACTCCCATGAGGCGGAATAAAATGTGACCTCAATAAACTGCGTCTGTAATTTTGTGACCATGATGTTCATGCATATTTTGATGCCTTTCCCCCATGCAACTATGGGAAGAAGGAGCACCTCAAGTTCCAATGGTTAAAGCAACACGGTTGGCGAATGCAGCCCCCACCAATGCGTGAGTTTGGAAAATAGGGCTTCAGCTTCTATGTGCTTCGAGTCAATTGCATTTAAAATCCACATCTGTCAAAAGGCGGCAAAATGTTATATGGCGTGAGCTAAATAGTTCACAGTCACACACCGTGAATAAAGCGAGTCACCCTGCATATTACAAAGTCTTACCCAAATGTTCCCAAACCGGATTTCCGTGCATTTCGTCTGCTTTTTAGAACAACCGAAGATCGAAAAGAGACTAACGACTTCTGCATGCTCAGTAGACAGAATCGTGCAAATCTCATAACTTCATGGCATTTGAAATCATGCCACAGCAGTAGTAGAAGGTAATTGCAATGAGAAAGTGCACATTTCCAAGTAGACGTTTAATTCAAATGTTGGCAGTGGTAGGAAATGGGAATAGGAATATAGGCGCAACGTAAGGCTAAGGGAGGTGTGTGCACGTTCAAATGGATCCATTAGCGTTAATATCTGCATGATTTAATGACATCACATCAGTAACGCTTTGACTGTCGACTTAATATTATCTTAGCGAATTCGTAAAATGAATGCATCAAGTAGAGTGGAAAGTCGACGTGTTGGAAGAGCGTTTCATGGACAGCATTCTACGCATTTTGGAATGACTACAGCATGGAGAACAACGATGGCATGCTTAAAATGCACATTGAAAGCTGAAGTGGGAGGCAGGTGTGTCTTCACTGCTTGGGAAATTGCACATCGCTCGCACCCGCTTCAGGCATTACGGAATGGATAATATGAAGCCCCTTGTCCCCGTGTCACCAATTCGCAAAGCAATATAGAGCACAACTTCCTCTTGTAGCACAAATTTCATAAGGAATCGGTGACTACATCAACAAACGAAATCAGCACCTTAATCAGTGAGATCCTCCGACCGTAACGCAATGACTGATTATTGAATTCACGCCAAGCACCTTTGTTGATGACAACGGCGATTTGCTTTATGCCTCCCATTCCTTATCTGCCAACACCACGGCAAATTCGCATCAAATTGCTCCTTTGGTAGTGCTTGACTCTGTGCTGTTTGGCGGTGAGTTTTGTGCATGCAATAGTTGATAGCAAGGATACTTCTGCTCTCGTTGTTGTGGCCAAGCAGGTATATGCCTGCGCGTTGAGGGGAGGCAACTACTTATAGGACACAGGCTTTGTAACAAGTGTCTCTGTGGAATTCTTTGCCATGCGCTGCACACTCACTAAAACGTCTGCTCAAACTTGAACTGCCTACACACATGTATTGCTGTGCAGCGCCACATACAAATGCGACTGGCTTGGCCAACCGTTTTTATAGGGAGGATCAGCCAGGCATTATCATGGAGTGGATTTAACCAGTGCCATGCACAAATGACTTAATTCATCCTTATTGGGTTCGGCTCTCAGCTCCATTGTAGAATTTGTTCAACACTACGAAGTTCACGCTCTCCTCTAAGAAACAATGTGATAACAATTGCTGAAGGGTGCAGTTGATTCACAACCGCGCAACGCTTATTGAATTTAGGTGTTTACAATGCTCGACTCGCAGAAAATAAGGCATTGCGCATCTACTCAAGGACCTACAAGTAGCAGAAATATTTGACAATGAGACGAATTTGACGATGAGCACCCTTAATGGTGATACATATTAGCACAATTGAAATAAGCGCATCATTGGCTCTACAATCCTGTGACACTGAACAGCCGACGTCTGTCAACTGCTATATCAATTTGGTGTGGATGGATCGCAGACTGACAAAGAATAGAGCAGTGTAGTGATATCTGTGCTGCTCCCACACCAACCAACTAGTAGTACGCCCCTGAATTCATCCCTACTAGATTGTCAACGAATGTCACTACCTTGCTTCACGAACTGGTTGTTGGCTTATATTACGACGAGAAGTAGACACAACACAGATTGAACAACGGTTTGACATTAGTGAGTATATTAGCCCGAGAGTAGAGTTGACATGACAGTGTACATGGCGAATAGGTGCTCTAGGGATAGGTTGGGTGAGAAGAAGGAGGAGAGTGAAAAGACAAGTAGAGAAAAGAGGAGTAAGCAAAGTGGAAGAGGAAGTTGCAGGAGCAGTATCGTACTTTCCTCCACCGCTTTCAGTCTGATTTGAAGTTGTTCCACCTCAGTAACGGCAGCGTCTACCACTGCCCTTGCGATGTGTGGGCTTGTAGCGAGCGCTAAACAGAAGAGTGCTAACAACAAGGAAACCACCTGCATCTTTACTGTTGATGGTGTGACTGTGGCCTACTTACATAATACCCACCACTATCGACGATCGGTGCTCGTCTCTTCGTGCGTCGAAGTGAAGTGTGTGAGTGAGTGAGTGGGTGAGTGAGACACTGACACGGGAATTGTGCACATCCACTGACCTTCACTAAGCCCCGTAATGCACCCACCCACCCACCCAAATGCTGATGTGTGAGTCTGAACGCAGACTTGAGTATTCAGAATTACACTGCTCGCATGCACAGTTCCAAGCTCACCCGACCCATGTAAGCGAAACACCCGCCTCGACTTCATAGAAAGTATTACAAATGTGCGTGAACAGTTCAATACCATTACACATCGTCGAGAGTCAACAATGTACCACTAGGAATTCCGGTAGTGGTAGCACAGCATGGGGCTGCGTTTGTGGAGAGCGTCAAATAATACCCAACACACCACCAGCACCAGTATGCAGTTCCCATGCTTTTCACTTCTTGTTAAGGCACGTATGTACGAAGCGAAACTCTACAAATTCTAATAAAATTCTAGATGTCAATTTGTGTCACTGTTATAACGTGCATAGCATTGATTCCAGAATATCTCCGTTAACATGGCGTTGATGGTTGGACCTGCGCGTAATTTTTAGATTAGCCAATTTACTTCAACGATTTGAATGAGTGCGTATCCTGTAAATTCCACAATTATTGCCCAGCGTCATTACAGAACTTATGTTTCGTGCAGTACAAGCTAAATCAAATCCTGAGTGTTGGACGACTATGCAGTGAGTGTAAGATGAGTGTGAAGGTAGATAATCTCAAAGTCTTAAATGTACCAGTGATGGGGCACAACCCTATCTTCAGGCAACGAAGTGTAAGAAGGCATTCGTGCAAGTGGCTCCGCCTAATAACACACATTGAGGTGGATGCCCACAAATGCCTCCTTCCATCGCCCTCTTATGCATTGACTTCTTCAGCCTTATCCTCATGTGAATGAAAGTAACTAGAAACACCATCCTCACCTTTGTAACCAACAGTAGTGATCGCCAAATCGTTTGCTTCTAAGCCGGAGTCAGATACTTCAGACGCACCAAATCGTCCACATCTCTTAACTGGTTACATGGAACTGCAGTTCATTGCAATTTGGTGTTTTGTCCAGCACAAGCTAACCCCAATCCAAATACTGGCCAATTTTACAACAATTGTAGGATTAAATGGAAGTCAGACACTGCTTATGTTCTCCAAAGAGTCTCCTTCTCCTTCTTATTACAATATCTTGCACATTGTAAACGCATCAACAATCACCACAAAGGTGTTTTTATCGCTCCTACTTGCTACTCCTCCCGGAGACTTGAATTGAGAAAACTGGGAAAACATATAACAGATAGGGGAGGTGAGAAGGGATTCGAAAGCCTATAAGGTTCCATAATGGCTCATCTGCTCCTGAGGAAAAGGCTGCTCATTTTAAACTGAAGTCATTTTGTTCATCAAACTCGGAGTAGTAGTACTCAGTAAGATATGAGAAGTATTTGCAGTGTCACAATCAGTCAGGAAAAGGAAAACGGCGTCCGAAATCGCGATCAAACACTCACTAAAAGAGGAGGCTTTGAGACAAGTCAGGAGTGATTTTCTATGGGTCGCGCACAGGCAGAGGAACGGTCACTTATTAGCATTCAAGTATTGGCCTCATCTTTTTAGCAAGATTGGGACGAAAATCCATTTCAGTAACACCATCAATGCACAATCCTTTTTAAGAACAATCAGTCAAGCCTGAATGCTCTCATTTGAATGTGCCAATCATTCTCTTTAGCGACAAGTTTTGTGCTAAAAGGTGGGTTATTCCGAACTGTGTAGTCTGCATTGGGCCACGGGCGCACATGCACTCACACTTCGCTCATCTCAATTCACAAAGCCTGAAGGCGATCATGGAAGCAGACATCGACTGTTTCGGTTTGAGGCTGAGATGTCCACCAAGTGTAAAATTAGTATTATTAATGAGAAGTCACGTAATTTAACTGTGATCAACTTAAAAATTGTTCAAACTGTTCTTTTCGTGCGCTGATGCTTGCATTCCGTGGACCATTTCCTCTGCATACTCAAAGACCCACATGGTCGGCTGAGTGGGTAGTGTCTGCAGTTGCTTCCATTTATTCCACCACCATTCACTCCAATTGAAATTTACGATTCCTTTCAAATGTCATCATTTCCGACCTTCCGTAAAGTAATCAGCCTGTCGAAGCATGCTTGACGATGAGTTGCCGAGTGACATTTCCCCTTTTAGCGCTTGTGCGACGGTGCTGCATTTTTGCAGTTCCCTTGTCAATCCCTCCTTTAGGCTTAATATTCCAAGTTATTGCCAAATTACTTAGACTTGGAATTAAGCACCTCCCTATTGCCGCGACCAAATACCCTTGATGAAACGGAATTCTACTAGTTCTTCAGTGCCATGCTTTGTCATTAGCTACCAGGAGTGCATTGGTCAGTTGTCCATCTGCAGTCGATTGCTCTTATGTCAGCCTTGTCTGTGTGCAGAAAGATCTGTTCGCAAGGATTTCAATATCCCATTGTGTTATTGGGAGGATATGCATACCGTTACAAGGCTAATGGCTTCAAAAACGTGCAAGGAAGAATGCGTTCTGAACTAACTAACTAAATAACTAACTAGCAAGGTACGTTCAAAACCACATTTGTATACTTCCCTCTTTTGACCTCAAAAAGCCTCCTTCACTTTACCTCTGTTTCAATCCTCTATTTCCGCCTACTTTTACTTTCGGTGCATTTGAATGTTAGAATCTCAAAATGCTTACGTTTGAAGCCTTCAAAAGTGCCTCTCTTATGTTTAGAAGCGTACTTCTTTTACAAAGTCGATGCCTCAATGGCAAATTCATTTTCAACCCTACGGTTGGATTGTGCAGCTGCCCTACGGCCACCCAACGATTGGACAGTGCACGCTTTGACCAAACGCGGTTCGGAAATAAATGCATGCACTCACTCCTCGAGTGAAGTCCAATGAAGTTTCGATTTTCGTATTCCAAAATACAATAGTTCCAAAAACTGTCACTCAAAGCCATCCGGCAGAGATGGGTAAGTGGATTAGTTAATGTCCATCTCGAGGCTGCACGTGGGTGTCAGTATCCGATTCTTTCCATACGCATGCAGCCATCTTATTCAAAAGCTGCTTCTTTCTACATTTAATTGGATACTACTTTTTAAGCCATCATAGTAAAAGAATTCTCGCGTTTCGACCCGTCAACACAACTACTTTTAAGTTGGATTAACCACGTAATCTCGTTTACTAATATTAGTAGGCAGCTTCGTTTTCGCAGCCAGTAGAAATTAACCGCCATTTGTATTTTGAAAAAATTAATACATTTGCATGCTTCTCTCTATTACTTTTGGCATAGAAGAGCTGTAAAACTCACTCTTCTATTTTCACATACCAGTTGCGAATCGAACGATGAGGTACTAAAGACGAAATCATGGTGTCTGAGACCGCAGGAGAACGCACTACGTAACTATCAGCTTTACCATCCTTCTACTTATCAAGTGACTTCTGACTAAAACATGGACTATGCACATAATGTAGGAAGAAATGGAATTTACGACAAGTAGACTGCACTGACTGTGCCCATGGTCGCAAAAGATGATTCTACAAGTGCCTGTGTGCACCCACACATGCCAGCGTGTATGGTACCACACCCGATTGATGTGGCTCTCATGTCTGATCCTGTCATCGATAAGTCAGTCCTCCAAAGCCATTCCATGGTGTGATTGTAGGTAGAGCTAACCACCACCACTCATGACCACACAACATCAGAAGTGATTGTTGGTTCCTTAAGCTCTTAGCCATATTCAGTCAGGTAGAGATGCAACAATCTCTCTGTTTTTTGAAGTGTTGATGCAAGCTAACCGACAACTTGCTCATGACTGCATAACAGATCCATCTACCACAAGATGGAAAGTGGATGTTTCATTATCCGCTGCATTCACAGTCGATTGTCATCGTTCTGTTGTGGTGCAATTTGTTGCACAGGCGATGCGGAAATGCACACTGACACTTACAACGCGCTGCAGTCGTCCACCGTTACATTTGATTTTGGGTGTGGTGATGGGAATGTGCTTCGAGATCGAAGTGGAGTGCGTGGATGCCGTAGCGAGTGCGCACACAAATTGTCAAATTCCTCAATCATAATTACTACGCAGTCTTTGTCCTTCATTTGCTTTGTCGAAGGGTGCAATTATGGCCTACCTAGAGCACATTCCGAGTGGTCGCACTTTCGCCCATCATGCATTGCACATCCAACACGTGGTTGTTGGGGGTTGGTCTTGACCCGGACTGCACAAATGCAAATTGCAAGTACAACATCAATTCTCAGCATTTCTATCGCCCGATTAGTTTAGAGATAGAGACAAGGCTTCACCTAAGCACAGAAGTGTCAAGCAGTGAGAAGCAGTGTGGTATGACGTTATGGGGGCAAATTGGGATGCATCAGTGCAGTCATGCCAGCAACCACCACCATCACCACCACCAAATTGTTGGCGGAGAACTGGAATGCACATTCACATGTGTGTTATTCGTGTTTCTAGACACGAAACAAGGATGTGTCTCTGAGGTTGTACGTCGCAGTGCAGCCGTGGTCTCGCACATCCATCAACCCTCCTCTCCACTGGATCTCCACACAGCAGACCAAATGCTGTGCAGTAGTAGAAGTCAAGGCAACTCACAATCGTGCTCTCGTAATACATTCAATACTTGCCTAAAATATTGCACACGAATCTACTTGGGCAATGATATCGACATTCTGTAATAGTGGGTAGTTGTTTGCATGGAGTGAGATGAAGTGAAATCCAGACGCACGGCATCTTGCACATCTTCTCGTTGAAGGCATAACAACGCAGTAGCTGAGTCCCAATAACCCAAATCGAATTTTCTGTGCACCTATTTCACCTAGAGTGGGAGTAGCACTGCACCATCAATGACTAGCCCAAGAACACAGCATTAGGACGCTGTTTTTGCAGCATTGAACGGTGTCCAAAGCACACCTGTCCTCATCCACTCCACCGTTCCCACGGGTCGTCATAGAGGTTTGACGCTATGTGTTGCGCACTTGATTAAACTGGATGCAAGGCTTGACTAGAGCACAAACCGATTACAATCGACACGTCATGGCACAGATATCCTCACCGGCAACTTTAGATTGCTTGACATTTTGTGTCACACCACAAAGAAACAGCAAATATTTTCACCAACTTCTACCGCCAAACTGTCCATTGACGAGCACGCCCAAAGAAGCACTTCGATGTTTCATTTGCCGTGCAATTGACAGGTGGGCAATGGCAAGCATAAAGCAATACGTCGTTATCATCTGTGAAGCCACATGGCGTGAATTCAACACCTATGCATTTGGTTACGATCTGAGAACTTCGTTGATGATGGTGCTGAATGCGCTTGCTGAGGTGTTTGGCGAGTTCTCTCAAATGCTGGCTTAAAATGAGCAGTTGTGTTTTACATTGCTTTGAGAATTGATGATGCATGAAGTGGGCGAATCATTTAGCCATTCCGCAATGCCTCATGCGGACGAATCAGCCTTCCACCTCTGCTGTTAATACGCATCCTACACACACTCTCGCAATCCTCCATGCTGTGGTCATTCTAATATGCTTACAACTACTGTCTATGATGCGCTTTCTGCAACACATGGTTGAACTTGTTTATTCCCAGCCTTATTCTGCCATGACCTGCCACACTACCGATGCGTGCATCCCATGAATTCGTGAAGACATTCACCAAAACGACAGACAGAGTATCAGGTAGGGGAAGTGACAATGAAGCGATAGTGTAGTGTGCTACAGATACAAGCATGGACACGTCGCTTAACAAACTCAGTCAGTGGAATTAAAAGCGAACCACAAGTGGAGCCCTAATTCCCACCCCAACACCCACCATTGTAGGAGTAGAGGGAGTAGTTCCTAGAATGTATTATTGAGCAGGTGGTTGGAAGACAAGTAATCGAAGTAAAAGTGAATATGTTGATTATGTGGAAGTTAAGCATGCGTAGCAGGGTAGAGGAGGAAGAGTGTGGGAGGAATTAAGGGAAGAAATGATGCAAGCGTATGAGCATGAGACGTTGATGGTATTGGTTGCTGGTCACTAGGATCATCATCATTGCCCTGTTATTCTTGAGATCCTTGTTTGTTTGGAGGCACATCCGGTTAATTTGGACCAAATTCGTGATGTTTGCCTTGAGGTCTTTGTTTAGCTGGAGGCACATTTGGTGCATTTGGATCAACATCGTGATGTTTGCCTTGAGGTCCTTGTTTGGCTAAAAGCACATCCGGTGCATTGGGACCAACTTCGTGATGTTCGTCTTGAGGTCCTGGTTTGGCTGGAGGCACACCCTGTGCGTTTGCACCAACTCCTTGATTTTCGTCTTGAGGTCCTTGTTTAGCTGGTTGCACATCCGGTGCATTTAAATCGACATCTTGATGTTCGTCTTGAGGTCCCTGTTTGTCTAAAGGCACATCCGGTGCGTTTGGATCAAAATCGTGATGTTTGCCTTGAGGTTCATGTTCGTCGTGATGTTCGTCTTGAGGTCCTTGTTTGGCTGGAGGCACAACTGGTGCATTTGGATCAACTATGTGCTGTCCGTCTTGAGGTCCTTGTTTAGCTGGTTGCACATCCGGTGCATTTAAATCGACATCTTGATGTTCGTCTTGAGGTCCCTGTTTGTCTAAAGGCACATCCGGTGCGTTTGGATCAAAATCGTGATGTTTGCCTTGAGGTTCATGTTCGTCGTGATGTTCGTCTTGAGGTCCTTGTTTGGCTGGAGGCACAACTGGTGCATTTGGATCAACTATGTGCTGTCCGTCTTGAGGTCCTTGTTTAGCTGGTTGCACATCCGGTGCATTTAAATCAACATCTTGATGTTCGTCTTGAGGTCCCTGTTTGTCTAAAGGCACATCCGGTGCGTTTGGATCAAAATCGTGATGTTTGCCTTGAGGTTCATGTTCGTCGTGATGTTCGTCTTGAGGTTCTTGTTTGGCTGGAGGCACAACTGGTGCATTTGGATCAACTTCGTGCTGTTCGTCTTGAGGTCCTTGTTTGGCTGGAGGCACACCCGGTGCATTTGGATTAATTTTGTGATGTTTTTCTTGAAGTTCATTTCCTGTCTGAGGCATGCACTGTGCATTTTGATCACCTTTGTTACATTGTTCTTTTAAACCACTTTTTTGCTGAGCGTTACTTTGTACCTTTGCTCTTTGCGACAATAATGCTGCTACTACTAGCAGTGCTAACAAGAGAGCCGCGAAATTTCTCCTTGTCATCAGCTTCTTTAAGCCATTCGCGTCGATGTAATCACATGTTTATATATGTCTTGCAGCACGCTTCTATTGGTTCTTCATCACATTGTAGGCGGCTTAAAGAGGTTGAAGTCGACTTATGCTTGAGTATGTCAAAGCTCAAATCATTCCTTTCATTGGTTTTAGTGGGCTAGTGTGGGTGTGGTTGCTTGCAGTAGTATGAGTGTGTAGTGCGAGACTACGTGGCTCAAAGAATCTCAAGAACGAAGAAGCAGTTTTGCTCGCCAATTAATTGCAGTGCCTACCACTGCCTATTTCATCTCTGATCATTCAATTTTTAACCCAGTATACTGCACCACCTCACGTGCTACAATATTTGGCACAGTATTGCAGCAAACAATGGAGTCTCACGAGGTCCACATATATTGTTAAGTGAATTTAATGAAATGCATGTGGATTATTTGCATTCACTGCCCCTGCCATCGTACAAGCCTTCACACACTCACTTACCACTAACAATAATATGCCGCAGAACCTGAGTCGGTGGGATACAAATGTCAGTGCACCTCCTGACTGATTTGTAGTGGGTGCCGACAAAACCCTAATGACACACGATCGCGCAGTTCGGAGACTGCACACCGTAGACTGCGGACTGAATCACCTACACTACCAAGTGAGCAATCCGTATTTCACCCATTCTCCATTCCACCTTGGTCGACGTATATAGATTAGCATGATTGAGTCTGCATCATCGAATCCGTTTGTTGCACTGGTGTTGGAGCAACCTGTCAATTGAGCTGACAAACTTGACTTCATGTGTGCTAGCACAAAGTTCGCATAGGCAGTTGCTACGTGCCATTTCATCTCCAAATATCTACTTACCCTGCGTTCGCATGACCATCCTTCACTTCGACCAACAATTCGGATGAACTCGGGCCTCGCTCAAACCGAGAGAATGTCCACTCTGCATCAACCAAATATGGCAGAGTCTTCTCCTCCATCTCACTTGTGCGCATCACTATCTGCAGAACAGTAGACATCGCGATGCACGTAAGGAAAGGAAATGCGGATGCGAGTGTTTGCGGAATGAGGAGGCCTACGATGCGTGGAGTGTGATGGCTTAGTGATGCAGTAGTGAATATGCGGTACGAGTCGGCAGAGTGGGAAGAGGAGTTGATGGGACTTCCATGAATGAGTGAAAGCATCTGATGAAGAAGTGCGACGACTGGAAGACATTGAGTGATGCAGGCAGTAGTGGTGTCAACTTGGTTATAGGATGTTGGACGAGGGTGTTTGCCAATCTTGCTTTTTGCTTTCCCTCCACACCTCTGCGACTATTAACGCTTCGTTTTGTAAGTGACTCAATTATGCGGCAAGTGGTAGCAACTGCAACTGACCATCCAATTTGCAATTTCTTGCTTTCCGAATCGTGCCTTCCATCATTGACTGCACTGATCATGCATTTCATCACTCTCCTCAACCACAAGGCTTCGATAACTAGAAATGTTCAAACATTAGCTTCATCATTCTGTGCAAAAATCCAGCCATCATTTACTGGATCATTCTCTGGCACTGTCAAATGGCTGGTAAAATGGTGACGTCACCTCCGTCACCTCAGTAGGTCGGCAAGTTGAGAGAGTGGACAAATCAACGTTGATAAGACAGGATTATGAATCAAGTATACTCACAACAACTGGTGTGGTACGAGGCCTCGTCTGGAACTGTTTCATCACGCAACTTCTGTGGTGAGTCTCGTCCGCGTAGTGGCGTTGGAGCTTAACACGCCTTAAATCAAGAGACCATCGAGTGACTAGGGAGCGAGAAGAGTTGACTAATATGCCTACCTCACCGAGTCAAGTAGACCCTTTTTATGAGTCTGCACGTCATTTATCGCACAAGATCAAATTGATCTCACCATCTGGCACAATGTGGCAAGATGTACTGAATTACATGCTAAGTGAAGTGAAGGCATGCGTGGTCCATTGCATTGCATTGCATTGGTGACAAAGTGCTGTTGCAGCACCGAATGGTAGAGTGAGGCATGGTCGGAGATCAAATGTTCGGATCGCAGTGTGAGCCAAACCGAAGAGCTTGTGGTGTTGCGGAGTAGCCCAAGCCCTAAACCGTGGTTTGCTTGTGCTTTTACGAGTACACCACAGCTTCCGTTTTACCGCTTAATCCACCAAACCCACCTGATGTTATCAGATGTAAGTGAACAAATTCATGCAGTGGGATTGCTGAAGCAGTAGCAGTAGGAGTAGGAAAGCACATCAAAGGCGCATGCACAGGTCGACGTGGAGGTTGGGTTGCTTCGCAATGCAAAACATTGTCCACATTTTCGTAGAACTGGTCCACCCTCCTTCCCGACACTTCTGCCGTCTTAAGCTGCTTTTCTTGCCTTCCAACCCTACTCACACCGCCACATCACTATTGAGGTCTTGTCAGCGCTGTGAGACGGAGACGAGCGTTACTAATTAATGTGTATGCGATTGGTTCGTGCAGAGTTCCCTCATTAAGTTCTCTGTGTATGACGATGTCGCATTATTCGTGATGCCTACCAGAGGTTTGCCTGTAAATTCTCTCTTGGTTTTTGTTGAAAGGTAAAGTGTTTCCAAGGTCGGGATTCTGAAATCATTTCTAGTGGATGGACTGAGTTCCTGCCCAATTCGATGAAAGAAGTGTGGTTAGCACTTGCGTCATGCAGAGTTGGCCATGCTGCTAATGACAAACAGAAAGGGCATAAGTCAGGAACATTCGCCAATGCATTTCGCATGTAGAGGCACAGCAGTTACATTTTACAAATTCGAAAATGCACTGTCTGGTATGCTAGAATTGCGATGGGATATGTGTCATGCTAAATTTTTCCTGAGGCCACTCCCAACCCCCATATGCATGCGATTAATACGCTCTCTGTTGTTCTTTACTTCATTCTAATTGCTCGCTGCTTCTACTGCAATGCACTGACCCCATTAGCACCTAAGGCACAAAATCCCGTCACCCGATTCTGATCGCGCACATTTGCTGCCACCATCGCCTTATGTTCTGCGAGGTGATATGCATAATTGCCGACGCTCACAACGTGCTGTAGTGGTTGGGTGTAATGAAGGACCAGAGCTAGTACGCACTGTTTGGAGTCATAATGCAAAGCGTTAGTGGAAATGAAGTCACCCATGGTTACACGTAAATGAAGATATGGAAGAATATGCATCTCATGTAAAAGATGATTTTGAATTCGCAGCAATGAGTTAGTGCACGGCGAATGAAGAAAACGAGCAAACAATTTCGTCGTGTGAAATCGTGCTGCACTTGAATGAGAAGGAAGGAGACGAAGAAGAATTTGAGGTGCAGCATCGGCGAGAGCGCAAGGGTGATACATTCGGCATGAAAAGTAAAGTAAAACGAAGTGCTGGCAAAGTGTTGGGCGAAATGGCTGTTGACGCAGACAGTGAAAATGTTTGTGGAGGAAGAATAGTAGGAGAGTGAATAAGTGAGTGTGGATCAGTGATGCTACAGGTGCGCAAACGATGGAGTGGAGACTGTTTGAATAGAAGGAGTGAGGAGACAGAGATTGCACAAATGAGGAACAATGGAGGAGTCTGTTGTGGAACTGGACTAATAAAGAGAGGAGAAGTCCGAATTAGCTGACAATGATAATCGGCACGAAATTGTGAATAAGAGAATGTCGGTGCTGGAGACATGGAGTCCTGTGAATTGGCGAAGTGAGAAGAGACGGCAGCAAAGAGTTCGTAAAGGGAGGACCAGTAGCAGTGAGATTAGGTGGATGAGGAAAAGGCGTTGGAGGAAGATGGGATAGTAGTGACGCACGAGGCAAGTGTGTAGAAAATGCACGATGAATTGGAGGATGAAATGAAAGCCTAAAATAGGTAAAGGATTCGCAGACGATGGGATGATGAAGTCGAAATAGGGTTAGGTAGTGGATGTAGTGAAATGTTATATGCATGAGGCAAAGTGCCAGGAAGCGCAGTAGAACGAAGCGGATGTGTGGGACAGGTGAGATGTCTCGAGCGAGGAAAGGAAGAGAAGTAAGAGATGGGGAAGCGAATTGGCAGAGAAATTTGGTCTATTGTTGGATGTCACAAAACATCTCAAAACTCGCATTTTTACAAACATGAGGGCAAGATGGCAGCGCACCGTATTTTATTAGGTGTGGAATCTAGAGCATCAAGGACCCAATGTTGGTCTGTCTCGATGCGTCCCTCTTTTAAACGAAAGGCTGAGAACACAGTGTGCACGCATATACAGAGCGAAGGTGCTACAAAACCAGAAGTAAACCCACAATGCAGTGCTAACTAGGAATGAGTTCTGCTCTTTTCTGAACCCACCTGCCTGTCTTCAGCTGGAAGCGTCTTACGTGCACTGGACCACCATCGATGAGGTATGGGCAGCCGACCAGTGCAAGAGCAGCTTGTTTCACCTTGCGAAAGGTCACGAAGCCGAATCCTGTTGACTTGCCTGCACTGTATTTCTGTGCGATGCAGCACTCGGTGACATTGTCATACTAAGCAAAGTGCTGCCTCAACCCACTCTCCGTGTGGTTTGGCTGCAGCTGCCCACCTACGTACAGTTTTGCCCTCGGTTGTAGTGCGGCAGTGGAAGGCGGAGTGATATTTCTGCTTTGGAAAAAGCACATCAACAACACATTCTATGTCTTTGTCTGCCTCCTCACAACGAAGGTGCATTAAGGTTGACGTTAAGAACAAAGCTGACTAATGCATTGACTCATATACCACAAAGCATGAGGTACAGAAGCCAAGTTCTTCATTTCCATGAGAGTGGTGACAATTAATGTTGTGCCAAAGCATTGTTTAAGTATAAGGCCGTACAAAGATAAATAGATGTACATCTTAACTACAACCAATGGTTGCAGCGCATAGTGAGAAGATGAGTAAACACTTCCTTACATCCATACGCGACCGTCAGGTGGTGCTGCTTCTACCACCTTTTAAAATGCCTCTGAGTTGTAGAAGTCTACAAATGCTCTATGCGTAGCATTTTTCACCTTCACCCCAGAAACTGCTCTAAACTGACCGAAGAATTTTCGGATTCTTCTTTTACCCATTCTGAACGGAAGGCCATAAACGATCAACTGATGACCAATTCGATTCCCAGTGAAAGCGTTGAGGTTTAAAAAGTGGGAAAAAGAGATCACTGCTAAACAATGGACATAAAAAAGCATGAGATTAAAAGAAAATAAATTTATGCTTTTTTAGCTAAGCGCACCAACGCTTGCCTAATGGGAATGACAAGGCATAAACTGCAGCTATAAGCGATATTTCAGGCTTAAGTAAACACTAAAAAATCAAAAATGTAGTGAAAGGAATAGAAAGATAAGAATCTCCTGAAGTGTATTTATGCATTCCCTTCACTCAAAGACGCTTTTTCCCAACCTCTGCAAGCATATTTCACATCCAGTATGTTAACATGTCAACTATAGAAGATGCATTCAAAGCCACATCCTCATCACACCACATCCACTCACAGCATCTAAATCGCTTTATTTTCCCCGCACCCTCAAAACACAACACAAGGCTCATAAACTTGCCTGCTTATCGCTTTCAGCTCAGTCTGATGGATGCCCTGCACAGAACTACAAACGCCACTGATGGGACCCATCAAGCCTCCGTCTTGTGGAAAACTCGTTTCCATGTTCTCTGTGTCATTCAAACTGTGTGCAAAAGTAAACATTTGACACGTTGTTAATCATTCGTCTTCACCCAGGGGTGGCACAAGCCACAATAAGGAATTAAGCCACTAAATGTTGCCAAATAGACTGGGACATGGAGAAGCTAAATGATAGTAGACTCCATTAATTTTGTTGATTTGCACTACACCCAACCGATCGCCCCTGCCTCAGCGTCGGAAAGGGTCCAACTATTTCCAAAGATCAACACTAAAAGGGCCTTTCGAAAAGTCTAAAGGGGATTACAATCAACATACTACTCGAGATACACTTCAAATGCACTTCACAGACTCTCTTTCTCACCCATCCAATCCTTTAAGAGTGGGTGTAGTGCCGATATGTACTAAGTTGGTTAGAGGTCGCGCTTCCCAAATCACACACACACACACCGACCACCTCAACACACAGCTCAACGAACCTATCACCGCATCCCTGTTGCCGATCAAAAGGTGCACAAACTTACCTTGCCTCGACTTCGTCTGCGCACTCCGGCTCTGTTCCAATGTTGTCCTGCCTCGAACCACTACTGTCCGTGACGGAGACAACACAGCCATCGTCATGAGGAGAAGTGCTCACCACTTTCACTTTTTCGCGCAAACTGAGTACAAAAGAAGACACTTACAAAGTTGCCTATTCATATTCTCACTGACAAAAACCAATCACACGAAGAGAAGAGACTACGCCAAGCCGTTCACTCAATCCGTTAATGCAAACACTCTAATCTGAGAGAAATATGTTATTTTTACAGGATTCATCCAATAACACTCATGCCTGTCTCGTAGAACAGACAAGATCCTCACTCTAATCAGAAAGGTCCACCAAACAAGTGAACCAATGATCACTTCCATACCTCCGTCCAAGAACACCAGGCAACGAAACGCGAAGATGCACACCTTCGATGCAAGGAGGATCCGCTGCCATTGCCTTCTCAAGTGCCTCTGCAGTGCAGAATGTCACAGTAGCTCTGTGCTTCTTCCTTCTCATCTTCACCTTAGACACAGTACCGAATTCGCTGAAAAATCCCTCGATGCTCTTTTTCGTTACTTGAGGTGGAAAATCATAAACAAACAACTGATGAACAGGGTTGACGGCATTGGAAGGCGCCGCTTTCCTACAAATGGGTCAACAAAGCGCTTACATTCACTACAACACACCCCATAGTGCTGCAACGACCACACAACTCACCTCGGGGTTCGTGGATATGCTGGTCGCACCACCATGCTTTCCCCACCCACTTGGTGAGGGCGCGCCTCGAGAACTGCCTCCACTTCTTGTGGTGTGCTCATCTCTACAAAGGCAGTGCCTCGTGGCATTTTACTCTCACGTTCCCGCATCAAAACAACACTTCCAACATTGCCGTATCGAGAAAAGTACTCCTTCAAGTCCTGCTGCGAAGTCGAAAGATTCCGATAACGCACAAACAGACGCAACTCCTTCTTCGCTTTCCGTCTAACATCTGTCCCACCACCTTCGTCTTTGTCCGCCACCCTCTCAGCCTCATTCCTAAAAAAAAAACACTACCACTACACAACAGTTTGACAAAAGGCCTTCATCCCTACCTAACTTATGCCCCTCCACGCATACATCAGCCAACCCAACTCCTCATCACTAACCAACCTACAACTTGGTCAAGTAATCAGGCAGCGCAACGATCCATTCAGTACGGTGCTACAGAGTTGGCACTGTGTCTGTGCAACACCATCCAACCACCCCTTCTTCATCCTTCTCCGTCCACTTCAGCCGACAGACAGACTTGATCATTTGCCTAACTCAATGCAAACACAATCAACCTACATACATGCCGAGGATAAAAACCACTTAAGGATTGCATTGATTTCAACTCTGCAGCTCTTCCTCTTCCCCTGTGTCGTCAGCATTCGTAACACACTGCATAGTACAAACCACCCTCGCAGTTAGCACAGTTCGGTGTTAGGAGCGAAACCAGCCATATCTTCAGTCTGCGTAAGAAACCAACTCACTTGACAGATGAGCATGAGACGGCCGCCTCCTCCGCCTGCCTCTCCTTCTTCGTCCTCAGCTTGAAGGGTCTCACATACACGATGTCATCACCGAGTAGGTGTGAGCATGCAGCTCGTGCGCGAGAGGCGGCTTCCACCTCTTGGAACGTCACAAAGCCAAAGCCCTTCGATTCGTCTGTATTGTAGTCCCGTGCAATGCAGCACTCCGTGACGCTACCAAACTGAGCAAAGTGTTGTCTCAATTGACCCTCCGTGTGCTTCGGCTGTAACCCGCCCACGTACAGCTTCACTCGAGACTTCGTCCCGGTGGTGATGGGAGACGTCATCTTTCTACTTCAAATCACACAACAACATCATCAACAACAACATCAACATCAACATCATTTACCTCTTGGTTCACTACTACTTTACCAATAGGTTACCTCCTACCTATGCCACTTCCTCTTCTTCAGCGCATCCACATTACTGTCCACTTCGAGTTCCATTCTGTGAACAACACACACCCTTCCCACAACACTTAAGGAAGATAGACAACCTCTACCACCTCGCACACACACACACACACACACCTCTTCATTCTGCTTCCTGATCAATATGATGTGTAAACAGTGCGATCGCCATGTCCCACCTACCTTCGGTCTCCAACGTTGTGCTCAGTCGTCGATCGTGGTGGTGGTGTAGGCGATACTAACTCGTCAACCACGACAAGATGGAAGCCTTTCAGATGTTGCTCAATCTAAACAAGAACAAAACCAAGTTTCCATCACATCCAATTCACCTACACCGATTGGATTCTCTCTACGTAAGCATTGTCTTCATCACATTCCACTTCCCCATCATTCGGTCTACAGGCGGAAGGCGTCAGTCTCATTGGGACACTAAAGACTGCCAATGCAAGGCCAGAGACTGCATTACTTCCACACACACCTTCCCTTACTTCACGCTTGAGGTCGTGACTCCACCATCATCCACACACAGAACTTTACTCTCTGCCCATCGCTTCCCACTCTACTGCTAATAAGTCAAACACCTCTGCCAAAATTGCATTGATAATTCACAACTTCGCAGTGACATTCTAATCGACCTGAGGCAAAGACACCGACAATGCACTCAACATGCAAATTAACACGATTCCTGCTGACGTCAACATGCTCTCACAAATTTGACCACCATAACCACACGCCCTTTCCTTCCTCCTCTCTCTTTCGTTCTCTCCATGCATTTTCCTACTCTCCTATGGGGAAATATGGACTTCACAAAACTACTAAACACAGTTCTACACCTCCATTCCAGCCACTGCTTTTCACTCCATTCTACTAAAGGCTCAGCACATTCAAAGACTTGTGATGCAACCCCTTCCTACGAAGTAAACATGCACCAGCAAGCACAAAGACGCTGTCAGTACCATGTGTCAGCTTACCTTACGCATTTCATCCGACACACGCATCTCTGTTATGGGCAGATGCTGCACCTCTTCCACCATCGTTCCCAATGTCTCGGCATCACCAAGGACTCCCTCCAACCATTTCTGCGTCACCATCGCCTTTTGCATATCCTGCATCTGTGGACAAACAATGCTCAAGTACTGAAGGAAGACGAGAATGAAGGAGGTGAAGAAGAACAGCGAAAATTAAGGTAATGGACAATTGGCATTGACAGCAAGGACAATTTGTAATGCTCACTGCACCGATCATCTTTACTCACTTCCACCCCTTTCAACGAATCGCGGACGTCGCACGTCTTGCCCACCTCGGTCAACAGCTCCGTGATACCACTGCCCACACCCTTTATCTTCTCCAAACTGGCCACATGCGCCACTTCCACTCTCGACATGGCCACATTCAGCACTTTGCTCACAGCCGCACGCAACTCAAACACCGCCTCCTCAATGCCACCGTATATGCCCTCCTTCACTCCAATCCCCCTCCTCCTCCTCACATTCGACGTTTTCGATCTCTCCAACTGCTCCCGATGCGACTTCAGGCTTGCCTCCAGGGGTGACAGCGCATCCATCCTCGTACGCAGCGTCTGACCTAACTGCGTGCAGGAAGGGAAGGCAGACAGTAGGACAAGCAGACAACTACGGTGCAGGTCTACTACCACTCCTGACTTCCACAATTTACTTCACACTTCCTTCTTCCCACTTTACAACAACTTGAACTGCTTCAACCACGTCGTGGTGCAAACAAGTCACTCACTTTTACTGCAACCAAGCTAACGTTGAATGCTCGACGTCTGTCGTGCATCGTACTTCATCCCATCCCTCATGCACTTCGGTCGCCTTCTTTGGGACTGTAGGTGTCAACCAGAAAACTCTCAAGTCTTCCCCCACAATACACTATGGCAGCAGCACAAGTCAATCAAGTGCCTCTTCTCCATGCACCAGACTACCGCATCCCAACAGCTCTCATGACTTTGTGTCAAGACAAATGCATAACCGACATTACAACTTGCAAACGGATGATGCTTACGCTGTCGCGGTGTGTGGCACAGCACTGCACACAGACCTCACGTTGGCAATGTTCGCAAGGCACCAACAATCTGGGTTGGATCTGTCTCTGGCACGTACTGCAGCTTATGGTGAGGCTCGGAACCTCTTCGGTCCAACTTTCGCCAGCCAACACCTCCGCCTCGTCTGCATTCCCCTTCTCCACTAGACCAGTCTGTGTCAGCTCGTGCTCCCGTTGCGATGAGAGTCGTTGGCTCCGCAAAACAACGTTGTAGTTGGGCCGCAGTTTTGTCGCCTCGAACTCCTTTTGGCAGTGCATACAGCGTGGCTTTACGACCTTGTCGTCTGGCAGCAGACATGGCCGCAAACAAAAGGTATGTCCGCATGGCATAATGTAGGGTTCACGCATCCTTTTGACACAAGAGTAAAGACAGGATGCATTGTCCATTAATACTTTCTAAATCGATTCTTTTAACTCATTACTTCTATTCATATTTTAGAACGTGTTTTAACTACAACATTATGGTACCTTGTTGGCTCAAATTTGGTAACGTTATTTCACTTGCCTAATGGTTTTGGAGACAACGCTGCCTGTGCAAATCGGCTCAGCTAGGTGACCTCTCCGTCAAGTCGAGTGAACAAATATTACACAATTAAAGAACACCTGTCTACTTCGACTATTTTACTATGTGCCGCTGTTCCGTGCAGCCCAATTTTTCTGCACTGAGCAATTTAAAATATTTATCCACTTTACCTTCAAACTTGTCGTCAATTCTTTTGAACGTAGTCTGTCAGTGCCACAGGAAAAGCGATTTTCATGCAAAGAACTCACAGTTTGTTGCACACTCCACAAATGAGATCCACGTCTGCCGAAGCCATCGCTACACTCACACACACACACCCACGCGACCGACTGACGGAGCGAGTGTCACATCATGAATCCTACCGTGATGGAAACGCTGCTCGGCATTCCTATTGGTCGATTCTTGTAGCAGTTTCACCAATCAGCATGGTGTAGCACTCAAGACTAGCCAATGGATGTGCTCGAAGCGGTAGATGCACATTATGCCTGACGTGCACGATATAAATCAGGCGACATGCCCCGAGCCTCTAAAACACCCTTGCAGAGCTACACTAGTGACAGAGGAAGGCCAACTTTGCTTTAGAAGGATGAATTTGTAATTATTTCGCAAAATTTTTGGTACAAAACCACCAACCTTTTATTAAACGCGTTCCAAATATGGGATTAGGGCTCACTGCCAAATCCGCATTTTCTTTACTACCATAGACTGACAATGAGTTGATGCGAGAATACATTATTTTGATTTGCCAACCTCACTAACCCTACAGAGAGTGCTTTAATGTCAGCGACCTAGGTACAGTCAATTTCATTCTGGGTGGATAGAATGCAGATGGGTGGAGTTTCGGTTCATGTAACTGCAAGGAGCTTACAAACCGACCATTTAAGCGATGGTATCCTAAGGCACTTGGGCCCTTGAGTCGGCTGCGAAGGAACTTGCATGGTCTGACAGTGACTCCTTCTACGGACAATGGTGGATTCAGTTAAGAACAACGTTTGACTCCATTGAATACACCACACAGGAAGTCACAAGGCATTCCTCTATCAATCCACTGGCACACACTGCAAGCTTTTGTCTATCTTCTAACCGTAACACTAAAATACACGCAGATAATCAACGATAATTGAAAACCACAGTAAGTTTAAACGTTGAACAAACCAAAAAACTAAGTTGGTGATGATTTATGATTTAATTTCGTCAACGTAGCGTTTGATAGGGAACTAACTTGCCAGTCCACCCTCCACCTGTGTGTCCACCACCTTCAATACATGCCCCTGCTTCTCCATCACCCTCCATACCATTGGTGCTGGTAAAATTTTGCCAGATTTGGGGAAGCCACCAAATAATGAGCAATAAGCTATTACATCTCTTGGAATGCTTCCAAGCATTCATGCCACCACAACCGCAAAACAACATTGTTTGCATCTACTGAAGCATGGCCACTGCACGAGGCTGCGTGACAGACGATAGCGCTTGCATCCTATGTGATTCGACTCAAGACATACAGCGAAGGTTGATGGTGGTCAATCTTAAAAAAAGCGTTTTTTGTTGTCCATCACTTTAGGAGTCTTCAAGAGAGTCAGAGATGCGACTGTAATTAGTACTCACGACTCGTTCCACATGGCACAGTCAACGTTCCATTCAAATGAACGCTATTTAAGCTATACATAAAAATTGAGCTTACTTGCTTACAATAAATGAATGTCGATCACATCCTCTTAAGCGGGCACTCTCAGTTTGGCAAGACACGAGTTTTTGGCTTTGAGATCGAACTCAAATGTTTAACTCATATCGAACCTGAATCTGTGATGAAGTGGTCACTAAGAAAAGATCAGCCAAAAGCCAAGGGCTGAAGTTTCAACTAGTCGTGTTGCCGTGAGTATGCTCTCACGGGGTGAGTAAAATGATGGCTTTGAGTTAGTTCGTGCTCTCAAAGAAATCCTTGTTGCTTACTCCTCTTGGTGATCATTCCTGAGACAAGGTCTATAGCTGCAAAAACTGCATGAGTGGGTGGATGAATTAACAGAAAAATTAAAAAATCAACTTTTTATCTGAACAAAGACTAGCTAATCTGAATTACAGCAAGCTTTTAAACCTACAATTATCAACGTCTTTTGTGCTACACCTATTCCGTTTCCCCACTTGCCAGCCTCCGGACCGATCGGTAGATTCGATAGACGATTGCGCAATGACGAAGGTGGATGAACAAATAGGAAATGAGGTTTTTTTTAGTCACAGGAGCCATGGTTTAACTGTTACCTTGATGAAGCACTCACTTACAAGGACAATTCAGGATACAACCAGACAGGTTGCAGTGCAAGAAGTTCTGGTACTAATTGGGTGAAATAGGGAAATGAGCTCCTAGTTTCCATCTATTTTGGCATTTTTCACCAGAGCCGGTCGTTGTGATGCCGGCAACCCTAAGGAGCATTGTTAAACGGAAGAAATGTATTACTCATGGGCCTTAGAAAACTGCCAATTAAGACCTAACACCAAGGTGAAGGCAAATTAAGTGCAGTACTTTCCTGCTTACTACTATCCACCTTTATAAATCACCGCAGGAAGGGCCTAGCTGGGAGGATTGGTGTTTACATAGACGAATAAATAGATCTGTGTAATTACCAGAAAAGGGGATTAATTTCTTCAATTCTATCTTTTAGCAAGTGGCCGCTTTCGACAACCATGTTGTGGCTTTGCTGACGTCTTTAAGGCAATCATTTCAACCGCGTTTCATGTAGACGACGGAATTACTCTCCGACAGCACAAAACACAGACGTAGCCAGCACCACAGGCAGGTGATCAACCGCTTCATTGCTTACAGCCTAAAAGAAGAATTAACTTGCGAAAGCAAAGAAAGTACTAATAGATGGGGATCAATGTAAACAGTTCTAGCGTTAGAAGAGTGGAAGGACGAAGAGTGACTGCAAGTGTCTCTAGGACAATGGTACTTGAACTCTCGATAATGCAGCAGGTGGTACAGAGGTACTTCATTTTCTTTGGGAATGATATAAGGGTAAACATGATTTGGGTCGTAGGAGTGGAAGCCCACGAATGGCTGCCCTGTGGATATGCAACTGAGCAGAAAGCTAGTGTTCTTCCGTATACACTAGATTAGAAGCAGTTAGCACGGCATCCTGTGTACTCTGAGGCATGTGGTAGGTGGCCTATAAGCCCCTTCTTTCCTGCAGAAAAGTAGCAATTCTAAATGACAAAAATTAACAACCATCTGGATCTTCATGGTCTTTCGCCTACCACTAGTAAATGCAAAATTCGAATCCTCTTTAATCTCTCAGGCGGAATCATTTACGCAATTATGAATCAAAAGACGATTTGCCCACGTCGCTGTTCCTCACCGTCTCCGCGGTACATATCTTCGCATCTTTTTGCCCAATTATCATGATTTCAAGTGCGTGGTTCGAAGTGCATTGTGTAGAAGTGCTTTAACTCTTCTTTCATACGCCCTGTACGTCATAACGCTTGTAATGATTACGAGAGCTACATTGGAAGCTTCCTTTGTATTTTTGGTTTATTGTTTCTGGCTGAAGTGATTTCACTTAAGTGGTACGAAGCTTGAGATGGCCCAATTAGGTAGCGAATGTCCTAGCCTCTTGCCGGTCTCTAATCAAAGTGCGGTCAGTGTGAAGGCTTCTTTTACCACGCATGTTTGTGTTGTCTCAAAAGGTGCCGCGTGGATGCAGTGGATTGGTGTAGGAAAAATAAAGTTTTAGGTAGACTTACGTAGTAACCCTTACTAAGCGAGTCATTTTGTAGCTCTGCAATGTGGGATGTGAAATTGGGTATTTCCAGCATGCATCAGAATGAAGGGTATAAGAATAGGCACTGGTGCAGGAGAGATGGCGAAATCCTGCCAATTCGTGAATTGTCTGGTCCCTTCAACGCCACAGCAGAGTGCGAGGTACATTTCGTGCGCTTTCGTCCAACTTTTTAAGTCATGACTTAAGCCTTGAATAGATGTGCCTTGTGGATATAGATACGGTTCCGGTCGATGGACACATCACCAACACTCACGCACCTTCCGGTGTCGAGCATGGCGCCACTCACTTCCACACACGATTCATGCCATCCCGTGGAAGGTGACGCAAGTCTTGATTTGCTGTGAGTTGGTGTTTTCATTCTGTTTGTACTTCAGTGGTAATTTTGGCAGTAGGACGTCATGTCGAGTATATTATTACGGCAAACTGACCAATGGACTACTTGTGGAGTCCACTGCACTGACGGTCGTTGCTAGACAGTTGGGAGTGCCAACAGTGATGGAGGCGGCTCGCATATCCGTAATGGAAACAGAAGAGCAGTGACAATGGAGAATTGTGAATGACGCATTAGTGTGGGCTATCACATGCTGTTGGTGGGCCCTGATGACCACTTGAAGCTGATTGAATTACTGGTAGTAGCTGGTTGCTGCGTTGCGGGAAAGCTGTGAAGAAAGTAAAGTACTTTTCGTCAATATCATCACTTCTCTTGATAGTGTAATGTCTTGTCACTTAATACAGAGTCTTTCATCCTGGTCTCACACAAATTTACAAATTTTTCGAAAGACAATTACTATTAATTTGACATCGTGGTATGGTGAAGTGTTCTCGACAGTGGTCCCTAACACAGGTGAGGACATTCTGAGTTTTACCGAGGCAATGCAATTTACGTCCCAGACAGGATAGAAACCACGTGCCATCAAGTGCCGTAAGTTGCTTTCCATTAAATGGCCATTTGCTTCTTCATTTGTCACAAACAGTTCACTGTCAATTATTGTGAGATGGGTCAGTATTGAGGGGTTTAAAGTTGACCTCATTGCACTTGATGAACTGCGGAGCACAATAGGCTCATGCACATAGTGGCAATCTCATCTGCGATGTAATTGTAAGCTCAGAGTCGTCGGTACGTCCATTAGAGTAGACGTGTCATAAAGATGTAAAAAATTAGGAGCATTTCATTGCAGTTTTTTACATAAGTGTGGAAGAGGACAGCCGGGAACTAAGGAGCAAAGTTGAAGCAGTGCGATTGGTTACTCTTTCTGAATCGTTATGAGGTCGCATGTCACGTGTCGGTGGTATTCGAGCCGATCACTAAGTAGCTCTGAAGTACTAAAGGAAAAGTTCTTGATTGCACAGGCTTGTGCAGTTGAAATGGTACAAAATTGTGGAGTCGGAGGCTGTAAATGAAGGAATATCGTAACGCATAGAGACCGATTCATAAGCAGATGGAGAGTTCGTAATGTTAAAAGCAAAGCTGAATTTAAAGTGGACATTGCTGTTCTGATGCTTTCCATTTGGCTGGCTTGTGATTTTGACCTAAGTGAATTTCGATTGATTGACAACAGCAGACCGTGGCTTTGTTCCTGCATGTCTCTGGTCCCTTAACTGCCCCGGTTCTTGAAGCACGACTTTAAAATGACAGCAATCACACTATAACCTAACTCTGCCACCCCTTACACATTATACTCGATCATCACTTCTGCCACCTTCTCTGCCTCTCCTGTATTCCTGTTTCTCAAGTTCTTGACCCAATTTTTGCGTGTGTTTGCCGTTCCTAGGCTTAATCTCTCTTTTGCCTCCGCTTCTGCTTATTCACTAAGTATTTCCTGTACATTTGCCTTATATAGTTCCACCGCCTCACTTTCTACAGCACTGCAATCTCTTCTTCTTTAGTACTCACAAAAACTACGTCATCTGCCGATTAACCCAAAATTCGCTAGTTGTCAGTGGTACTCTCGGGTTAGAGCTGCAGATTATGAGAGGCGACGGTCGGATTTCTTCTGACAATTTAACATTGGACACGATTTCAAAACTTTTTACGTGGGGGAGTGGTCAGCAGTGTTGGGAGAAGCTTCAGTAAGCTTCTGCTTCTCCGTGGCGCTAGACAGTAAATTGAGGCGTCAGAAAGTTTTCTTTTGTTGCTCTGGTCATAGTTGCTTTGACTCTTAAAATGTCAAGCCTTGGAGGCGTCGACGAAGGCTAAGACTAGTTTACGTACACATTTTGTCGTAGTTTCAAGGTTTGTCTTAGCTGAGTAAAGAGCTTGCAGGCTTCTGCAACAACTTCACTGATCACGGCTTCATTTTATTCGTAGATGTTAGGCAGGTGTTGGTTGATTAAAAGGCATCTGAAGAAAATGGCAAAACTCAGGTGTGTTACGACTAATCTTCAGGCATAATATTGACTGACATGTTGGTCTACCATGCAGATTCCAAAGATAGGTAGTCAACGCGATGTATACCACTGGATGCGGAGCCTTTTGACACTGCAATGCACTGAGGTTCCCCAATCAGCGGGAATATCCGATCTCGGTGAGTTCTTCCGCGAGGGGGTGCAGTCACCTCTTCAAAGCAGTATTGGCCGAAGCCAATAGCATATTTCGAACTGATATAATCAGCATTCAGAAAGCATTATTTCTTGTTAATTTACAACAAACATTCCAAGATCCAGATTTAACAAAGCAGCGATTACAAAAGTGATGAAGTACAACTGTCCGAGAAGTTGTTGCAACATCGCAAATTTTTCGCAAATCATTCCGGATAGTGTAACCCATTTTCCTCACCAGATATTTGCAACAGAAGGACAAACTTTCTCGAAAGCTCACAAGCTATTTTTGTTCTGCTAAGACACCGAATGTAGTGCATCTCCTTCTCTTTCAAATCTATTCGGCCCCTATTCAAAAGGTAATGCCGCGGTTATGTGCGGTGTACAAGGTCTAGTAGGAAATTCACCACCTCATAATGTTTTATTGATATTAAAGTGTCCAGTTGGTAAAAAAATTATGTAATAAGCACTTAAGAATGTCACGATTGGTTACGAACGGTCCATTGCATGAACCCACATTGACAAGCTAGCACCTCGATAGGCATTCTAAATGTAAAAATTGGACAAGAGTAGCAATGCGATCATTGCTAATGTATCTGGCCATTGTTTTCTTCCATCAAATAGAAGCTTGAAACTAGAACAAAAGCAAAGTTAAACGCATTGCGATGGAGATGAAAGATCTTACCAGTAAAGGTGCATCACTAATTATTTTGGGTACAACTTGATTTAAACATGTCTTGATGGTCAAAATTGCTCAGCTAGAAGACGAAAAGCACTTACGCGATAAAAATTTACAGGCAGTTAGTTTTTTCAGCTAGGTGGGTGGTCAAAAAAAGTGGGAATGCACCAAAAATTAGCGACGGCCACTCGATAAGAGGGAATAGCAAAGCCGCTAAAAGTGACCTAAATTGAGGAAGGAGGTCCTTATTAAAAGCCGCGCCGCAGGGCAATTGAGTGATAATGATGAAAAAGTGAACGTCAAATAAACACAATGCTTCTTTTTAAGGATGGGGACATAAACTTTACGGGAATTGAGATTACTTTAACAATTAAACTTACCTTCTGATTACTTTTCCAACCGCATGAATTTCATTTTAGACGTAATCTGAATGGGTTTTTGAAGCATTTTTCTGGAAACGCATTGTGTTTGACATACAGCACACATAGCACATTATGCTTTAATGGATCTCAACATGAAGAAATGCATCCTCTCGTTAGGCTTTAACAATTCAGTGAACCTTCACAGTTTGTAGCCTTTAACAGGAGGTGTACAGTGTCGGGTGGATGCAACCCCTTGCGTTTGTGATGCCTTAGCCAAACTCATACCCCAAAATATTTAATCTGTATCATTGTTTCGCCTAGTAATGGCGACTAGGACCATTACAGTAGCACCATTCCATCGCAAGATCCAGCAGTAAGGATGATTAAATGCACCAAGGCAATGGTGCGGCAGGAGAAAGGTAATGCATGGAATAATGGAATTGTGACGCCCTCTGCCCTCCTAACTACTTGACATTAAATGAATCTCGTGAGCCCCAGGCTTCCTAGAAGAGCAAACACTGGTAGGAAGCTGCTTTACCGATGGCTACGTTTAGGCTCGAGTTTAGACCACATGCTACCAGTACAATTAAACACGCACTTTCTGGTGGTTTGAGTACTCAAATTCCAAGAGTTGAATCACTCATAAAGGAAACTGATCCGTCCACAAGGGAGGAACCCGAGTTTTAGTGCATCTCTACCCAAGGTAACCAAAGGCAATCCTTAGGCAGCAGTTATTGAATCATCCTTTAAATGGTTCTCAACTACGACGAAACACTGGTCAAAGGCTTGTTTAAATAATCACACCGAATGAGTTTTATTGTTCGAAACGGTTTGACTCATGCTTAAAAAAGAGCAAAATATACTTATCTTTAGCGGTTTCTATTAGCTTGGGTAATAGTGATTCCAATGTGAACCTAGATTTCACAGAGCCTCACCTATCATGTCACACAGATAAGCGTAAATTGGCAAATGGTAATGGTGAGGAAGGCGACAGCCGTCTTCGAGCGAAGTAAAATCATGGAGATGGAAAACGCACACCTAAGTGGAATAACTATTTCCTTAACCGGACAGACCAGCAGAAGAGTAAACTTGGAAACCAGGGATATATTCCCAGCCTCCCAAGCAGTGACTGCGCATTCATGTACTGCAGGAATATATGCTGCCGTCAGAAGACACGGCTTTAGTGGGAAGTCCTACACCTTCCAGATGCAATGCGTTTGTTTCGAAGGGCACAAAATCCAGTGAGCGGCCACCAAGGAGACGACGCAGACACCACTTCTAGCTGTTGCAATTTTTGTGGAATACTTAACTGCCGACTGCAAATTACTTGAGCCAAACAGGTTTAACTACTTTTTGATGATCTAAATATATTGGCAAACACCCCAATCCTAAAAAAAATATGTTAATTTGGTCACCAAACTTATAAAGGCACGACAAAACGAAAAGAATTTGAATGCAAAAAAAGGAAGAGGAACAACCAGGCTGATTGTTCCATGGCATCCTTAGTATCTCAAGGGGCACAAAACGGTGAGCTTTTATCCGCTCTATAGAAATGAAAGTCCTCGTCAAGCACGAGACTCGAGTTGTGCTCCCGCCTCTCACCCAAAAAGAAAAATTGAAACAGCATAGATTTTACACAACTCCCTGATGTACTCAAGCACCATCCTTCAGCTATCCTTATGGGTTGCCATTGACTATGTCATCGAGAGGTATTCAATCCTCCTTTGGTGCATAATCTTCATCATCGTGTTGTGATGGATGGTTCACAGGTAAGAGAACCTTTGCTACTCGCAACAGGTCTTCACTCCAAGCATGGCAAAATTTGCAGTGATTTTTAAGTGGGAACCCAACCTGTGCGTTTGTATCGAATTGATTGGTGTCGACCAGGCCCTCACTTGTTTTGAACGGTCTTTGGTGACCGCCATCTCATCAAACAAGATTGGGTGTCTCAAGCGTTAAAGAAAATAACATTGTTTTGTGTTTCGAGTTAATTTCGTGTTTCGTAGGCGGTCTGACACCATGTTTATGTTGGTATTGCGTTCTCGGATATTTCTTACAAACAAGAATGTCACAGCATAACAGAGTTCGAATGGCATTATCTGCAATCCATGAAGTTTATTTAGCACCATAAAATCCATTTACTCATTGTCCATTTTTGCCGCTTCCACCTGTTACCATGCTGATTTAAACCTAGGGTAGAGGGAGAAGCGGTAGGAATGCGTTGGTCTTAGTTATGGGCTCCAACTTCTTATATTCGATGCACGATCGCAGACTAACACCGCCTTTCTTTACCAGCGCGATCGGAAAGGCCCATGGCAAATTCGGCAGTTTTAAACTTCGAATCCTGTCACCTCTTCAACCCGACAGTTTACGTCTTCCACCGGAGGTGATATGCGTCTGAGTGGTTGCCAAATAGGTCTAGCTTCACCGGTATCTGTTGTATGCTTGACAATGTTTGTTCATCTCAGCTTGGTGTCCTTCCACTTGGCGATGCGCAGATTTTCAATCTCTCATCATCAGTGATGTTGGTCACTTGTGAGCAAAGGTAATCTAGATTGTTAATGGGATCAGCTGAAGCTTTAAGAAGGGCGCTGAGGATGTCGTTTGCGTCTTTTTTGGTCAGGAAACATCTGCGTCGGCTTTAGCACCCTGATAGTTAGAGAAAGTGCCTTTCGCAAAACTTAGAGCAGTCATAGTGTCACGTAAGGAATCTGCACCAGGCATTACATTCCAAGCCAGTTCTGAAAATGTAATAAGATTTACTCTCTAAGTTTTTTCCCTATGCAGACCCTAAACGACGCATCCACTTTTACTATTAGCTCAAATCGGGCTGGTTTAAATAAAACGTTGATTGTGCCATGTGAAACGAGTTGTGAAGACTAGTGACGGTTGCATCTCGGACTATCTTGAAGGCTCGCAAAGTAATCTAAAAAAAGAATGTGATTTGTAAAACTGACCACCTTCAACCACCGCCGTATGTCTTGAGTCGGATCACATAAGGCGCAAACACCATCGCCTGTCATGTAGTTCCGGTCAGCTCAAACGTATAACAATAAAGTTTCAAACATGTGTAGTGCACTGGTTGTATCTAAGTAGACGCAAGCAAGGTTGTTTCGCAGCTGTGGTGACATGAATGCTTGGAAGTGTTCCGAAGGACATAACACCTCCTAACTCTCTAGCTTTTGGCCTTTAAAAACACAAAAGACCTTATATGTATACTTTGAAAAACTTTTTCTTTATCATCTCTGTCGATTTTTGAGGTGTTGACTACTAACAAAGGGAGAACCAACAAACATCGACGAGATTTTAATTTGTGCGCAGAAAACACTCTGGCTCTTCACTTTGCTTTCTGCTACCTAAAAGAAACAATCTTGCAGAGGCACCAGAAAACAATACTAATCAACCTATTAAACGTGAGCTTGTAAATAATACGATCATTGTCGGTGTCTTGTGGCAGCCATTATTTCTGTTAAAAATTGGAATGACTTTAGACTATGGAGCAACACACAACACGTACACTGGCAGTAAGCCTAAGCGCGACAATTGGATTGTGGTGGCAAAAACACTCTTTTGCACAACCCATTCTACCGGCCTTTGATGCTAGAGTGCTCTGTACGTTGTTAGTGCACCAGTCAATCACACCAAAAGATTGCTAAGTTGACGAAGTTTGATTTGCCCCATGCACGTCAGGCATAATGTGCATCTACCGCTTCGAGCACATCCATTGGCTAGTCTTGAGTGCTACACCATGCTGATTGGTGAAACTGCTACAAGAATCGACCAATAGGAATGCCGAGCAGCGTTTCCATCACGGTAGGATTCATGATGTGACACTCGCTCCGTCAGTCGGTCGCGTGGGTGTGTGTGTGTGAGTGTAGCGATGGCTTCGGCAGACGTGGATCTCATTTGTGGAGTGTGCAACAAACTGTGAGTTCTTTGCATGAAAATCGCTTTTCCTGTGGCACTGACAGACTACGTTCAAAAGAATTGACGACAAGTTTGAAGGTAAAGTGGATAAATATTTTAAATTGCTCAGTGCAGAAAAATTGGGCTGCACGGAACAGCGGCACATAGTAAAATAGTCGAAGTAGACAGGTGTTCTTTAATTGTGTAATATTTGTTCACTCGACTTGACGGAGAGGTCACCTAGCTGAGCCGATTTGCACAGGCAGCGTTGTCTCCAAAACCATTAGGCAAGTGAAATAACGTTACCAAATTTGAGCCAACAAGGTACCATAATGTTGTAGTTAAAACACGTTCTAAAATATGAATAGAAGTAATGAGTTAAAAGAATCGATTTAGAAAGTATTAATGGGCAATACATCCTGTCTTTACTCTTGTGTCAAAAGGATGCGTGAACCCTACATTATGCCATGCGGACATACCTTTTGTTTGCGGCCATGTCTGCTGCCAGACGACAAGGTCGTAAAGCCACGCTGTATGCACTGCCAAAAGGAGTTCGAGGCGACAAAACTGCGGCCCAACTACAACGTTGTTTTGCGGAGCCAACGACTCTCATCGCAACGGGAGCACGAGCTGACACAGACTGGTCTAGTGGAGAAGGGGAATGCAGACGAGGCGGAGGTGTTGGCTGGCGAAAGTTGGACCGAAGAGGTTCCGAGCCTCACCATAAGCTGCAGTACGTGCCAGAGACAGATCCAACCCAGATTGTTGGTGCCTTGCGAACATTGCCAACGTGAGGTCTGTGTGCAGTGCTGTGCCACACACCGCGACAGCGTAAGCATCATCCGTTTGCAAGTTGTAATGTCGGTTATGCATTTGTCTTGACACAAAGTCATGAGAGCTGTTGGGATGCGGTAGTCTGGTGCATGGAGAAGAGGCACTTGACTGACTTGTGCTGCTGCCATAGTGTATTGTGGGGGAAGACTTGAGAGTTTTCTGGTTGACACCTACAGTCCCAAAGAAGGCGACCGAAGTGCATGAGGGATGGGATGAAGTACGATGCACGACAGACGTCGAGCATTCAACGTTAGCTTGGTTGCAGTAAAAGTGAGTGACTTGTTTGCACCACGACGTGGTTGAAGCAGTTCAAGTTGTTGTAAAGTGGGAAGAAGGAAGTGTGAAGTAAATTGTGGAAGTCAGGAGTGGTAGTAGACCTGCACCGTAGTTGTCTGCTTGTCCTACTGTCTGCCTTCCCTTCCTGCACGCAGTTAGGTCAGACGCTGCGTACGAGGATGGATGCGCTGTCATCCCTGGAGGCAAGCCTGAAGTCGCATCGGGAGCAGTTGGAGAGATCGAAAACGTCGAATGTGAGGAGGAGGAGGGGGATTGGAGTGAAGGAGGGCATATACGGTGGCATTGAGGAGGCGGTGTTTGAGTTGCGTGCGGCTGTGAGCAAAGTGCTGAATGTGGCCATGTCGAGAGTGGAAGTGGCGCATGTGGCCAGTTTGGAGAAGATAAAGGGTGTGGGCAGTGGTATCACGGAGCTGTTGACCGAGGTGGGCAAGACGTGCGACGTCCGCGATTCGTTGAAAGGGGTGGAAGTGAGTAAAGATGATCGGTGCAGTGAGCATTACAAATTGTCCTTGCTGTCAATGCCAATTGTCCATTACCTTAATTTTCGCTGTTCTTCTTCACCTCCTTCATTCTCGTCTTCCTTCAGTACTTGAGCATTGTTTGTCCACAGATGCAGGATATGCAAAAGGCGATGGTGACGCAGAAAAGGTTGGAGGGAGTCCTTGGTGATGCCGAGACATTGGGAACGATGGTGGAAGAGGTGCAGCATCTGCCCATAACAGAGATGCGTGTGTCGGATGAAATGCGTAAGGTAAGCTGACACATGGTACTGACAGCGTCTTTGTGCTTGCTGGTGCATGTTTACTTCGTAGGAAGGGGTTGCATCACAAGTCTTTGAATGTGCTGAGCCTTTAGTAGAATGGAGTGAAAAGCAGTGGCTGGAATGGAGGTGTAGAACTGTGTTTAGTAGTTTTGTGAAGTCCATATTTCCCCATAGGAGAGTAGGAAAATGCATGGAGAGAACGAAAGAGAGAGGAGGAAGGAAAGGGCGTGTGGTTATGGTGGTCAAATTTGTGAGAGCATGTTGACGTCAGCAGGAATCGTGTTAATTTGCATGTTGAGTGCATTGTCGGTGTCTTTGCCTCAGGTCGATTAGAATGTCACTGCGAAGTTGTGAATTATCAATGCAATTTTGGCAGAGGTGTTTGACTTATTAGCAGTAGAGTGGGAAGCGATGGGCAGAGAGTAAAGTTCTGTGTGTGGATGATGGTGGAGTCACGACCTCAAGCGTGAAGTAAGGGAAGGTGTGTGTGGAAGTAATGCAGTCTCTGGCCTTGCATTGGCAGTCTTTAGTGTCCCAATGAGACTGACGCCTTCCGCCTGTAGACCGAATGATGGGGAAGTGGAATGTGATGAAGACAATGCTTACGTAGAGAGAATCCAATCGGTGTAGGTGAATTGGATGTGATGGAAACTTGGTTTTGTTCTTGTTTAGATTGAGCAACATCTGAAAGGCTTCCATCTTGTCGTGGTTGACGAGTTAGTATCGCCTACACCACCACCACGATCGACGACTGAGCACAACGTTGGAGACCGAAGGTAGGTGGGACATGGCGATCGCACTGTTTACACATCATATTGATCAGGAAGCAGAATGAAGAGGTGTGTGTGTGTGTGTGTGTGCGAGGTGGTAGAGGTTGTCTATCTTCCTTAAGTGTTGTGGGAAGGGTGTGTGTTGTTCACAGAATGGAACTCGAAGTGGACAGTAATGTGGATGCGCTGAAGAAGAGGAAGTGGCATAGGTAGGAGGTAACCTATTGGTAAAGTAGTAGTGAACCAAGAGGTAAATGATGTTGATGTTGATGTTGTTGTTGATGATGTTGTTGTGTGATTTGAAGTAGAAAGATGACGTCTCCCATCACCACCGGGACGAAGTCTCGAGTGAAGCTGTACGTGGGCGGGTTACAGCCGAAGCACACGGAGGGTCAATTGAGACAACACTTTGCTCAGTTTGGTAGCGTCACGGAGTGCTGCATTGCACGGGACTACAATACAGACGAATCGAAGGGCTTTGGCTTTGTGACGTTCCAAGAGGTGGAAGCCGCCTCTCGCGCACGAGCTGCATGCTCACACCTACTCGGTGATGACATCGTGTATGTGAGACCCTTCAAGCTGAGGACGAAGAAGGAGAGGCAGGCGGAGGAGGCGGCCGTCTCATGCTCATCTGTCAAGTGAGTTGGTTTCTTACGCAGACTGAAGATATGGCTGGTTTCGCTCCTAACACCGAACTGTGCTAACTGCGAGGGTGGTTTGTACTATGCAGTGTGTTACGAATGCTGACGACACAGGGGAAGAGGAAGAGCTGCAGAGTTGAAATCAATGCAATCCTTAAGTGGTTTTTATCCTCGGCATGTATGTAGGTTGATTGTGTTTGCATTGAGTTAGGCAAATGATCAAGTCTGTCTGTCGGCTGAAGTGGACGGAGAAGGATGAAGAAGGGGTGGTTGGATGGTGTTGCACAGACACAGTGCCAACTCTGTAGCACCGTACTGAATGGATCGTTGCGCTGCCTGATTACTTGACCAAGTTGTAGGTTGGTTAGTGATGAGGAGTTGGGTTGGCTGATGTATGCGTGGAGGGGCATAAGTTAGGTAGGGATGAAGGCCTTTTGTCAAACTGTTGTGTAGTGGTAGTGTTTTTTTTTTAGGAATGAGGCTGAGAGGGTGGCGGACAAAGACGAAGGTGGTGGGACAGATGTTAGACGGAAAGCGAAGAAGGAGTTGCGTCTGTTTGTGCGTTATCGGAATCTTTCGACTTCGCAGCAGGACTTGAAGGAGTACTTTTCTCGATACGGCAATGTTGGAAGTGTTGTTTTGATGCGGGAACGTGAGAGTAAAATGCCACGAGGCACTGCCTTTGTAGAGATGAGCACACCACAAGAAGTGGAGGCAGTTCTCGAGGCGCGCCCTCACCAAGTGGGTGGGGAAAGCATGGTGGTGCGACCAGCATATCCACGAACCCCGAGGTGAGTTGTGTGGTCGTTGCAGCACTATGGGGTGTGTTGTAGTGAATGTAAGCGCTTTGTTGACCCATTTGTAGGAAAGCGGCGCCTTCCAATGCCGTCAACCCTGTTCATCAGTTGTTTGTTTATGATTTTCCACCTCAAGTAACGAAAAAGAGCATCGAGGGATTTTTCAGCGAATTCGGTACTGTGTCTAAGGTGAAGATGAGAAGGAAGAAGCACAGAGCTACTGTGACATTCTGCACTGCAGAGGCACTTGAGAAGGCAATGGCAGCGGATCCTCCTTGCATCGAAGGTGTGCATCTTCGCGTTTCGTTGCCTGGTGTTCTTGGACGGAGGTATGGAAGTGATCATTGGTTCACTTGTTTGGTGGACCTTTCTGATTAGAGTGAGGATCTTGTCTGTTCTACGAGACAGGCATGAGTGTTATTGGATGAATCCTGTAAAAATAACATATTTCTCTCAGATTAGAGTGTTTGCATTAACGGATTGAGTGAACGGCTTGGCGTAGTCTCTTCTCTTCGTGTGATTGGTTTTTGTCAGTGAGAATATGAATAGGCAACTTTGTAAGTGTCTTCTTTTGTACTCAGTTTGCGCGAAAAAGTGAAAGTGGTGAGCACTTCTCCTCATGACGATGGCTGTGTTGTCTCCGTCACGGACAGTAGTGGTTCGAGGCAGGACAACATTGGAACAGAGCCGGAGTGCGCAGACGAAGTCGAGGCAAGGTAAGTTTGTGCACCTTTTGATCGGCAACAGGGATGCGGTGATAGGTTCGTTGAGCTGTGTGTTGAGGTGGTCGGTGTGTGTGTGTGTGTGTGATTTGGGAAGCGCGACCTCTAACCAACTTAGTACATATCGGCACTACACCCACTCTTAAAGGATTGGATGGGTGAGAAAGAGAGTCTGTGAAGTGCATTTGAAGTGTATCTCGAGTAGTATGTTGATTGTAATCCCCTTTAGACTTTTTGAAAGGCCCTTTTAGTGTTTCTTGATCTTTGGAAATAGTTGGACCCTTTCCGACGCTGAGGCAGAGGCGATCGGTTGGGTGTAGTGCAAATCAACGAATTAATGGAGTCTACTATCATTTAGCTTCTCCATGTCCCAGTCTATTTGGCAACATTTAGTGGCTTAATTCCTTATTGTGGCTTGTGCCACCCCTGGGTGAAGACGAATGATTAACAACGTGTCAAATGTTTACCTTTGCACGCAGTTTGAATGACACAGAGAACATGGAAAGGAGTTTTCCACAAGACGGAGGCTTGATGGGCCCCATCAGTGGCGTTTGTAGTTCTGTGCAGGGCATGCATCAGACTGAGCTGAAAGCGATAAGCAGGCAAGTTTATGAGCCTTGTGTTGTGTTTTGAGGGTGCGGGGAAAATAAAGCGATTTAGATGCTGTGAGTGGATGTGGTGTAATGAGGATGTGGCTTTGAATGCATCTTCTATAGTCGACATGTTAACATACTGGATGTGAAATATGCTTGCAGAGGTTGGAAGGAAAGCTCCTTAGAGTGAAGAAAATGAGAAGAGCACTTTTTTAAATTAAAATCATTAATTCTTCTAGTATATTACTCGTGTTTTATTGTAAACTTCTCTTGGCAATATTTGAGAAAACACTGGCGTTCTTAAGTAGAACATTTGCAAATATGATGAATTATTTATACTCGAACTTTTCCTTGTCCGTCTTACTTGAACGGCTTTTGGTATTTGTATTTTTTGTTTAATTTGTTCTGCACGAGAAAAGGTAAAATGACTTATCCTGTGTCTACTTTTGTACTCAGTTCCGACGACAATGTCAACGTGAATAGTAACCCTCCTCACGATGGTGACATTATTGTCCCCATTGCTGTGATTCGCGGTTCGGACCAGGATAATCGTGGGACACCGTCGGAATGCACAAGCAATGACGCGAAAGAGTGAGTCTTGTGCACCTATTGTTTAGCTAGTAGGATGCAGTGTTAACGAAAGGAAGCCAAATGTTGTGTGTGTGTTCATACGGTGTCGCAAATTCTTTACTTGCAATGCATAAATGCTCCCAAAATCGCGCATTTTCAAAGGAATGCAATCTGTTCTTATCTATGTCAATCGTGTCTGGCGATTAATGTGTTGATAGCAAGGCTCATGACGGCGTTTTTTTATTTCGCCTCTTCCTGAGGCTTGCGTAATCCTGCGGAAGATGTGTAGCTAACGTTTGCAATGTGTGCTGCTGCTTATACGCTTAGTGACATAAAGAAAAGAAATAAGTCATCATCTTTTGCCGGAGACATTCGTAAACCCTACTATCAGAGTTAGATTGCAGCAATTGTATGCCCCATATCTACAATTAACTCCGCGGTATTTTAGACGTCCCAGGGGATGCGTGATACAATGAAGGACTACTAGGACCATCGCTTCCAAGGACTTCTTTGTTAGTATTTTTTTTTTAAAAATACTTTACTGCTTCTGACGGTCTTCGCTTTCTCTACAACGGGTGGAGTTTCAAGTATCCTAAGGTACCTCTAACCTGTCGCGTGATCATGCTTGCAAGCACTTTACTACCCCTTCATTTAGCGTTTTGGCAGTCAGTGAGTGGTGTAGTGAAGGCGCACAACTGTTAGTCATTATGTGCCATCACACTGAAACGACACTTTAATGAAATCAAATGGTTACTGGTTGAACGCAGGTGGAGAAAGTGGCTACTGCAGCTTGTGTTATGCATCACTTGGATTAGTGCATTGGCTGCATTTGCCATCAATGCTGACCTCGATTTACGGATATGCAGGAGTCGGCAATCACTGTGGGTAAATTTTAATTTGCAATTGAATGGACAAGGATTGCGAAAGTTGGACCTGAGTCTGAGAACGTCAATAAGCGAAGTCATTTCCAGATTTGTGGCGATGCTTTGGAGCACCATCTGTGAAAAGAGAATAAGCAGTTATGGAACGAATAGGCGAGCAAATGTGCCGTTGGAAGTGTTCTAGCCAAATTACTAGAATTTAGCACTTTCTATAAAGTCACTTCAAGGTGACGATCCCCTTCCACATATTTGATGAGTGATTGGTGGTAGTGCGATCTAAAATAGGGCGGTTTTACCGAGGAGACCTAAGTTCCACTTATTACACATCAAAAGAATTCTAAGGCGACACTCAGGATGACAGCTGCATCATCGTTATTTTAACGCAAGCTACTGCGGTCTGTCAGGCAAAGAAATAATGACAACACCCTAGTCATGGCATTTTTTAAATGACTAAATCAACTGAAAAAAGACGGAGTGGGATGAGTTGGTAGAGGCGACGAAAAGTAAGAAAAAGGTACATGGAAGAAGGACTGTGAAAACATGGTAGTAAATGGGTGGAGGGGAAAATGGTGGAGATCAGAATTAACAAGGATGAATGCATGTAGGATAATTGCCTTTGGAAAAGGGAACAACTGGCAAAGGAGAATGCAGAGACGGAGGCGCAATAGCAATTATGGCAGGTGAATGAAAAATTTTAGGATTTGGAGAATGATGAAGGAAAAGCAATGGATTAGGGTGGGATGGTGGGAAAGCATAAGGCATAATTAATCAAAAGAGGAAAGAAGGGAAGAAGTAGAGTGATAAAGCTTAAAAATGACAAGAACGCACGGATGATTGAATCAAGAATGTGGAAGAGACAAGGTAACAAAAGAGGCAGACAAGGTGGTCCAAGTGATGGTTGAGCGTAAGGGAATCTAGTCATTACAATGAAGGAAAGGTAAGGAGGGAAAATGGAGTGACGGTGTAGAGGACTAATCGTTCAGAATGCACCAAAGAATGTGCCCAAAGCCAACTCAATAACAGACGTCGGAACCTAAAATCTTTCACCTCAGCTGCTGTGTCATTGCCAGCACGAGTGAAATGCCTTATTCCTCACCCTGTGACAGACAGCAGTTTGGACAATCAAGTGGTTGAAAAGAAGACTGCAGCATGTCTCGCTGTCCCGTCCCTCCCTTCTTTACCGCCTCCTTCTCCACCCCCGTAGGTAATAGTCGACTAAATCCATCAATCGTAAAAAGGCTGCTGACAACCTCCAAACCATTTTGACTTCTTTGTTAAGTGAGGACTACCACGTCATGGCACAATGCTTTCCTATCTAAAAAGATCTCAATGAAGCTGTGACAGCCATCACGACGTTTCTAATCGGAACCTTTAGAGCAGTCCTGTTGGGGATGGAAGTCAATGTTCCATGGGATTTAAAATGAGAGTGTTGCTATGGTTAATGTGTGATGCTGCTTAATGACGAAAAAATGCTATTAGAAACCAGATTGCTCCATCCCTTGTGCCTACTTTCTGGTTGTTTTCTTTTGGTGAACTGTATGACTGATCAGTTGTTGATCTCATCGTTGCTATGGCGGCCGTAAGAGAGTTCGCAAACTTTGTGAAAAGCAATCCACCCAGTATCTATCAGCGCATATTTCTCCAGCTGTCGTTCTCCACCGTTTTAAAGTAACCAGATTGTTCTCTTAAAATCCGTTAACAAATTGTTTCATTTTCATCTCAGAGAGGAAATTCACTGGATAACTTAAAAAATTTGGCATCTCGGAGAAAAACGTCGGTTCTAAAGACAGGAATTCCATTTAATTTGAGAGAGCCACCCATCTCGTAGTCACTTAGTTTCCTCTTCAGTGGTTGCATGTAGAGATGGTGGGAAAATTGGCATGGTTTTGCTGCAGCTTTAACTTGTGGAGCACAGTAAAATGCACAGAGCGATGCGCAGTGACCCACGTTGGGCTGCATTTCACAAAACCATCATAATTGAAACCTCAAAAAGATAGGCAGGTACCTTGGCTAATCCCACATCCCATAGAAGTAAAGTTCTTAGCATGCTCGTTCTCTATTCGGCAGCGATGACAAAAGTTTTCGAGGGTTCTACCTCCATTGCTTGGCCTTTGTCATGGCAGACAGCGGCATGGACATATTTGACTGCCTCACGTCCACCTCTGTCTATTGCGGATCAGCACATCAGACACTTTGCGAAATGATGATCAAGGCCTTAAAGGAAACCCTTGCTTGCTCATTAAAAGTAGAAGTAAAAGTCACCACAAATTGAAAACTTTTTTATTTTGCCCATTCTCGTCCAATAAGTCAGGCCTTGTGCACTGCCCAACACTTCAATCGTGTAAGGCTGCGTTTTCAAGAGCAAAATTTAACCTCCCATGAAAATCCTGACCCGGATTTCTAGCCACTTTAAAACACTCCAGTTCGTCAAAGGAAGGAATGGTTGATGAGCTAATCGGGCAAAAGGATTTGTGTCAAAAGTCACCAGTCTTCCTTTGCTCAGTTAATCGTTGCTTCGGTGATGGCTTGTGGCCCTAAGACGCACCGTAACAATATCGCCACCCTTCGAGACGCCCCATTAGCCGACCCACCTTAGAAATCTGCAAGGTAAGTGAATACCGCAAGGTCACCAATCTCAAAATGATCTCTCACGATTAAAGGCACTAACTAAGTTAATTGCACATCTCTACCTACGACGTCAAACAAGTTCCACACTGTCGAAGAACGTTGATGTGTGCATAGGAACATTTTGAGACAGCGAAAGTAGAATGATGAATTAGGTCGCAACTTGAACCACCGATTTTTACGCATATTTTGGTCTCATAGCCTTGGTGCATACGACACATTACACTAACGAAAAGCACTTTACTTTCTTCACAGCTTTCCCGCAACGCAGCAACCAGCTACTACCAGTAATTCAATCAGCTTCAAGTGGTCATCAGGGCCCACCAACAGCATGTGATAGCCCACACTAATGCGTCATTCACAATTCTCCATTGTCACTGCTCTTCTGTTGCCATTACGGATATGCGAGCCGCCTCCATCACTGTTGGCACTCCCAACTGTCTAGCAACGACCGTCAGTGCAGTGGACTCCACAAGTAGTCCATTGGTCAGTTTGCCGTAATAATATACTCGACATGACGTCCTACTGCCAAAATTACCACTGAAGTACAAACAGAATGAAAACACCAACTCACAGCAAATCAAGACTTGCGTCACCTTCCACGGGATGGCATGAATCGTGTGTGGAAGTGAGTGGCGCCATGCTCGACACCGGAAGGTGCGTGAGTGTTGGTGATGTGTCCATCGACCGGAACCGTATCTATATCCACAAGGCACATCTATTCAAGGCTTAAGTCATGACTTAAAAAGTTGGACGAAAGCGCACGAAATGTACCTCGCACTCTGCTGTGGCGTTGAAGGGACCAGACAATTCACGAATTGGCAGGATTTCGCCATCCCTCCTGCACCAGTGCCTATTCTTATACCCTTCATTCTGATGCATGCTGGAAATACCCAATTTCACATCCCACACTGCGAGGTTGCAAAATGACTCACATGTTGAGTGCACTTTTCCTGCACCAGCCCACTAATACTCGCGGGCACTTCTCAAATCAATAAAAACAAGCGTCTCGCACATTCGCTATCTAATTAAGCTATTTCATGTCTCGTACCGTTTGCGTGAAATCACGTCAGCTAGAAAAAAAAAATCGAAAGTACAAAAGAAGCTTTCAATTTGGCTCTGGCATTTACTAAAAGAGATGACGTGAAGGATGTAACAATGAAAAGATAAAGCGCTGCTACACAACGCACTTTGTACTACGCATTTCGAATCATGATAATCGAGCAAGATGCGAAAACATACACCATGGGAAAAGTGGGGAGCCCCTGTCACTGCGATTCGATTCGGCACTCGGTGACACTTTGGAGAGCGCGGTGTTTGATCTGCGTGCGATCGCTAGCAAAGCACTGGACGCCGCTACGACAAAAGTGGAGGTGGCGGATTTGGCTGGCTTCGAGATTACAGACGGGCTGGTGCGCCGTATCAGCAACCTTTTGAATGAGGTGGGTATGAAACAAGATGCCCACAAATCGCTGAAAGGGATTAGAGTGAGTGGTGAGAGATGCTAAACTGAGTATTGCAAATTATCTTACCTCTCTTTCCCAATTATCTGTCTCCTATCTTTCCTCTATCAGATCGAATTGGGAAGGTAGGTCATAATTTGTGTATGCACGGATACGGGTGAATATGTGGAGACGCAACCGATTAAAACAGATTGCCGAATAGGGCACTCATTACGTTGGTGATGACGCTTGAAATTTGAACCAGAGATGAAGGTGTGAATTGACTGATGAGGGTTGCGTAATTTAATGCATGAAATTGCTGGGCAACCACCTCCACTGGTGAACACTTGATTGTTTCCTCCTTAAGATTTGCCAACAGTTAAACGACTTCAGTCTTGTCGTATGTGATAAATTGGTGCCGATTCCGCAACTTAGACGACTCTCTCCTCGGTGCAGCATTGGAAAGGATAGATAGGTGCGACATTGATGACTGGACGTCTTTACGTATGTCGTTATGGAGCAGAAAGTTTTGGTATATAAAGCAATGTGAATCTCCTGTGCCCTTGTATGATTATCGAAATGGGGTGAGTAAGCCGCAGTATAGGAGCGAAGAAGGAAGATGATGCGAAAGAAGATCGGAAGAGTTTGGTGATGAGGAGGTAGAGTAGGTGGGTAGAGTAGGCAAAGTTAGTGCAGGCGCAGACTAGGAGATGACTGATTTTGTTGCGTGCTTCGAAGCAGGAACGTTCCTTCGTCTGTCGCCACCACGACGACGTCTCGAGTGAAGCTGTACTTGGTCGGGTTGCAACCAGAGCACACAGAGTCTCAGTTGAAACGACACTTTGCCCAGTATGGTACCGTCACCGATTGCTGCATCGCGCGGGATTGAGATACAGAAGAGTGGAAGGGCTTTGATTTCATGACTTTCGAGGAGGAGGCACAAGCTACTCTTGCGCTGAATAGCTGTCCGCACTTCATCGAGGGTAATTTTGTGCATATGAAACCCTTCAAATCGAAGACGAATAAGTGAGACGAGGTAAAAATGTCGATTGTTTCCTTCTCTGCCATGCAGGTTGGTACTAAACTCAAGCGGAGGACTCGAGGAGTATTTTCTGAGTCTGCATTGTTCCATGGTTTGTTTTCAACGGTATCGCATCTTTATGCTGCGTATGCATGGGGACCGTATTCTGTGCTGTCTGCCTTTACTGATGATGGCATAGAGCCGTAGAGTAGTTTTAAGAGGCTTTTTTCTCAAGGTTACATGAATTTATGCAGTTTAACGGATATGGCAGTGAGTTAAGCTAATGACCATGTCTGTTTTTTGAAGTAAGGTGTAGAAGTTAAATGAAATGGTTAAGAAAAAGAGCTCTTTAATATGTGGAGGCAGAGGATAAAGATCACACAGGTGAATGGATTTTCCTTCATTCAATATCTATAATTCGTGACTACACCGGATAAGAGTGCAGAAATGGTTGTACTGGTCATTTCTTTAGGCCACGGATATAGTGGTTGTGGTTCTGGGACAATTTTGGAAGTAATTCATTGTCCGGAATACCGTTAGTTCTGCGTCCATGTGTTGACGGCTTCTGGGCGCTAAATCATGAGTTAAGAGCTATGGGGTCTGACCTGTAGTGCAGTAATCACTTTTTAGAACTGAAGACAAGAAGGCGAAAAATAAAGGTGATGTTATTGACAATGGTGATAAGAGAAATTCAAACGAGTTGCGCTTATTTGTCGGCAATCGGAACCCTTCGACTACGCAGCAGGCCTTGAAGAAGTACTTCTCTCGCTACGGCAACGTTACAGGCATTGACGTGGTTCTAGAACGTGAGAGTGGAGGGCCACGAGGCGCTGCCTTCGTTAATTTGATCACACCACGGGAAGTGGAGGTCGTTCGCAGGGCAGGTCCTCATCAGTTGAGTGAGAAGAGCACCGCTTTGTGACTTGCATTTTTGCAATCTGCGAAGTGGGTCTCACAACCATTGAAGCACTCTGAGGTTTGTTTTAGTGGATTTCACTGCTTGGCCTCCTCATTTGCAGAGAAGCTGCGACTTCTAGTGCTGCCAAAACTGGTCAAGTGGTGGCTGTTAACAGCCTTCCGTCTTTTGAGTGAGGATGATATTCAATTTCTCTTCTCCAGATTCGGTGTCATCGCCAACGCGAGAGTGGATGAAGAAGTTGGAAAAGCATTTATTGAGTTCTCCGCTGCACAGGCGGTTGATAATTTGAGGAAAAAGAAATTCAATCACATTATCGAACTTGTGGAATAAATTTGGATTTTTGACTCGCAGACGTTCAGTAGATGTGATTACGTGTTTTGCACAACGTATTGTTTTTTTGTGCCTCTCATGGTAATCAGGTTAAATCGGTGTTTCACGATGTCAATCATTGCATCAACGTAATTGGTCTAGGAAGGCGATGTGTAAATGGTCAACTAGATATGCTTGCTTGTGGGTGATTAATTTGTCGCTGATGACCTTGCAATGCCCAATCACAAAGCAAACTGAGCATTTTTAGCTCTTAATGTGACGGATACAAACGTGGGCGCGAATGACGGGTCATTTTTAGTTTATTTCAGCAGGAAGTTTATGAGTTAGCATCACACTATTTCGTGTAATGTGCTTTTCTTCTTCCTCATTTGCTTCCAACACTCATTTATAAATTGATCAAAACCATTAGTTTGCTTGGCTTGATTTGATGCTGGCACTCGGTCGCGTTCTAGTTGGCTTTTGGCTTTGGTGTCGTAAAGGCGACGAGTCAGTGATCTTGCCACGCTTTATGGTCTAATATCTTGTTTGTCTCTTGGTGTGGAGGATTGACTACAACAACAACAGATTTCAATAAGTTCCAACTTGTCTATTTGTTTTTGCAGGTAGGTGTGACTTATTTAATCTTGATGGGAAAATTCCAAATCACCCAATGGAGTTACTTTTAATGCTTCCTCATGATCCCCGCCCCTCTGGAAGCGATGCCAATTCGCTGCTGTTGTAGAAAACGTCATCAAATCGATAGTCAGGAATGTCACTTGACTAAACCACACTGTTACAACTTGAAGACTCCCTACCCGTCCCGTTTATGCTTCGAGCATCCTGGCATCGCAAATTGTATAAAGAGGGAGCAATGAAACTGGCGCACGAGTTGTCCGTCACGAATCAGCACAGGCACCAAGAACGTCCCGGAAAACTAGTGAACGGAAGGGATAGCTATGAAAACTGTCCCAAACATCTACTGATTTTTCACCTCCGTCCTCCTATTCGCCCACTAGCTAACGAAAGTTAAGCGGTCCAAGGAACGTTGAGACAAAGCGACGACGGACTACATTTTTGAGAACTTGCATCAACCAATCCCACCGAAGAGAGGAAGTCGAATGCGCCAATAAGACGATATAAATAGCTTGCTGAAAAGGCTTGTATAAAACTGAGTGCATGAGTATGTGCATGTGCAAATGCTAGTCAGATATGGGTCTTTTGTACCAGAATCGCGCGCGATTGTCGTCGCTGCAGGAGAGGAAGGCCGCTGTAGTTGGTGAATGCACGAAGCACCGGATTGGGCCGTTGTGACCTATAAAACGTGTAAAGTGGGTAAGGAAGCTCCCAGCTAACACTAGATATGCCCCATCTCGGGACGATAACGCAACAATAGCCTTTCATGTCAGTCGAAAGGGGAACTTAGCCCCTCAATGATTGCACTCTATTGCATTAAAGATAAATGGATAAAGATCGGGTTTATCAGATTCGTTTAAATAACATTTTGAAAAAATTCGAGGAATGTTGGAGCCTGAACGTGTTACCAAACCGAAAAATGCTACTTACTAAGTGGCAGTAGACGTTGACGATCAGCATTGCGCGAATCCCAACAGCACAGGCTTTTTGTCACCTCGTCCGGGAAAAGGACTGCAACATGAGGGAAAATTTGTGATTGTTTTTTGTAGACTACGCTTTCTTAAGAGAAAATGAAGTGGTTCTTGTGAGAGGCTATAAAATAATGAACTAAGATTGGATGTCGTACAATCGGTGGGGACTTACTTTTGATAAAAGCAGAAACAACTGGAAATCAATAAGCAAAGTGATCTAAAGACAGAGCGGATAAAACCATGCAAAGGCCCCATAAATAGACTTTGATGGGCTTTGAATCAATCAGGTGGGTGATACACCTTGACCATCAGAAAGCATTCCCATTAATGCTCAACATATATTCAGATTAGGCGTTATTCAAATCGAAAGCTCATCTTCCTCATTCAGACGAAAAAAGTGGCGATGCAAGAACTGCGCCGCCTTATCAACAAAGACGGGGAAACTGCACAGCGATAAAGCAAAAAAGAAAAGAGAAGGTGAGGGGCGATCAGACTCACCGTAATCCTCGGTATGGTTAAACACAGCGTTGGAGCGATGCGTATGCAGTCCCAAAGTCCCAGCACCGGTGTAGCTGATGAGACAACGACTCGTCGAGAGCTCCCACAGTTTCACCACGCTGTCCTTCCCCGATGTCAGCACATACTAGGATAAAATAGAACAGAACATTATGACCATTGAGCTGGTTCCTTCACCCCCTTCCTTATCAAGGTTACGTACATAAAAAAGCTGCCTATTTGCCAAAGCTGATAAGCATCTATTGAAAAGCGATATTTCTCGTATGCATTTATACCTCATATGGAGCCTCTGTGGTCTTATCTGCTGTCGGAGTGGCCTAACAACAGCATCCTCAGCAATGATGCACGGCCTACATTTTCGAAAACCCAACGACGCCCTCATGGACGACCAGATGCGTGGATATGCACAGCATTCGGCTCGAGACAGTGCCAGCTTTAATGCGCCCCAATTTGTAGTTCTAGGCAATGATCTTCAAAGCAGCGGTATGAGCTTTCAACGGATCGAGAGAATGTCACATGAAATTGATATCGTATGCATGTTAACCCAGCAATTTGCGCCTCAGCTCGAGGAAACTACAAGCCTCCTTCAGGAGAAGCTACTACAAAAGGCGGATACCATAAACAGAGAAGAACGCCTCGTAGAAACATTCAAACCTTAGCACTACTTCCTGAACCAATAACACCTTCATGGATTTCGCCTTGCAAGTGACCAAATATTCCGCACTACCCAAAAAAGCAGCAAAATTCATACCTAATGTTTAGTGATACTTTTGTGCATCCCAAATCCCACAAAAAGGTCAAAAATCACTAAATGATTTCGCACCGAACAATTTACTAAATTGCTTCCATCAGTTTTATTTAGCAAGCCAAAAAAGCAATGCCGATTGGGCCGGACACCATCAGCCCAATCAAACAATAAAAGTGCAACTATCATACTACCAAGCAATAAGCTTTTGATCTATGAAGATAAACTCTCGATCGGAAGGTGGAAATTTCACATACCTTCGAGTTACGCGAGAAAACTGCCGAACACACAGGCAAGCCATCGTGTGCCGCCTCGAAGGTAGAGACACAGCGTCCTGAGACACCGTCCCAAATCTTGAAGCTGCCATCGACTGAAGAGGTGACAAAGTAATTTGCATTGGGTGCCCATCTTGCCATTGTCACCGCTCCATTGTGCTGATCCTCTGGCACCGCTGACACGAAGCACTGACAGGTGTTCACGCTGTAAATACGCACTACAAAAGAAAGTTATCAATGTCATCATCGGTGGTGAAGCATAGGTGTCAAGAAATATTATTTTAGGTCCATCCACCCATCTAGCATTTATCTCCCCAGGATCCACAGGTCAGTACAATTACAGATATTCCAGCGGCACTGACCCCAGGCACATAGATCCCGAGGATGCTGCACTTGTGGACAAATAGATGGGTGGACGAATAAATTATCGCCGACAGTCGCTGAATTAATGAGCCGCAAAAGTGAAAATAAACCACCACCTACGAGTCTTGTGATGGGTGCCAACGAGGAGGTAGTTGCCGGAGGGATGAAAGTGAAGGGTTTTTATAGGTGACGCTTCTGGAATACTGCGTTGCGCCTTCTTTACGGAGGGATTGGAGAAGTCGAAGAACTTAATAGTGTAGTCTTTGCTTCCACTGACCAAAATCTGCTGTGACGCGTCTGGATGGAAATCCACGCAGGTGACTTCCTGTTCAGCAACAGCAACAATGGAATGAAGTGGTGCGGAAGGGAACTTGAGGAGAAAAAGAAAAAAGGAAATGGTTCTCAGTTTAGCTACTAATTGTGTGCAGCTCCGTTCATAGAACCGTTCCAACTTCCAGATCGATTCCACTGACCACTTGGACTTACGCATCAAAGACTTCTTCTAGTGGATCTCCCACGATCTAAAAAAGCTAGAGAGGATAAGCAGCACTTATTTCTCCCACTTTCCACTTTTAGACCTATCAGACACGAGGCTCAGATATGGTCGGTGCAAAAGGGAGGAGAATTTAAAAAAATTACCGCAGTATGATCGTAGAGAGTTCGAATGACAGGATGGGCTTCCATCTGTTGCTGCGGCGTTTCTTGAGCCGAGTGTTCCGGTCCAGAATTGCCTTTTGCCAGCATTCTTTCAACATCCAAAATCTGCGAGATGGATTCAACCAATCAGAAGAACATTGAAAAGGATAACTTCATGAGCGCACAACGAAATATTACCTTAATCGATGAGTCATGAGAACCAGTGGCAATGAGTTGACCTGTAAGATAAGATAACTATACACTGGAGAAAAACTAAAAGGTTTTGAATAAAGCCGCTAAACCTGTGCTATTAAACGCAGCCGCTCTGCAAGCCGCTTTGTGTGCGGTGACATAGCACGTTTCGTATAGCGCAGCTTCGGGAGCCATGGTAGAACCTAGGTAAAGATGTGCCCATAAAGAAAATGAAGACCAAGACAGGCACCAAAGTAAGGATAATGATCAACCGTACTTTCGCTTTCAATTTCCAGATCAATGCCAGTGCCTGGGGCAATGTTGTCACCTTCGAGTGCAACCGACCGATCTTGTTCATCTGGACAACAAAAATCCAGATACCACATTCAAAGACAGTCACAAAAATGCAAAAAAGGCGTCTGGCCATCTTTATAATGGATAACATGCTAGAAAATCACCTAACGATATCAAAAAAGGCAAAGACTACAACATTAACTTCGAATATGGGATGTAAATGAGATAATACCATCCGCAATAGAGAGACCAAGCTTTACTAATTTCAGGAGTCGTGCCGATGGACCACATGAAACAGATGGGGTTACTTCGTTCATAAGGTTAATCGCAATCGCCTGATAGCCGTCGTGAAAAAGTTGGCTAAGAAGACCAAAGTAAGAAAAATGCATAATTAAACCTAATTATAAGCCGATAGAGCACATCACGTTCTCTTAGAGACATGCTAAGCTCAAAAAAGTGGGCTAGAGTTGATATATCTCCTAACCAATCAGTTTACTAAAGGTATGATTTCTTTATTTCCTATTATGCACACGATGATGATTGAAAATAAGAAGAACTAACATGATAAAAATTTAGCCAATAATCTGGACTCACAGCAATAGCACACTGCCCAAAAACTTATTTGCATAGTGTACTAAGGCAATGGTAGTAGTTTATTTGCCTTTTAAACTGGCAGGTAACAAAACCATTGTCGAATTGCTATTACTCAGACAATAACTTCTATTTACAAATTTTAAAACGAAAATGCGTTTAGTCTTAGCCATATACCAGTTTGATACGTTAACAGCTTCTTTAGATTCCGGTTCCTGTTGAAGGAAATGTGATGCAGCGTCCCGAGACTCCTCCAAAGACAAAAAAACGCAAAATGTACAAGCAGAACACATGCTTAATAGACAGAGGAAATGATGCTGCCGACATGGCCCAGGGGCCAGCCCACCCAGCTTGGGCAATATGACCACCTCTGTCATCGAGACCGAAACCGGCAGTCCAAACAAACAAACAAACGAACAAAGCATTCCATTTGGTATGCCGCTGTAACTTCGCCGGGTGGGCTGGCCTCTGGTCTACCCCGATAACCCAGATCCTTTCCGTGCGTTGGGAATATACATTCTGCCCCAGGACTATGTGTAGCATCTCGAGGCTCCCTTGAAAGAAAAAGAAGGCGGAATGCTAAGGTAGAATATATATATATATATATTCACCGGACAGAGGGAAAAAGACTAATGGCATGGCCTGGAGGCCAGCCCACGCAGCTAGAGCAATACGGTCACCTCTGTCGACCTTGGCAGAAACCAGCAGTTCTAACAAACAAAGCACTACACTATGCATTCTTCAGTCGTCTTGAAAATCTCGTGAGGTTGCATTAGCGTTCCGAATCTTACGTAGTATAAAACGTTGACTACCGAAAAAATTGAATAATTAAGGTCAACGTTCTCTCAAATGTGAATGGTGTCTTGGCAAAGTGCATTTGTTTCTTTGCTGCCTTTCGGTGCCACAGATCTTAACAAAAATCACTCCAAATCAGTGTGCCTCAGCGGAGCACAGCCAAACCTCTCAATTAGTCATGTGGAAGCCCATGGCCTGGATCGAGTGCCATGTTTCAGGATTGGCCTGCATCCCGAAGTTTTCAAAACGCTGCTTAGAGAAGAAATACTTTATTTATTTAAGGTAACAGCTTTTGACTTTGATTTTTCCCGATTTTACTTCAGCAATTAAAAATATTAACACTCCAGACCTGTTCATTCTTTGCTTTTTTGCTTACGTTTTAAAAACGAAAGCCTTTGTTTACAAAGTAGTAGCAATTGCGTTAACATGTAGGAATAATTACAGACTCTTGCGCATCACAGACTCATGTTGTTCCCTCAACTAGTTGGTTATTACTTTTGCATTTCCGGCAACTTAGTTTAGAATAAGGAGTATTTTCTTCCTCGATAGGATGAACATTTCCAATAAACATTTATTGCTCGTAGCGCCAAAATAAATAGTCCAGCCCGCATTATGACCTTGAGTTATCATACCGAATTGGGTTAATCATGCTTCAGCACGGTAATTATTGGTTTACGCTGACTGTATGTTGATTAGTTTTTCGCTCATTGTGAACTAAATATGACGCTTGATGACGAAGAAGAATTTTCACCTGAGATTCTAAATCAATTTGACCTTGTTTGTACTCAATTCGCAACAGATTGCGCTCCTGAAGGTTTTATTAGTTTGTCACAATTGGCATGTCTATAGTTTGTAATGGTAGCCATCCTAGTAATCACCCGAACCCCATCGTCCAGAATCAGGAAGACAGTCGCTTATCCAACTCACAGCAATCTAAGCCTCGTGGTTCTGTTATCAGACTATCTCGACGAACCACTTTTGGCAGGATTTGCTCGTGGACACCTACACAACCCCCCAGCGAGTATGTGCACATGAATTTGCCACCTTTTATCTAGTATTTTTTTTCGAATGGCTTAATTGGGTTTTTCGTTTTATCATAGTTCCACCGGTGAATCGTGCAAAATCGAGATTGAGCGTTTGAAACGTGAGGTTCGTCCCAGCCTCTCTGATTTTCCTCCGCTTCTGTCGTTTAGTTATGAATGTCTTCACTTCATAGGTGGGGGCTCTTCGCGAGGAATTATATGTGAAAGTTGGTGAATTGGCATCTCTCAAAGAGGCCTCCAGCCGCAGCACCAACGCTCGATTGGAGGTTATTCGGAAATTGGAAGCACAGTTGGCCTCAGAAAGGGCAGAAAGCACCAAAGCCATTGCGGCACTGAATAGTCAGTTGGCTTTTAGGGAAGCCGACTATCAATTGGTGTCCGCTGAACTGACACAAGCCAAAATGATGCAATCTTGTCAGAGCCTTCTAGAAGATGAGCCGTCTACATCTTTCTCCCAAGGTACATTTTAGCGTTTACCTTATTTAATCTAGAGCAAGTGAATTTGTTGAGCACAACTTCTCCCCTACACGCGAGGCTGGATTACCCACCTAGTTGCAAAAGGTCCTGTTTTTTAAGAATCCATTTAGAGCGCACCGTTAAGGCTAATTGATTTCAAAATGTGCAGAATGTACATTGATTGAGGAAAACCCTGATTATTTTCACGATGGGCCGTCAGGACTACACTCGAATCGCTTCCCTCTTCTCTCTCAAGCTAGCAGATGCACCGATAAGTATTCTGTTAGGCTGTTCAATTCGACTAACTTTTACCGTATGAGTCATGATTGAATGAGCTTTGAACGACCACAGTCCTCCTACCCTAAGCTAATCATTTCGTTAAAACCATTCAAAATAAAATATTTAGCGTTGCCTGTGCCTTTCTGGTGTAATGGAGCCGTCCATTCCCTAGGTGGGGACCCTCGAGGTGCCAATGGAAAAGAGCACGCATTATAGGCTGTAAAATGTGTATTGAAAAAATATTCGCTAATCAGACAGAGCCGCTGTAGTGCGTCCCGCGTGTACTTCTCAAAATGAAAAGTGTTTGTGTAGGCTTCGGTTAGATGTTCCATGGGCTTGCTGGATGGCCATGCTGAATGATCACCAAGATCTTGCGTCCGAATCGAATTGCCATGGCCGTGAACGTCACCGACACTGGGCCCTGAGATTTCATCGCCATAACGTGACAATATTTTTTTGAACGAGTGAATATCTGTGGGTTCTGCTCCTTTGCTAGAGAGAAGCTATGTCTAACCCTGCATGCACGCAATCCCAATCCATCATGCCATACTTGCTAGTGTTGTATAGACTGATTCGCAACGCATGCGCCGGTTATTAGTGTTACGTAGTCTATTTGTCGCTAGACTTGTCGGTGGCACAGTGGAATTCCTTTTTATACGTTAGAAGTAGAAGTTCTGTTTTGACTCAAACATTCTTTGCATTATCACAGGTGGAGATTATGATCAATCTTTCACTGATTCCGTTTTCTCTTTTCCAGTTGCTGGTAATGTTTCACCTGCCTCAGCCTTGCTTACTTCAATAGCAGAGGGTGTGGATGCCAGACTAGTCAAGCGTGGTAGGTGTTTCCCTCGATCTGTTTCACCTTTGACGACTCGAGTAACACCATCTAAACGTCCGCGCCTCTGGAATGACGAGCTTGTCTGCGGAACTAGCCCTGACAGTAATGCAAGTGGTACCACTTCGAACTCCCCCTCGCCTACGATTAGACGCCAAAGCGGAGTCAAAGTCAGATCGCTCCGACCGTTTCTCAAGCTTCCTCCTCTCGATTTGGCAGAGGAAGCGCAAAATCCTCCCACCCCCTGCAAGAAACTTTCGTCGACAGACGTAATGGCAGATGATTTGGTGGCACCCACACCACCACCACCACCACCGCCACCGCCTTCTCCACCACAGAAGCTGCGTTTTCGTCTGCGAAATGGAGATGGATCCCAAAAAAGTTCGGATCTCTGTCAGGTATTGGGGAGGCTGACGTTACTTTCGAGGGAAACTAGATGTCTTCCCCGGGATCCGAAGTTGCCGGGGTACGTAAGTCGTACAGTACTTTGTGAGAAGCTTCTTTACCATAGGCAATCGACGTCTCAGCCTACTAAACCGAGGTTATTTGACATATAGGAGTCCTGAGATATTATTGGTATACTTCACATCATCGATGTGATAGCTAAATCTTGGGGGATCGGAGGATACCACGTTGTTAACTCCAAAATCCTTTTGCATCTCGGCCTCGAGCATCGCGAGACGACTTTAGAATTTGCGCAGAACTTCACTTGCTCTCTGATAATTCGTTTGTCGTGGTTCGAGGCAATATCTCCTTACATATGAATGAGTTGCTTTTTGTAGGAACGCTCGCCCAAAAACCAATTCTTCTTAAATAAACCACAACATAAAGTAGCATTTTGGGGTGACACTCCCGAGCCTTCCTCGCCTTCTCACTTTGAAGTTGTTTTGACGTTGCTCTGTCACCTATTTAGGCCATTCTCGACTTCTTGAAATTGGGGCGGTGATTTGTCCATCACGAAGGCTTCATTTTTGTGGTCTCCAGCCTCACTCGATACTGGAGTGCCAGTAAAAGATGGCTCCGGTTTCATTAGCTCACAACAGATATTTCCCTTCTGTAACATTGTAAAGAGAATCCCACATGTGTGAAATCGGACTTAGGACGCTTTGAGACGGAGCTTTTCGCCGTTGTCACTTCTTTCTGAGATAATTGTTAGGAAAGGGATGTAGCGTCGCTGGAAAATATTTGTCCAGTTTTTTTCACCCATCAAAATTCAAAAAGAAAACGAAAATGAAATATCACAGTGTTTATCTAGTTGCGCTCTTTGCTAGCCACATCTTAAAGAACAAAACAGGAAATTGTGATGTTGAACTCACAATGCTACTTACCCGCTTAGTAAGTAGTGTAATTTTCGTCCTTGTGCAAAACAAATCTTCGACTCTAGGCAGATCGAAACGCTAAAGGCCTTTAAACAAGCACTGTTTATTGTTTGCTCGAATAGATTTTACTGTCTGCGTCCCTTTTTTGCCGTGCATAAAAAAAGCTATACATGAGCCTGTTTACATCCGAGAACACGGCTAAAAGCCTTATTTTTTGTACACTTCACTGTCTAGTTCTTAGGTGCTATCGAGACAGTGTTCTACAAAAACTGAAGCAAAAAACCAAAAGAACCTCTGCCGAAGAAAATTGTAGCGCGATTGAGTGGTAAATCTCATTTAATGCAAATTTGACCTCACGCTATTGGCAGTCGTTGTTTCACAACTTCTAGCATTCAAGAGGTCAGCCTGCAAGGCTTTTATGCTTTTATAAAATTCAACTAGGCTCTTCTGTTTGACGAAAATCACTTTTCTAATAGCCCAAGTTTTATATCCTTAGCTGCCATAGCAACGTGAGACATTGCTAACGTGTTAGAGCTTCCGTCAGTCTAAATGTGGACTAGGCAAATCCCTCATATTGACAGGGCATGCTTGGGGAGCGTTCAGATCGAGCTGAAATTACGAGTGACACTTGATGGTACAGTAGTGGTAGTGTGCCAGTGAGTAGAACCAAGTGCAGTAATGAATTTCCCCTCAAACAGAGGAGGGTGTTGGGCGCAGTATGGGTGCTCAGCGCTGGAGTATTTGTGTTGCAGTAGCGCCTCAAAGGTGGTTGTCTGCAAATCTGTACATCACTACAGGTTCCAACCCGAAGCAGGGTTAGCGGCCTCGGGATACCGAGTCATTCTTCCATACGCTGTGCTAGGATGGTTCAGTCGCATTGTCTACAGTCTGAAACGTGAAAACCACCGTTTGTCCTCTCGCCCTCCCAATCCCTTGTCCTGGACGCATCATCTACGCGTCATGGCTGTGACAATTCGTTGTCCACTCCACTGTCTGATGAGTAATTGCGCCCTCTGTTGTCGTGGCCTTACCGCCTTAATCTCGTAGTTTGTACTAACGATCGTTTCGTATTTTATGCGGTCTCACAAAAAAGGAAGTTTGCTTGGCGTGAATTGCACCTTTTTGGCTCGAAATTAGCGCATAAACTCTTTCTGGCCTAGTCAGAGGTTTATTGCAGCTATGTTCCCACATGTGTGCTTGTGCGTGCGTATATTCCAAGTGTATCCAATCAAGCAGCAGTTTTGTGTAGTTGTGAACGTTTAATGAAGGATAGGCTTGCAGTCCTAGCCCCCTCAAAACAACAAACGGCGTGGAGTTATAATAAAGTTGTGTGCCAAACCAGCGATTCATCTTTCGTTTTAGAGTAATGTATAGTTGGTAGCTCTTCATCGATCTAAGGTAAAACAGTTCACAGTACATCAATGTCCGCTTTGGGTTGAGGTCGTGCGGTCATGCGTATAGATAGTTTCTGCTTCAGAGCAAACAGCATAAAGAACGTAACCAACTGCAACACGTTCGTGTTTGACGAGACAAAGTCCATCAGCCCATTGTCGTCGTTGAGAAACTTAGTCCACCACCAACTAGTGTCTGGGAAGGCACTAACCAACTCTTTATCTTACATAAAAAGAGGGATATTTCAAAATATTTTCCATTTACTTGACATTGAAGCCAAAATTGACCGATAAGGACACATTTTTCCCCAAAAAACGCCAAGTTATCTTGTTCCCCTAAATTTGACATTTAGAAACCAAAAAACATCTAATTAAGAACAATGAAAGTATGGGAAAAGCACTCAATTTTTGCATGAAGCAAACAACCATACCTAAGAGCTCACACAGGGCGGAAGTCAAGCGAGTAGAAGCCACACAACCGCCGGCAAGGTCTCCACGGTGGAAAAAGAGGCTTAGCCTCGCGCAGGGCAAGAGCTAGAGCCAATTAGGAGGGCGGATTAAAACAAATTACTCTTTAGTTTTCTATTCGTCCGTCACGACCTTGACAATCCAATCAGAGGGGAGGAGCTATGTGTATAAATAGCGCAGTGCTAACGTCCGCGTCGTCAGAGTTTTGCAGTTCGTGGGGAGAGGGAGGGGCTGGGGTTGGTCGGACGGGTGGGTTTGAGTATTTTTTCGTTACTTCTTAGGATGGCTATCAGTGAAGTCACGGATGGAGAACGAGGCTTAGCTGAACGCGACTTCTTCAGCGGACTCTCCCGACTCTCTCTAGTTGTGGAGGGCTGTGTAGATGCTGGGAAGTGCTTGAGTGAATGTATCACTCTTATCCTACCGCAGGTTCGAATTCGATTTCAGGCATGTTTGTGCGTCTACTTATTTCACTTATCAGGAGTATGTTAGTTTCTTTCGACTTTACCGGAGATGTGTCTTTGACCATACCTTCACGCAAAAGCTACAGCGCGATGGTCAAATTGAGTTTGAAAGTAGCTCGCCAGATAACTCCGGGATAATCGACTTGGGGCGCCTCGACGAGAACCCTTTTGCTGGTGCCCCGGCATCGCAATTGGTCTCCATTCCTTCGCGTGAGTGAGGCGAATGTTTGTACTCAGGGTATGACTTTGTACTGGCTTGCATTCTTTTTTCTGTAGTATGTATTGAGAGGAACACTCGATCTGCTTCCATCAACGTTGAAGTCGTTGAACCATCTACATGGACGGAATCGACCGCATTGCAAGCCAACGAAGGCATCCTCGCCTGTCTCCATACCATTGACCTCCTCCTTGTTTACTCACGCAGCCATGATGATGCGGACATCACCGAACTTGCCAACTTCGTCATTGAGATGCTGAACGATCTGACAGCAATGTTTTCACTCAAACCCGTTGACGAAGAGGCCACATTGAATAGCCTTCCGGCGTTGTGGATGTCACGTCTTGTATGTGTCATTCACAAATGCGTTCAACTCGCCTGTCGCTTCGCTTATGAACTTAACAGGATGAATGATCGGGATAAGTAAGTCTCTTGATGGGTTGGAGGCACTTGCTTAACTTTTGGGTAAGGATGTCTCTAAACTTGTATCAATTTTTAGATGTGATAATGCGCCTTCTTGGCTGCCGTCGATATTAAATGTTTACCTGCTGGTAGTTTGCGAGATGTGTTCGAGAAGGTCACTTGAAAACCCTTCAGTTTTGTTGCCAGCCTTGCGCCTGTTGACATACCTCTTGGGGGGTGGTCGTCTCGACCCTCCTGACCATTCGACAGCCGCTTCAAGCTCTTCATCAAACTTGGCGGCTTCCTGGTGGGCTTCTGGAGGTGACGCGGAAGCTCTTGAACTTTTGCAAAGGCTGCAGGAGTTAGAAATGGCCCTAGATCCTTCCCCGTTGTCCTTCACATCCCAGATTTCAAGCAGTAAGTTTCCAACTTCAAATATACACATTTTTCTTCCAGAAATACCACTCCAAGAACAACTTGGGTGCCCCCTCCATATCCTTTGTCGTCTGGTACATTTTAGACTGTCGATTTTCGATCGTGATGATGTTCGACGACTTTGTCGACTGCTCACTGAGGTTCGCTTGACTTCAGCTTTGTCACTTCTTGTGTTTAGTTCAGTATGTTTACAGGAGCTTTGGCTTCGACCAAACGATGGACTCAGTGTGCAAACTGTCCTTGCACTTTAGAGGTATGCACTAAATCTCATTCTTCTCATTCCTCATTTGTAGGTTTATAAAGCACTGATAGGTCTGGGCTTACCCTTGGTGGAGTGGCTTTTTGCCTGGAAGTTAAATCCAGACCTGAGAATTCTCTGCCTCTCGTCTTTGGGATGTTTGACTCAGGCCCTGCATACCCTTCTCCTTACACATGGGGATGATACCTTTCAACTTATCACAGATCGCATTCCAGGTTTCTTTATAATCATTTCTCGTCTCTCACGGCTGCCTGATGACGGCGCAGATCTCGTTCACCCAGAATTGATTGAGGAACTGCACGATTTCGATAGTTCTCCACAAGTCAATTCCGTGGAGTCTAGTTGAATCGTTGTACAAATTAAGGTTTTGTTCTTGTTTCCTTTTGTCGCTTTTTTTTGTAAATACAAATCACCTACCCTGCGACCCTTACTCCTTCATCTCAGTTATAATTTTTACTTAATTTTTATAGGCAGTAATTATTTTATGCCGGCCTTAGGTACAATGTATGCTCACGTGCCTTCCTGCCCTTTTATCGATGATACGACACGACGCGAATTGGCTCATCGGCTTTTCCGCCTCGGCGCGTTGAATTTTAGCGGCGTACGCCTAAAGACCGGGGAGCTCTCCCCCGTGTACTTTGATATCCGTCTCACTATGTCTGATCCCGCTCTTTTGGTGAGTTATCTCGGTGCATTGCCCGTGCCTCTTGATACAGGTCTAACTGCGCTTTTCTCTCCTTCCCTAACATGTAGCAAGAGATTGCGAGATATATGTACAAAATGGTAACCAGCGCTACTGACAATAGATTTGACTTGGTTACTGGTGTTCCCGCTGCTGCTATTGCCCTCGCGACGGTGAGGCTTTTCTCCTATTAGGTAGTTGCGAAAGCGTTTTTTCCACTCATTGATCCGCGATTCTTGTATTCTAGGTGATTTCAATTCAGAACAATATACCTATGATTCTTACTCGCAAGGCAGCGAAGGACTACGGAACGAAAAAAAGGATTGAGGGTATCTGGAAGGCAGGAGAAGACGTTTTGGTGGTGGAGGATGTGGTCACCTATGGCGACAGCATTGCCGAAACCGTTTCTGTAGGCCTTCTCTACTAGGTCAAACGCCTGAGTGGACTCTATTACTATGTGCTTTCTGTTTTAGCTATTGCAATCATGCGGTTTGCGAGTTAAACACGCCGTGGTAGTTGTTGAACGTCAACAGGGAGCCACCCAGAACCTTCTAAAAAGTCACAACGTTCATTTACATGCGTAAGCGACTTCGAATTTTTATTTTGAGCCTCTAACATACTGGAATCTCATGATAAGTACGTGTTTTTTTTGCTATAGGCTCCTCTCCTTTGACGACATTTTGAATATTCTCTCAACCGATGGCTTGATTCCCATGGAAAGTGTTCACATTGCACGGAATTTCATTGCAGGTTGTCAGTTTGATAGAGTGAGTATTCCACTTAGTGTTGCATCATTTCCCAAGCTCACTTTGAAACCCTTTTCTACCTCGATGTAGAGGCAGTTAACTGCGAAGTCAGTGATAAACTTTTGCCCCCCTCTTGCGTCTCGTCTGTCCGAAATTATGGCTCTAAAAGCCAGCAACATTTGCCTCTCAATCGACATGTCTCTACCATGTGAGCAGCTGCTTCAAGTAGTTGGAGATGCAGCCCCACGAATCGCTGCGTTGGAGATCTGTCCTAACCTTGTCGATGATACATTCCCCCAATTGGCTGTGCGATTACGCGATCTCGCGGACAAGCATAATTTCCTGCTGATCGCAGACCAGTAAGCATACCACAAAATAACTACCTAAGCCGTTTTAATATGCATACTTTAGGACACGTGTTATCAGGTCGAGTTATGCCGATTGTGCTCGCTACTCTTACTCTATTTCTACCCCAGCAAAACGACAGATGTCAAATGCTTCCACGAAAGTCCCTTGTCTACGTACCGATGGGCCGATATCGTCATCGTAAACGCACTTTTAGGGTCGGAAATCCTGAATGCTTTGCAAAGGCTCAACAAGGCCTCACCTGATCGAACTATCGGTGCTCTTCTAATCGCCGAAATGGAATATGAGGTGGGACTCGTTTTCTTGGTATTAGAAATTATGAGCGGGTTCGATGCTCCAAGTAACAGAGCGTCATCAATACGCATCATTTTTGTCCCCTCATCGAGGCGCAATTTTGTAGAACGGCGCAATACAAATTACGCCCTACCGGTTTCGCTACTGGTATAAATTAAGCGCCTTCTGCTTGTCGAAATTTAAAGTTGTTCTGTTGTTTAGTTGAAGCGCTAAATCTGGCAGTCCAGTTGACGTAACTGAGTGCTGGTGTCTGATGGCTGATTTTTTATTGGTTGATTGTAGAGCTCCCTAATGAAAACCGCCTATACGGAGGAGTGTATTGAATTGGCGAAAAAGAGTGCTGACGTGGTGGTTGGATTTGTCGCCTCCCACCCCCTAGACTCCATTTCTTTGCCATCAATCCCTGAAGGTGATGTTGTTCCCTCGGTGATCTACAAAACACTTCCAGAGCACAGCTACGTTGGTGAGGAGGCCAATGGTCTCATAAACGGCTATTGCAATGGTGGCACAGTGACAACTGCGTTCGAGAGCTCCTGCGTTGGTGTTCTCCGAACCACTTGCTTGTCGGCATTGAAGGAAGGCAAATTTGACGCACCACAATGAATTTACACTGTACTCATACCAACTCAAACATTTCATTGATAGGCAGAAAATACTTTGAATGACCCCGTTTTTGTACGCACAGTCCTTTTCCTAGCTTTTTTAAAGGTGGTTTGCAGTGAAAGGAAACGTTAAAATCCGCCACTCTCTGTTCGGATGGTACTTGAGCGTTGAGATTCGGACTGGATTATGAGGATAAAATGTAACTCTTGTTTTTATAAGATTTACGTCAGAATTCAATGTGGCTGGGATCTTGAGTGGTTTCCAGTTTAAGTCACATGCTTAATGAAAGTGCGACATGGTTTTCAAGCCTTTTCTCTAGGGATTCCTTGAATAAAATTGCGTAAAAATCAACAACCTTGTAAAGGGTAGGGAATAATCAAGTCCAAGAGAAGAAATACTGTCAGTTCCCAAATTGTGATAAAAGGGCAGGTCGCCAACAGCGTTTTCCTCAGATGCTACGCGTGTACCCTAGTTTGTTTCTTGCAGTTCGAGCCAAGAATGCATTTAGTGCGTCTTAGATCCAAAAGTTTCATATTGAACCCTTAGGCTACTTTCCCCTAAAAAGACATGCAGCAATAACACTGAAATGCGAAGAACAAACCAATAGTCCCCGGAGACTTCTGTCACCTGACATTGCGTGCAATACGATGCTCACGGATTACCTCCTACCATGGCTTTCTCCTCTCAGTCGAGAATCAGTCATCCTGCCAGTCATATTCTCGACCTCTTTGACCTTGAACCACGAGTTCTCCTCAGCCTGGTAAAATTCCCCTCCATCATGAGCTGCTGCCAGCGTCCCTACTACTTTGAAACCTAAAACTAAACTAGGCTCATGGGGCAAACAGGTTCGGATCGCATCCATTAGACTTAACACTTGACGGTACGAGCGTACAAAATGACAGAAAGGACAATAGCAAGCACAACAGAGTGCGCATTCGCAACGTTTACAAGCCACAGGAAGGCCGTACTGCAGGTCTACGAAACTTCTCTGCCTATCTGCTAATTCGATCTCCTGCCCCACATACCGTCGCTAAGACATTTGACAGCACCATAATAACTTGTAGAATACCAAATCGAAATTGACCCGCCAAATCATACCAAAAATTCCTAAACTCTGTTTAATGATGGACTCCTTCAAAGCGGCAGAAGAATGAAGACGATGAGGGTTGGAGAGTTCGCGACCCCGGAAGGAACAATGGGTTTATCTAAGTGTTACAGAATCGCTCCAAAATATTCTCTCCACGTCACCAAATAGACGTCGGAATTCGTTTCTGATTGCTAGAAAAAGGACCACAGCGAGAAGTAATGAAGGGAACATTTGCCACAATAGATATTGAGAACAGAACCGTCCAATACCTAAGACCTTATATGTTAAAAGAACTTGTTTTTCGTAAGAACAGCACCAAAACCAATAAGAGCAGCAGCCAGAAGAGCGATTGTTTCCGAGTGGATCAGTGGACTGAACCATATTCCCTAAAAGAAAGAGAATAAATGGGAGGAAATTAACAACTTACGGGGTGATAAACATCGACTGTAAAAACAGACTTGACGCTATCAAGTGGTTGGCCTTGGCCTTGCGCTTTGCGTAAGCTTAAGTATCCCACATCATCGTAAAAATGAACTGAGTAATAACCCTTGGGCAATTTCTTATGATCATCGGAAAAGGTGACTTGAAACTCATCGGTTTCCAGATTCCGACTCACAGGAACAATTTTATCACCAAGCACAGCATAAAGTTCACTTAACTTAAAAATAACACTTAATAGCCGACTTTTATACCTCGTCACTTTTGCAAGTTGCCCGTCCTTCGATAATAAAAACTGTTTTCGAGGAGAGGAGAGAATCAGTAGACGTATAATACCGGGCCTGAACCGTTGGATTTTCGCATCCGTAGACTATTTATAATGCTTTCATGGGAGTGTGCATACCTGTATTAAACTCCAACAGTGCAAAGATAACCACAAACAGCATCATTCGCCACCTATTTACAAATTCCGCCTGAGGAACGACGTGTGTGACCTGGGCAAATTTAGTCAATTTGAAAAATTGAAAATTTTATTCAGTGAATGCAAAATAGCAATAGGGAGCTTATAATTTAAAAAAGTCTGCTATCATTTTGTTCTAAAATCAGTACTTCGTAAGTGCGACTCATCATGGACGCCATCTGATGTAACATATAAATTATTTTGTAAAACACCACATCACTGCATTATGGTCAGAATCGTTCAAGCTCACTTTTTCAGATATAATGCAAGATTATTGTGAATCACCATAAAATGGGAAAAATGACTGCAGGGACCTCTTCATTCTCCTCCCCTTTTCTGTGACTACTCCCAGCACGAGAATTTTGAATGTTCTGAGACATCTTTATTGTCTTTGATAGAATAAGGGATTAATGGGGTTATAATACGAAATGTAGGTTGAACTTTGTCAGTGTCAGCGAATTTGGTTTGGTTCTCCACCCCCCGCCTAAAATATACTTTGGCGTCCCGAGACTCCCTTGAATTCAAAAGAAGGCAAAACATCAAGCAGAATATGCATATTCATTCGGCGGGAGGAAATGAGCTGCTGGCATGGCCTAGATGCCGTTCCAAGCGGTTAGGGTAATCCGGCGGCCTCTGACCCTGACCAAAACCGGCAGTCCAAGCAAACAAAGTATTACACACCCATTTCATAAAACACCAGTGTGCGAGTTTCTGGTTTGCAGCTGGGAGGTGATCGGTACAATATTAAACATTGCTGCAATGGAAGCAGACTTTGCCGCATAGAGGTAGAATATTCGCAGGTTATTCCTCTGGCCAATAGCACCATAACTTTGCTGGCCAACCATGCCACCATTAGCCGAAAATCAGACGACGTCGATTGATGTACTGCCCCATTGTCAGAGAGCTGGCTGTAATATTTTATTTGGTTGGACTGCCGGTATTAGTCTCGATCACAGGCAGGCCCTGGCCTGTGCACCTGCTTTTGCGGTTAAAATTTCTTTTGTGATTTTAAAAGTTGTTGTGTAGTACTTTGTTTGTTAGAACTGCCGGTTTCTGTCAAGGTCACAGAAGTGGCCGTATTGTCCTAGCTGCGTGGGCTGGCCTCCGTGCCATGCCAGCAGCCTTTTTCTCCCTGTCCGGTGAATATATATATTCCACCCTAGCATTCTGCCTTCTTTTGCCTTCAAGGGAGACTTGGGACGCTACATTGGTGGCAGCGGAAAGCGGACCCGACTCTATAGGGTTTCTATCCCCATATCAGCCACCTGTGACATGTTGCAGCGGTGCGAAAGAAGTGCATGTGCTACGGATGGGCCACGAACGACGTCCACCTCCGGCATCTGCCCCTTCTCCGTGTTCTACAAGAAAGCTATCAACAACTGAAGCGACACTAGCCATGGACCACCTGGAAAGAGATCAGCGTGCTAACGCCCCCATACGGACATACTGATGGTCGGCAGAACCACTTATTCTGAATTTTGTTCCCGAGCCAAACGAAACTCGAAGTGCAATGCACTGCCAAGAGGGATCACAGACGTTGGTGTCAAGCATCGCCTCAATCGCGTGGAATGTCGGCGACTGGCATGGTTAGCTCGTGGGTGCTTCTTGCAGCACTGAGTATGTTGTGATGGCTGACGTGGGAGATGTACCGAGGGGCGCGTCGAGGACGACGCTCGAAAGAGGAGAGGGGCAATGTAGTACTTTGTTTGTTAGAACTGCCGGTTTCTGTCAAGGTCACAGAAGTGGCCGTATTGTCCTAGCTGCGTGGGCTGGCCTCCGTGCCATGCCAGCAGCCTTTTTCCCCCTGTCCGGTGAATATATATATTCCACCCTAGCATTCTGCCTTCTTTTGCCTTCAAGGGAGCCTCGGGACGCTACAGTTGCTTAGACCATGGAATCGGAATGTTTATTCATCTGGATTTAAACCTTCTCCAACGATGTAATAAAATAATGGCAGAATAGATTAGAACTTGACATAAACGCACTTAGTGTCTGGGCATTTGTGCCGTCTTAGTAGTGGTCACAAAACTTGGGGACTAAATGTCGCATGGCAAATCCTTTTGATGAATCAAGTGACTTCCTTCCTGAAAGTTGTATTTAATGAAGTTTGTTTTTTGCATTCAAAATACAAATGTTGCGTGCTATACTTGTCTTGACCATCATCAGCTATGATTCGATGATTAAACTAAGCCTAAAAGGTTTGCAATCAATTGTCACATATGTGTGACGCCCCGCATTCTTTGATTAAATTTAGAGTTACATAAACGCAACGGGTCCATAAGCTTGAGTTGCCTACAGCTTAGTTGAGTCTACAGCCATGTGGGTGTTTTTGGAATCCTCGATCACTATGCTAACTGGATTTTCTCGGCGGCCTTGGTTCCCAACCAACTAAATATCTTGAGAGACTGAAGACATCTAAATGCTTTATTTACTTGTTTACTGCTCTTCATGGAAACTACTTGCGATAATTAGATGCCTCTGGAGAAAATTTCATTGTTATATGCTACTCCCCTGGCATTTCCTACCACGTTGACACTTGGACGCCGGTGAAGATTTCTAGACCTAGAACAGCTTAACCGGACATTTAGCTCTATCTCCTGCAGCTTGCACGAGCCAAGAGGGAAAATGGCTAACAAATTTTTGTTTTATTTCACCTCTATAGCCTGTTCTTCCCCATTTCTTCCACTTTGAACGTCGAATGGCATCGGATTTGGGAACTCATGAGCGGTGGTAGATCGCATAAGCATACGCACACTTCCTTTTAATTCCGGAAATTGGAGCATCACCTCTGTGCTTTCACGCCTTGTCATTTGTTTTGGCAGCTGCTTAGCAAATGCACCGAAACTTGTTGGTCTGCCCGTAGGGGACGACTTATGGCTCTGTAGAACATCCTCCCCCAACGTCAGGTGAAGCAGATGAATTTGATCAGAGCTTATATATTTCATTCACCGACCGACTTCTTTGCTAATATGCTCCATTAGCCCCCCTGCCCGGCTCCAAACCAACTACACGCACACCCACCGAGAGACTGTGCTTTCATTAGGCACGGCATTCTGTTAGCCCATTTGACTACTTCCTGAAGGCCAGCCAACGAATACGGACGAGACGTTTCCATTTGGCTTGGCGCAGCATAAATTTTTCACAGAGTCAAGACTCGAACGGAAAATGGACCGTCGAGCGTGACAGACAGCAATTTTAAGACGTCCCGCTCCACGTGACGATGGGAACAGAAGGAGAACGGCAATGGCACTACCCTACAAATGAATGTCCATCTGCCCCACAGCTTCAACACTGCTTACGACCTAGGCGAATCCATCCCCTGGAACGACTCAAGTAATGCTGCTTATGGATACCGCCTGAAAGAGTTGAAAAAAGGTCAGACACAAGAATATCTCCTTATTACATCGGAACCAAAGGGCGCAAAAACATGGCACAGGGGTAGGGAGGAGGTAATTTAGAGAAAAAAGACAAAAAGGACAAAACAACACAAATACTCTGTGGAATGTGTGGAAGATGAGATTGCTGTGCAGAGATCATTGCCTGTCATAATTGCAACTTGGAGAGCAAACCACTCCTCTCAAGATCGTTGTTGGACAGGCCACGTGTACGTAAAATTCGTTGACGTAGATGACTCGTAGCAGCGGCTTTTGATCGTGGACCGCCTTGGTCAAATCTACCACGCTGACGACATCGGCCAACCAGAAGGCCGAAAAGACATGAGGTCAAACCCAAGCCGACGGCCAATAGGATTGCGGCGGTATGCCATTGGTAGCCACTCTGCGAGTAGAGGCCAAACACAGAGGCAGTAGGCGTTTTGGCTATAAGTTTTCAAAATTTGAGGGAATTACAACGGGGTGAAATAAATGACAACCCTCTAAGTATGGGAAGGTAGGAATTAGCTGAATGCTTACGCTTTATCACACTATTCTTTGCCTTTTCATGGTACTTTCCAGTCTGATGTTTGTAACCAGATTTCAAATCTAAAAGGAAAAATGTTTGAGATGGAAAGGACTGTTACACTATCAAATGAGAAACCTACCAGAATGCTCAGCCAACGGTCTCGCCTCGTGCCGTAAAACCTTGTATTCTCGATCGAAACCAGAGCCTCGGTAGCGTGGAATATTATAGTTCTCAGATTTTTCATCGAAGTCTTCAACTAACATGCGGCGTGCTTGCGTTGAAAGGTGTCCAATCCTCCGTCGATGATGTTCCATTGAAGCATCCTCATTGGAGAGCTTCGAGTTCCCAGAAAAATGTGACCGATAGCCACTACGTGAGGGCAGATTTTCAGGTCGTTCCAGAAAGGTACTGACACTACCGTCAGGAAAAAGAGACTTCCCCCGCGCCTCTGTAAGCATCGGGGATGGGACGTCGGATTCGAGGGATGACAGGTAGCTTGGAGAAAAGTATTCCCCCTTGTCCCCGTAGGTTCTGTGCATGGGACTGTCACGGCCAAAGTGCAATGTTCGAAGAGAATGCACTATCGAGGGCTCAAAATCGACCCCTGATAAGTGATGTTTGTTACCACCGCGAGGGAGAAGTGTTCGTGCATTAGGAATGTGGGGTCCTGGAGAGCTTGGAGACTCCACTTTGCGGGTGGAGACAGAGTCGATAGGTTCTGTCGCGGTTAATTTTACAACAAAAAATCCAAAAGTAAGGCTAATGCTTTAAAATAAAATTTCCAAATGCCAACAAGCAAACCTTTCTCACAGAATAACTCATCCGAGGCGTCAGGACATTCAGCGATTCCGTTACAAACATCGTAGATCGCTATGCAAGCCGTAGCATCGTCACACTGAAACTCCAATTCCGGTTTACTACAAAGAGAAGGAACTAGGTAAATAAAACGATCAGAGAGCGCTGGGTAAACCCTACCACATTTTCGCCACTTTTCGATGAATCCCGATTTGCAAACACATTGTCCAGAGTCACAGATGGTGTTTGCGGCAAGACAGGGGTTGCTTGGACCACAAAAACCACGAACCGTTCCTACATCAGAAGAATTATAGAAAATTCTCTTCACTTACCACTAGGCCATGTGGTAACTTTATGCACGTTTGGTGGCTCAGACAGCCCGCTGCGTTGCATAAACACGGTGTAATCTGGGTTCGAGGTAAAATTGCATACATTTGGTTCATGACAGTTGAAAAGGAAACATTCCCCACCTCTCTAGGCAGCAAATAACATTAGTACAGTGTGATCAGTTATTATATGCGAGGTATTTGAGCTAAGGAACAACAATACCTTAGGTCCAAAGACGCCGACTGTACACTCAATCGTGTCACAGCAATATTTAACACATTCTACCAAAGAGTCTGCAGACAACTTATGATTAAGCGCAGCACCGTTATTTTCAGATATGCGGGTAAGAATGACGGTATTTAAGCGGATATCGAAGTCCTTGTCACATTTACGTGAAGAGACGGAGGCAAGTAAAACGAAAAGCTCTACGATTATTGCAAACATGGGCGATGCTTCTCACACACTATATAGCCGTAAATGAGGCCGGATGATTATAAGCCAATGGCCATACTAAATTCTTTTTAGCGCGTCAAATGGATGCGGGTATTGATTGGCCAAAGAAAATATTGTGTGCAAAGGGTTCTGCACCATTATTCTATGTGCTTGTAAGAAACAAAAAATAAAAATAAATAATAATGTTTAAACATGCAAATCCATGTTTGCATCTGATCTATTTGAATTTTTAATGACCTTGCATCCGAAAAGCGCGTTACTTGAGCTTCGACAGAGGGACATTATTTGTTGCAGGTAAGATTGCTTTTGTTAAATGATACCGAGCACGTGCACCCAGGCCAGAATTCTTCCGGAGCGGAGCATCTAAGTGACGTAGCTTGGCGATACTCTTCCCTCTTTAATTCAGTTTCATTTGCCAGCATAGTCTTATTCATCTCTCTAGGGCTTGTTTCTTTCCGGAACAAATTTTATGTTGCGCTTTACATTTTAGCCTGGAAAATTTGCTTGTTTGAATTAAAAATGCATAACTATTTGTAAATTCTATGCTTAACTAACATTTTCCAATGTCGTGTTTTTTTCTCCGAACATGCTGTCGCGTGGTCACAGGGACTGGTTTTATTTTTGCTGTTTTCAAAAGTAGCCGTATGTTTATGCTGTTGTTTTTTGGCCCTTTTTATCGCACGTCACGAGTTTTCCCAATTTTCTCGCCAGTGTTAATGAAACCATTCTCCAATCTTTTTAATGTTACAGATGTTTTATATAACAGCTTACACAAGGAAACGTCTGAATTTTGCTTATTTTTAGTCAACTAATTTTATGCTTACAACTACGTGGCGTCTACTTCTTCGTTTATTTGACGTCACGTTGACTTCGATAGTGGTACATAAGCCATACTAACGTATTATTTTTATCAATTGTAATAATTTTTGAATCGATTTTTTTCCTCATGTTTTTTTCTTTTGTTAAACTTTGTCTGAATTGGTGAGTTATAGCTTACTTTATCCTTCGTAGGAAGACTTTGTGTAGGCAGCCTTTGTAGGTACTTCCAAAAAATTAATGAGATAGTGGAATAATATCAATGGCTTTTCCCGTAATGCCCCAGCCGTTGCATCCCTCCTCATTCATTCAGTTAGGGGACATCATTTCTTGTGCCGGTAAGGATCTCCTCTCTTAGCTACAACACCCATTCGACGCCTTGGATCCAGCCTATCCTGTCAATTGCGCATTCATTGTCTAGTAATTTTGAATTCGTGAATGTAAATTCACCAAGTCTTGTATTTCATGCAAAAAGGAGCTGTAATGCTTGCATGCGCCTCCTGTCAGCCCGTTACTGTGCGTGTGTGAGTGTTTACGTACGCGCGCGCCTGCGCGTGCCTATTTGCGCCTCTGCCTAATTATACCTCCTTCTATATTCCTTCTTCGTGTTTAGCTGTGAGATGACTCATATTGGGGCAAATGGTAGAGATTTCTCCCAAACACACCGTTTTCCCTTCCTCTCACTCCTTCCTCGACATATTCTCCTCCTTTTCGGTACCCTCCAGTTGTACAAGGTTGTTTGCTTGATTATTGATCAGTCATATGAACTCCCTTTGACTTTTGACTAGACTCACCTTTACTGCCTTTTAAAAAATCGCAAATAGATAGTTTTTGTTAAGTTTACTGATTGCCATGTGAATAGGCCCCTACTTCCTTCCATGTTCTGTAATGTTTTCCCACGAATCGTTCATTGACTAGTCCATGTTGCGTGGCTTGTACTTGCCATCACTTTTCAAGTTGTGTGCTTTCGTTTTGGTGAACAAGAAATTCACTCCTAAGTAGAGGAACATGTATGAATTAGACGCATCCTTTATCGGGTTGGACGAATGCAACAATAAATTGCTTTATGCATCAACCCCACTGCCCACGGCACTGTTAGCAAAGGCCATTGGGTCATCATTCTTTTGAGCCGCCGACAAAGGTTGGACTCCATGGTCTATGTTAGGCCGGTTTACGCCACAACAACCGAAAAAGTGTTCTATTTTTTGGACAGGAGCACTAGCACGGTGTAGCAGGAATCTGTGTTTTATGTGTGGCCGGGAGGCTCGGTGGCATTACGTGGCCGCAGTGACTAATAGCCCTCATGCTTACTGGCCAATCAGCCATAGGCATGAATGGACGATACTTTCGGCAGCTCGTACATTCGAAGCGACTCCTGTCTCTCGTCCCTTTGCACCACTTAAAGCTATCCGGACTATCTGAAAACAATGTGTCTTTGGTGTGTGTTTATTTCTCTCTTTTGATCAAAAGTGTGATTTGCATTTTACGCTGATTTGGAGAGCTGAAAGGGGGGAAGATGAATGCCTGCACGGAAGTAAGGTGAGTTATGGCCCAACACCTACAACTTTCGGTTTAGTCAGCAGTGACCTTGAAATTCTTTGTTTATTCCCTGCACTCATTGGTTGGCTTTGCGGCGCTATGCTGTAGGCTACCAACCGCTACATATTTCCGCCTATTTGGTGCCATGACATCCTCCGCAAAACATGAGGTCGAGACTTCTCTCTTCCTTTTCTCGCTTTTCTCGGAACACAATAGGCAACCTCTCATTCATTTTCTGGAGGATAATAATCAAGGCGAATCTCTTGGATTTAGACAATAAGCGCTGCTAGCATTGATAGTTATGTGACATTTTATTGTTCTCCCAGAGCTCCACATCTGATTGGTCAATTTTTCAACCAGTTAAAACACCGGCGGGGGCGTAGCGTAGATCCTCGTGCGCTTTGGAGGAAAAAAAATTCATTTACACGACTTCTGCAATTTCACAAGTTTTAGTGAATTCAAAACAGAAAAAGCGCATCCAATTTTATGAGCATAAAAATAAGGGGAAAAGGGGCTGTTAATATTGGTATTTTGCTGGGTGTTTATCGTTCACAGTCATCAACCTTGCGTGAAGTCTTTTTCTGCACACACGCTCACATCGCACGTAACTTTGGAGCCATGTGTTTCGATGGGTGTGTGTGCCTGTGTGTGTAAAAGGCTCTCGCTCACACAGCAGATTACAAGCTCTTGGCCACAATCCCCCATTTCCAATCTCCTCCCTTGTTTCTTTCCCCTTTCAATGTAAACTTCCTCTGATTAAGTTTACTTTTGTTTCCGCGTGAGATGTAATGGCTTTGTCGACAAACCGAAGGAGGGGGAACCGCTTCGGTCCTGCGAATTCGATCAGGCTGTAACGGAAGCATCAAAAGTGGGGTGGTAGATTGGAAGAGAGGGTAAACTTGATAGCAGATGTGTTCGCTTCCAGTCACAAAACACCTAAGTTCTGCAAACAACCCACTTAATTTGTGGGTGGGAAGTAGGCGACATTTATCCGTCAGATGGAGGATGTAGATATGTTTATGGAGTGCATTTCCTTCCCAAATTCCACACATGAGATGACTTTTCGTTTGTAATTTGGGAACTAAAAATAAATGCTAATTTTGTAATATTTTTTGGGAAAAAAGACAGGTGGATGATTTTGTTGCTCTGATTTATAACATAGTGGAGGTTGATATTGTCGGAGAGGGAAGGCGGCGGACAAAGCCTTTTGTTCAATTTTTTCTAATCGGATGCTTTGCAGGTTTTACTTTTAGTAGTCTCTGTGCGGTTTTTCTTTCTTTTTTCCTCCTTTTCGTAATGGCAAAGCAAACTTTGGTATTCAGGCCAAAAAACAAAAGTCGGTTTAGTTATACGAAGTACACGGGTTCCTCGCAGATGCCTTTCTCTCTCCGCCTCTGAGGTGGGGATAGTGAGGGCAGATCCCCCTCCCTCCCTCTTTGCCCTTTCATCTTGTTGTTGCCCCTACTCCGAGGCGTGCGTCAACCTCCATGCAAGCGACGGCCGCACAGTCGGAAGAGGGAGAGAGGTAGAGGGTGAAAGTGATAGGCTAATTACATGGCTCAACTACGATGTCCAATTTGTCCTTTTAACCATGCTCAAGAGATTTCCTTCGAGTGTTTCAATTGTTGCGCAATTAAAGCTTATTTATTTAAAAGTTCAATTTCGACTCAGATGTTGTGGAACGTTTGTCCTCTTTTTAATGAAAGAAACTCAAAGACGGGCGACTTCCGAAACATCAACCTCAAAACAGAGAACTTGTGATTAGCATATTGCCAAATCTCCGATTGTTTAATTTCCTTCGCCTTTGAGCAAGGGGAAAATAGGAGGAGAAAGTGTAGATCAGTACACGGAATGACTTCCTTGACAGCCGCTTGGATTTTGGCGAGGTGATCCTCTTTTCCATACATGCACACACTCTCACAGGCCTGTGTGCTTGTCCACCAAAATTCATGGTGCGTAGTCGACACGTTAGGAAGCAGATTCGGGATTCACTGCTCGTTGCCATAGCAGAATGTGTAAATAGGTCTTTTCTGGTAAAACTTTCCTTTAAAAGTATTGTATTTTTCGTTCCTTCTCTTTCCCTTTCGGAGGGGGAAGGCACCTTCTCCTCTGTTGACTGATAAATACAACTTAAAGGTTGTTTACGAGGGTACAAAATGGAAACAAAAATTTCCACCTTTGGAGAGGGAGAAGTCAGAAGGATGTGTCAGGACGAGAATTTGTGAAATCTCCGCACAATTTTTCGGTTCTCTTTTAAATGTCGACCTTCAAAATATCACCTCCGAAGGCGAGTAGTGATTGGCTACTTATGACTGCTTTTGGGTGGTAATTCAATCGCCTTTTTCTCGTCCATCTGTGTGCTCTCATTGCTTTTAGCATGACTATACTGTCGTGGTGAATGGAAAGGGTTTCAAAAGTCCATCTTAGTTAAATCGTGGCTATTGGAAAGTCGAGTATCTGTCCTGATCGACGTAGACATCTCCATGCTGGTGTTAAGTGGAGGTCGAACCACCAGGCAAGTTTGCTTAATTTCAGACACAAGGCAGTAGGTAGACTGTCTTAGAGGGAGAGGCTTGGAATGCTGCGCCTTCTCCTCAGCACTACGTCCATCGGAGGAATGGTGCTTTGGAGCCAAGCAACAGGCTCCACACATTTTTGGGATGATAATAACAAATTAGGAAGTTGGTTTCTTCTTTCCCTTTTTTTAAAAGTCCATTGGAATTATGCGTGGCTGGTCAACCACGCTGTTCGGAAGGAGGAAAGGCGAGGTAAGTGATCGAGTGGATTGATCGACAAAAAAAAAGATATTTTTTCCCCTCGCTCTCCCCACTCCCTTTTTTAAGCGTTTTTATCCTCTTGCTTACTTTCCTGGCTAATTTTGGTAATCAGGGCAGTTTTTTGTCCGTGGGGGTGTTGAAAGTGGAGTAGGCAGCGAAGCCTCCAACCCATCGTGGCTATTCAACAAAACTTTTATGCGATTGTGATGTTTCCCTTGAAGTGTCTCAAATCTAACATTCAAAGCAAGAATGGAGCGCATGTTTTTCCCACTCTTTCTTAGTTAAACATAAAAAATGGACTAGACTAATTTCGTTCCATTTTTAATGGGTTAAAATTTTCCATTTGTAAAAGAAGAAGAATGGTTTTCTGCTGTTGTGCTGAGTGGAGGCACAAATCGAGGAGACCGCGTAGTCAGCGAAAGGCAAAAAAATCATATAACAAATTATTTTTAATAGTGTAATTTACAAGGAATTTAAACACTTGAAATCTGCCTTCCCACGATCTCTTACCACTTAGAAGAGCAATAAATAAATGCTGCTCAGCATATGAGATGCTTAATAGAGATCAAATTCTTTTTTTGACAAGCTGTCATGGATCGATATCACCCATCAGATCACCTATCACGAATGGAATTTCGACGAGGCAATCTTGACCGTGGCGTACGACGTTCCCTTTCCCTTGATGCTCAAGGTCGTGGAGTGATTGGTCACCTCTATGACAATCACAGTTTGGGCGGCGAAAGTTATGGAGACAGCGATGAGGATGATGAGAATGATCAGCGCTGTCTGAGTCCACTGCCTTGCCGAGAGGGTTGTAATGACCTCCTCACCAAGTTGATGTCACCCATGATCAACTCCATCGCGGTGGATCGATCAGTCTCGCTGAGTAGGGAGGAAGCTTTGCGACCCATTGAACCTCTATCAGTGAAACCGCGGAATGAATCGATGCCAGCTAAGGGAGTTACTCCAGTTGAATGCAAGCAGGCTACCTACGCTGCAAGAAAAAGTGTTAGAGGTGAGCGTAGGTCTCCTTCTCTTGCCGGTCAGTTTGCTTTCCTCAGGCATTGTCCACATCTAGAAAGGTTAGGAGTGTGGTTAGTCTCTCCATATCCAGCTATCCCCAGTAGAAGGTCTCCCTTGTATCAAATAGTTGGCGTGTTCTGACACCGGGACCTCGCGTCCCGAGTCTTTTCGGACCATGTTATTACCCATATAACCGTAGCCACGACCACAAGGTCAACCCGCCACTAGGCGATTAATGAACCCTGTGCAGTGAAAAGTCCATTAAAACAAGTACCAGGCCGTCAATATTGTTCTTTCTTGAAAAAAAAGCAATAAAACTACCAACTTCCACGTCACCTCTCCACCCCAGTTTGGCGATCTCATTCCTTTTTCTCTTCCCTCCTTGTACCATCTGTTACACATCTCGATGTTTTGGACTTTGGGCTTCTTGGATTGAGAAAATCTTACAAGCTTCGCTGCGAAAGCAAGAGGTGGAGTAGTTTACTGACCTTTGATCCTTCCAATTGTGTTTCCATTTATCCGGTCTTCGTGTTTCACACGGTTCGCTGTGGAATCAGTCGCGACACCCTCAGAGGTGTTGGTCATCTCCGCATTATTTGAGAGATAGTTCTTTTGGAAAAGCAAAATAGACGGCGAATAATGCTTTCTGCTCAATTAAAAACCAAAAGGAAGTATATGCTCTACTCTTACCTGAGACGTTCTTCCTTGATGCACAACTTTCCCACGGATTCGAGCTGTTGTGTAGGCGTATCATAATGCTCGCGTTCTCCTTGCTTTCTGTAATCGCCTCTCCGATTTCGCAAACTACTTCTTGGATGCCTTTCTCGTTTCACAGTGCAAAACTCTCCACCTTACTCGGTCACTCACCAGTAGCACAGTCACTTGTTGACCTAGTCAGCGATGAGGTGCCTCCAGAAAGTGGGCGCTTCCTTTCTCTCCCTCCTGCCTTTTTGGACATGATTTATAGACAGTAACTGACAAATCTCAGCCGGCTGCGAAAGTAACTCTACTTATCGGGTGGAGTAAGTGATATGTTAAGCTCCAAAATTTGCCAATCAACAGTCGCCTCTTTCGGCCCTTTTTGAAGGAAAAAAGTGTTTTTAAATTTTCTTGGCATGCAAAAGAGGAGAAAGTGTAATCTTGTTGCCATTAGCCAGGGGGTCTGTGTCTTTCTGATGGTACATGTACTGGAGTAGGCCCTTTGAAGCCAGTTGCTTCCATTTTTCTCTCCGAAAAACACATGAGGAGACTAAGTTGCCTTTTTAGTGGAAGGGGCTTAACTCCGTAGGCTCGAGATGTGGGGGAATTTGTCCGGTGAGGAAAAGGAGGATGAGCTCTACCATGGTAGAATGTATTGTCCACAAATGGTTTGCAGTTGTTTGACTGCTGATGATGTGTGGTGAGTCATCAGGTGATGATACACCAGTTTTGGTTAGGTCCTGCCTTTCGCACAGAAGTAGCCTTGCTTTTAGTAAAACAAAAGGATGCCTTTAGTTAGGTTACTGATGGAAGTTACGCTTCATTCACCAAAGTAAGGATTGTTTGTTGAAGGGTGCGGATTGGCCAAACGAGTTGATAGGCTGCCAACCATTGGTCGCTTCCAAACGATTCATTCACTGCCACCCGCTCTCTAATGAATGCACCACATCGTGTATCACTGTGTGTATTTATGTGTGTGAGAGAGGGAGCGCCATGTGCTATAGACAGAATCGCTCATCCACCGAGGGCCAAATCCTTGAGCGGCAACTTAATTAGCAAGAAGAGCTAAACTGGCCTAGCAATCGAATGTTGGATCGAAATTTACTTGACAGCAATAATTATCGCCTTTTCTTGGTCTTAAGGTGGTAGATAATCATGGGATATTATGGGCGATGTAGAAGGAAAACTGAGGCAATCTTTCTTCTCCCCAGTTCTCGTTAATGTTTAGATATTCCTGTGAGGGTCAGCTCCACAAAAAATGCAATCCCAGAAACCTTCTGTACTCGTTTTCGTGTCCGATAGGTTACACAACTGACAAAAGTTGGGAACGGTGGGAGAGAGGTGAGAGGAAGTACAAAATTTATGGGTGCCTTAACTCCTAGGCAGAGATGAATGGATGAACAAATGAATAAGTAAACAAGCAAAACACCAAACCATAATTGACAAGAAAAGCTTAAAGAGTCTTATAGAAAGCTGTGTTTGTATGGCAAGGTGATCGATCTTTAAAAATGTCACGTTGGCTGTTTTTGAGGTCAGGTCGTTGGGTAAAAGTACTTATCCGTGAGGTTTAAGTAGGTCCATCTTAGGCTAGCTAGTCTGTGGTCAAAAATGATGTATGGAAGAATGAGGGAGCTCAAGCTCGTTGGAGCGCAGTATTTGCTTGATTGGCATCTTATTTCCGGTTCGGTCTATTTTGAGATCGTCGGAAGCAACGCCTTTTTCCGTATATTCATTATTATAGAACTTTATGGCAAACCAAGCTGGTGGGGCGATGACAACTCAGAGGATGAGGGCGTTGGGGAGGATAAAGGGAAATCCCCATCCCACCCACTTTCTGCCCAACCGTCGCGTAAAATGTCCTTCAATGACCTACGCCCGGACAGCCCCACGGGGCAAGGTGAGTTGCCCACTTTTTCGCAACAGATGTTTACTCTAATTATTATTTATAAGTAGAGATTTTATTATTGTTTTACTGCAAGTGATGAAATATAAATCAGAATGAGGAGAGGTGGTTCAGCATTACGCTAAATCCACATTTGCGAGAGGCGCTTAAGTCGGATTGCCTCTCCGGTCTGGAACACATAAACTATACTTCCTTTTTGGACATGATGCCCCGGCAGTCACCTTGAACAGCGTGCAAGTTATGCTAAAAATATCGCAAATCCTCTCTTGGTGGCAAAGATTCCATTGCCGGGTGTACACGTGACAACCAGGCGAATGCTGGATATATCGCGGGCAATAACCAACTAAAAGAATTTAGCATGAGTGCAAATTTTTATATTTTTCACAGTGCTTAGCTATCAGGGGAGCAAAAGAGAGGTTTTTTTTGCTGTAGACACGTTAAACCCACAAATCGAGTACTCCGCCCTGAAGTAGGGAGAGGATTTCCATTTCTGATGGTATTGAACACACTAGGTATAAAGTATACTTCAGTAGCACTAATATAATCCCAGAAGACACTTGACGTCACTGGCAGAGAAACTTCGATGTTGTGTGCATGCCGATAGCCCTAGGCAACTGCCTACGTGCTTCTTCAGCGGTGATAGATCCGCAAATTGCCTTGCAACTTGAGCATCCTTCATTTTGCTAGATTTTAAGACTAAAAAATCGCCTTTCTTATTTGTCAATGACTCCTTTATTTCTAGCCCCTGATCACAAACCAGCTGAAGCATTTACAATTGATTTGAACGGTGAGATGAAAGGTAACTCCCCTTCTCCAAAGCTTACGCACCCACACGCATTTCCACCTTGGCCTTGAACGAGTCATTTGCAGCATTATCATCTCTAACTGCTTGAATTCTCCCTAACCAAAACCCTTTCATCGCGAAAAGCGGTTTTTGCTTTATTACTTATTTACTGTAAAATAAACAGAAATTTTCACAAGTAAACGCATCAGTGGGACGGAACGAGCTGCTCTCAGAGTTAAGTTAAACTGTTAGAAATATTCTATTAATTCAGTTTTAAAGTGGGAAACACCGAGGAAGACCAATAGGCGGTGCTTCGTCCCACCAATTTGACGGCCTATTTGAGGATCATGAGAAAAGAGACGCACAACAGAACACCGTTCTCTAGAAAGATCCATCCGCTCCTTCCTCCTCTTCACTTTCCCTCCACCCTTCTCTGCCTTGACTATTAAAAGGCATTTAAGCGGGTAGAATGTGTTTTGAGACCGTGAGGGCTCATCGTGGAAGAAGACTTTTGTCCTCGATGGCAACCAGACTTGTTCCAGACTTAGGTGGATTAAACTTTTATGCACTTTTTGTGCAATGAATTACGGATGTATGGTACAGAAATTAGACCGATTTCTCCTGATGGACGCGCTCAACTCTAACCATCTCCATTGCGTTTTTATGCCTATTGTCCAACTGTCAATGTTGAAAGGCAAGAAACAGAGGCCACGAGGGACGGCTTGGAGTTGTAAGTCCCATCATAAGGTCAGCTTTGTGGTGCACGGCATGAAGTGTGGGGTGTTATATATTTTTTGTCAGAATGATGAACTCCTCTGCCCGATCGACAAGCCCTGACGGTTTCTCGAAGAGTTTCATCTTTCATATTAAGCAGGTAGATAGGTGTTCGATTGCTTCTGTAGTCCACTAACAAACATACAAGGCCATCAACGCCTTGTGGTGAGTGTCTTAGCATTTCGGAGTGGGTATTGAGTGAACCTATTGGAGGTAGTCAGGAGATCTATCTTCTTCAAATGCTGCGCCGTACAATTTACAGACAGCTTCTTCGTTTCAGTCACCCCATGGCGCCAAGCCGAGGCATTTACCATCGAATTGGCTGATGCAGGGAATAGCAGTGCCGCAGGAAGTGTCTGTGTGCCGGAGAGATTGCGTCGAGCACTTCAGGAGAGGCAACAATTGACACGAAAACACTCGGTGCCTACAGAACGACAAATCACTGCATCCGCTACTAAAAAGACCGTAAGTAGTCTGCCACCCTTTCAATCCCCTTGGTGATTTTTGTGAAAAAACCGCTATTGCAAGGGATAAGGATTTGATGATGTGGCCTCGAATCGTACCTCCAAGATCGTACATCTGTGGGTAGATCGTCAATGCAGTAATCAAACGCCCAAAGTCGAAGCTCCCACTCAGTTCGACACGCAGATTAAACCGAGCATTATGCCTTAAAAATAACATCTATGAGCTTTGCACGACCTGTGTGACCGATAACATCGAAGAAAAGTTTTGAAAAGCTGGATTTAGGTCCTCTTTTTCATTCAGCTAAACGTTAGTTCAACTTTCTTTTCCATCTCTTCAATTTATTAGCTACCTCGACAGACTACAGATCAGACGCCGGTTTCCAGACAGCCTGTTAAAAACAATCAGACGGGTGTTTTGAGGACAACCACCCGTGCAAAGGCAACACCCTCCGGAAACAGTCGACCTCCAATCATCTCACCACCTGCATCATCACCAAAAAATGTTGCCAAACGGACCACAAACCCCTCCGCTACCGCATCTAAGAGTCAGTTTTACCATTGTTGCTTTGTTTTAGAAACAAAAAATTTCTCTTCTATCAATAAGGTGGGGAGAGAATTGGAAATGGGAGAAGGAGGTCAGAGGTCTAGCGAAGTGGTAGTAATTGATCATTTCATGCGCTCTCCTCTCTGGCAAGTCAATTGCGGCTTTCTAGCCCTCCCTTTTCTGTCTCACGCAAAACATCCTTGTGAAAAGTATTGATAGCAACGAAAAAGGAAGGCACACATATCATCTGATTTTGTTTTTTCGCCTCTGCAGACACCAAAACCTCGGCAACGCAAAAGACGCCCCAACGGAATGAGTTCACAAAACTCTCGTCCCGTGGTCCACCCAATCCACTGACCCAACGGAATCGAATTCCCCTTCGACAAGTACCTACAAAGACTGTATCAACACCAAGCGGTGCACGAAAACCCGCAACTAATCGGGCTGAGCTGTCTCGGCCTTCACAGAGTTAGTTGTTTTCTCTCGCCTTCTTCCAAAAAACTCCAACGAAAGAAATTTAAGACTCTTGTTTGGTTCGACTTCACAAATCCGCACTTATCGTTTTTCCACTTTATTCATCTACTTTACTAGGTCCTTCCGCATCTCCACCAGCCGTGAAAGCCTCCGATCGCGTCCCACTTCCGGGCACGCCTGTTGGCGCTACAGTTCAATCGAACCGAATTCCGCTGAAACGTGGATCCACACCCATTTCAGCAGAGAACGGTGCAAAACGACTTGTGGGTAGTCCACTCCAGCGTCGCATCACGGCGTCAGTGAAAACACCCGGACGCCAGACGACCCCCACACGGACTGCAGTTTCGGAGGAGAAGAGGATTCCCCTAGTGACAATAGGTAAGTTAATAGATGCTTTGGTAAAGAGAATTGTGGAGTAAATCCATAATATTCCCTTTACTCATCCAAAACTGAACTCAGCGTTTTAGGTTGTCACTTTCCCATATTGAGCATCAAAAGTCTTTCAATGACCATGGGTAAGTCATCTGTAGCATGGAGGGAGCCATTGGCGGTCCCTCCTTTCTCCAGAACAACCGGAAGGAGAGGTCGTGAGGCTAAAATCTTCTTTTCCATCACTTTTTTCGTCAATTCTTCTCACTTTTTCGCCTTTCTTGCCTTCCACACAGCCTGATTCAACAATAGGAATTGAAGTAACCGTGATTATCTGCGAGTTCTTTGTATTTTTTTCACAATTTTTCCCATTTTTGGAACGCCCCGGAAGCGAAAAAGTAGGTGACCAAGCAACCTCATTCACTTTTGTCATGCTTTGGGTGTTGCCCCATCAATGCATCAGTCTTTTCTCATGTCGTATGGGATGTGATGTGGCAGCGTTGTAATGACCTGTCCTTTCAGAGGACGACAGATTAACCAATCCCAACTGTTCTGGTAGTTCCTATTGAAGAGTTCTTGACTTCTAACGCATTTGCATTATGTGACATGGAGGAGATGTGGTAGGGTTTGACCACAACCACAATTTGCCTTTCTGGCGGTGAAGTTTATGCGCGCACAAACGCACACTGAGTGAGGGAAGAAACAGTTGAGTAGTTTAATAGTAGACTTCACAATCCACCTCCTCCTCTAAGTGCTCCTCGCAGGTGTTTCATGGAGTAGGAAGTCTACAAGCCGTTCGATCAAATCCGGGTAGAAGAACTGCTAGCCCCCTTCCCCCCTCTTTCCTTCCACATCTCCCATAGGGGGATCTTAGTGGCTCTGCCCTCACACTCACGGTTTTTAAATGAATAACTTTTGACTTTTAAAAGCATTTATCTAAAAGTAATGAACTTGAATATGTGCGTATTTAGCTCCATAATTATTCTTATCTGAGGGAATTCATCTTTCCACCTCCCATTCCATTGTAAAGGCTAACTGCGAAGCCAGCCTGTTAGGCAGTCGATGTCGTAGATCTTGTTTTCTTGTCACAAAAAGAAACAAAAAGTGTGGAGACGAAACAAGGCACTTCATCTCTCTTTTACTCTCATGGGGGTCAAATTACTGATAGGCGCTTTAGCCTGAGATGTAAATCCTTGCGCCATGGGTAGATAGAACAATTTGATATCAAGTCGGCCAGAAGCTTGACGTGGTCTGCTTCTCTCTATCCATCCTTCCCTTCGTTCCTCTATTTCCTCTCCGATCCCTTCCCATTTCGTCGAGTGTTTTAGGGTTTGGCTAAGATCAATGATGTGGAGTTGGAGTCGAAATGGAGGAAAAGGGAGAGGCTAACGAGTGAAAATGCGATGTCACAGATATGTGACACATTTCCTCTGTTACTTTATGCTAGCTGATTGTAGCAATTAGTGCAGAACATGCAGATCGGTTAGATGAAAGATGTGGGAGTGCTCCCTTAATCCAAAGACAGTTCCAAGTTTTCCTTTTTTTTACTAATTGCAAAATCGGTCAGCAAAATAGGCACGCGTCAATTGATGAAGGGTCTCATATTACATGTTTGAATTTTCTTCGAGATTTGGACATCGAATGTGGCAATAACTCTAATGGGTGGCAAAACATTGTTTTTTGAATAACTTTTGCGCTCCAAATACTTGCTTTGATGCTCGCTACTTAAATAAAATAAGCGTCCCTGGCCAATCTACCTGCCTAACGAAATGTGGATTACTTTAAGATACTGTTCGATTTGTTTTATCCCAGCCACTACTCGTCTTGCAAAAGCTCCGGCTGTTCCGAGCCCGCGAGGGATCGTGCAAACCTCGAGACCGAAGTCCTCACGTCCTCTGTTTAATAGCATCAAGAAGCCAATCACAACGACTCCCACCGCTACCAGCACTGTCTCTGCCGTCTCTCTGCCAACAAAACCTGTGTTCGGTGGGTGCACGATCTGTGATCCCGTGATCCAGGAGATTTGGTCCTACAAGGACGCTAAGGAATACGTGATGGAGAAGATGTTTCAGGGCATCAACGCCACCTACACTGCCGTAGCGGCCGCCAAGTGCACCACTCAGTCTGTGTTTGAGGAGTTTAAGGCGGCAGCAGCCGCAGCAGCCGCATCACCATCAACACCTGCGGCTGTAGTTGTGCCAACTGCAAAAGTGAAGACACCGATTGTGTGTACGCCGGAGGAGAGGAAGGAGTTGGAGTTGTTTGAGAGGGTGGAAGCTGAGATAAATAAATTTGCAGAGGATGAAGAGGAAGCAGTGAGTTGGATCGATGAATTTTTAATTTGATTTATCAAACTTTTACATTCTTTTCGCGGCTCTCTTAGCCGAGAGATAATTTCCCCCTTTTAAGGCGAGTGAAACGAGGTATTTAGACTTTTTGCGAGAAAACCTAGTCTATGTACGCATTCGTATTGTGTGGCATGGAAGAGGTGGGTAGGATTCAGCTGCAACCGCAATTTGACCCTCAGCAGGTGAAGGCAATGCTTACACGTACCGTGTCGTTGGGCAGCTTCACTTGATACTTTTTTCATTGTTCTTAGCTGGCACAAGCCCTCAGTCCCTTGGTGGAGGACTTCAGTAAAACTTGGATCCGAGGCAAAAATGTCAGCAAATCTGCAGATATCTCTCATCCCCCGATTGACGAACTCCCCGTCGTCAGTGCTTCGGCAGAGGAAAATCTCGCAACGCAAGCAATGAGTGCTGCTGCTTCCACGGTCACACTGGAGAATCCCATGACGCATCCTGAGGATCATGGAATTGACCCAAACACTCTGCAGACCGCTGAATCAGTTCAGAGCATCGCCGAGACCTATGTTCTTGATGCTAATGACACATTAGCTGCCGAGGGTATTCCACCTGTTGTGATATACGATTCCGTGGAGAAGTTGTTAAACGAAGCCCGAGGGGATACAAGTATCATGGAGACTTCAAACACCTGCACGATCCCCTATCAAGGTACAATGACATCAGGGAGTGGTAGTCCAAATCCTGACGAGGCGGAGGCTGTGGAGGAGGCAGGGGAGATAGAAGCACTGCAGAGGTTTGAAAAGGAAATTAACGATGAGTTTAGAGCTGAAGCGGACTCTCTCTCCAGTGATGATGAGGTAGGCTAACTACCAATGGCTGGTCGTACCTACACTCCCTTGGGAACTCACTAATGTCATCATAATTCGCGCGAATTAGCGGTCTCTGTTGTTGTCCTCCCGAAGGTAGCGACACAGAGGGGAGGTGGAAGGGCAATCTGGAAGTGGTTAATTATTAACGAGGGTCGTTTAAGCTTATTGCTGCAAAGAATCATGCCACTGTGGAGGTACTACACATTGCAAGGAGACGATGCATTGGCAATGTGTGCGGATAGAACACAAGGTATCTTGAGTACAAAGACGTGAAACAATCCTACCGGCGCAGATCAACTACAATTCCTTGGTCATGGTGCTCCTCCCTCCATCGTGTTTGGTATCTGACCGGCTGGTCAATGCAGTCATTCCCGAACGCTTCCAGTTTGAACTAATGCATTTTGGTTACCGGCAAAGACAAGTCACTACAGCTGTTCTAGGATGGGCCAAAAAATTCGTGGTTTGATCGCGTCAACATTTCTACTCAAGTCGTCGTATTCTTTTTTTAGAAATGACTTGGAAGAATCCCACTTTAACGGTTTCAATTTATGCTGAAGCAGTAAATTAAGCTATCGTGAGCTCTCCGACTCGTGTCAAACCATGTCATCAGGGTGAACCCGCGTGGTTGGTATTGACTGTAGTGCAGGGCGAGACTGTTGCACTTTCTAGGCAAACCGGTTGGAGGGTTCCTTTCTGTACTTCCTTTTCTTTTTTCCTCGCTCCCTTCTCTATCCATAAGAAGGGAGGGACACAGGAAAAATTGGGCAAAGCAGGCACAAAAGTCATTTTTATTATGTTCAAGCGTGTGTGCAATAGAGCTTTTGTTTTTTTACCACCAATGACCTTGACGGAACCAATAGGCGCGCTAGGAGTGAGGGATGCTGGAAGACCAATGAGAATGTTGGTGGGAGACCATTTGTTAGGTTTGAAGGTGGCTTAATGCAGGCGACGTGTCGTCGTCTACTGTGTTATTTAAAGTCACTGCCAATGTGGACTGATCTCGCTCTCCAGATTGGGGGAAATAATGAATCTCCTTAAGCCCTTCTTTAAACTGAAAAAGGTTTGGCTTTATTTTTGTTTTTATTTTTTCTCTACCTTTAACTGATGCTATCGCTTTTCTTATTTAAATCGACTCACCCGGAGTATCTCTTTTTTCCTCTCTTCTCCCGTATTGAGCACAGTCTTTTGGATGGGCGGAGGAAGGAGAGGAGGGACACTATTTTAACCGTTTTTTATGGCTATACTTGCAACTTTTGCTTTTTAATTTTTAGAGAGGAGGCTTGGTCTTTAACAATGCTGAACGTAAAACCGATTATTAGTGCCTTGCATAATATGTACAGAGAGACCTTCTACCTGACTGACTTGCTTGCCTACCTACTTACCCACCTACTTTATTCGCCTCCCTTCTCTTTGAGAGCTCTAACAGATGTAAAACTTTGGCTAACCACCTTCACCTTTGTAGGCATGCTAATACACACTAATCACTGGAAAATTTGTGTGTGTATTCTGTAAATAATCCTTCTATTTTGGAAGAATTTGGCCTCCTCCCTTCTTTCTTGCCTTCTGGTTAGTCTGACCCTTGATTCAATACTGTGCCAGCATGTGGTGGGATGGGGCTGAGAAGTTTTCGTAGTTCCCGTAATTTCAAATTCGTTTTAACGAGGATGAAAAAGGCGCCAGCGTTAGTTATTGGGATCGTTTGTTTGAGGTGATTTACTTACTTGGGAGGGCAACTTGGAGGAGGAAGTATTAATTTTTCTGCATAGAGTGAAATAAATTTTGATAACTAATCTGGTCAATGAGGGTAAAGTAGAAAATGCGTCCTCTTCCATTTAAGAACTACTACTGAATCACCCTCCTGCCCCATTCAGCGAATACATTTGCATCTTAAAGATAAACGGAAGATTTGTAGCGAGGACTAGGTAGGCAGTGAATAATTTGTTTTTTTACGGACCTGCGTTGTCAAAATCTGTCTGAGATTTTTGGGCGCATCAAAGTGCCAAAGCCAGCGAGTCTATTTATTCGTCGTCACGTTTTTTAAGATGTAGTCAGAGTGGGGTTAGGGGAGGTATGGCCTTGCTTCGGAGCGGAAAAGGTCCAATGAAATCGGTTCACTCTTGATGAATATTTCATGCGGTCAGTGTGAGTTAGTTGGTTCTAGGAGGAATAGACTGCTTCAATCAGGACAAAGGTTTTTCAGCCTTTTCCGCCAGCTCAGACTACTCCAAGCTCCCCTTTTTGGCCAACTCATCCGTCAATCCAAACAGTAGACTAGGATCTTCTCATAAATCACCAAAGGTGTACAAAATGTCGTGGTCTTCAATCCTTTCCTTTCCAAAGGGAGAAAATATCTTGATTGCCCAAGAAGCATGGACGTTCGAATTCACCTTCCCGTGCTTGATTTTTCCCAACAGAGCAATTTATAATGACACTTCTGTTTTGTTTTATTTTGCATCCTCCTGGCATTCCAATCGCACATTCTTCGTGTGCAAGTGATGGTGCAATTTCTTTAGCACCATCACGGAAGCAAGTCGATTGTCAATTTCTAACAGTTGTTTTGGTGCTGAATTTGAATGTTAACTTCGAACAGGATATGGCGTATTTTTTATTTGCATTTTTTTGCCACTATTGCAGGATCTAGAAGCAAAATCCAACAGCAGTGGTGGTGGCGGTGGCATTGGCAGAGGTGGTGGGGTTCCACTCGGTGGATCGAGACGTCAGGGGGCTCCTACGATACCGGAGTACCTGGCAAAAGCACCCTGTTGGTCGGAGAAGCGAGAGGGTTCAAGGGAAACAGTAAATCAACTACGTGGTGAAAAGTCTCGTGTTTTCCCTCCCATTTCGGATATTGCCACGAAAGGCAGGTTAAGTATTAATGTACAGTGGAATTGCATTAACCTAATGGTGCTACAATCTGGAAACCACTCATGCGTCGTACTTATTAAATTTTTCCCAGAAGGCCTTCATGATTCACCCGGCGTTCTGGTAATCATTGATTTCTTAGTGCTTTAATTGGTCAATTTTCAAGGTCGCACAATCTGATTGGTGTTTAGTATGGCATGCACGGTACGTAAAATAAATAGTGGTTATTTTAAAGAAGTTTGAAATTAATTTGTAGCTGTTCATGAGGTTGAAGGTTATAAGTGAAAATTCAAGTTCATATTGTTCTATCACGTTATATTCCAAAATTTTCTTCCCATCATATGCGCTTCAAATATGGTCGCTCGATATCAATGAATAAAAAAATCGGGTCAGCGCATGGGTAGAACAGTCCAAGGTTTCAGACCTTTGGGGTAGGCAAGGCAAGAGCTACTCGCATCAGAGCTTGTTCCATTATCTTTATAGATGTGAATCGAGTGTTATCTAGGCCTACCCATCTAACAAGAGCGCTTCCTTCCTAGGCTGCTTGGCAAAGGAGATTTATTCGGTGGCGGAACCTTTTAAAACGTCATTTTTCTATTTTTTTCGCTACAAACTTGGATATATACATTCCTGAGAGGCGAAAAATAGTCGAAGCCCAGCCACCGCCCTTCCTGTCTTTCATTTCCCAACTATCTATCCCCTCTCGTATGTGACTGTCAAATCTTACATGAGCTCATCACGCGGAGGAATATATGTTCTGGATAGAATAAGGTTGGATTTTCTGGATAAACGCAACGAGGTTTTTGCACACTTCCGAGTCGTGTCTTGAATCCCTCAGGGGTAATTATTGCTTAACTACTGAGAAGTGAATAAATCTTCTTTACAATGTGTCTACAGTGCATCACACACAGAGCAGGAACTGAAGTGGCGTCTTCTTTAAGAGTGAATAGCTGAGGACATGCTTGTTCCTTGATCAAGCTTTGGAATGCAAGATCGGCCAAACAGAAAGGTCAGCAAATAGCTTTTCTCCAATCAGGCAGTTGGACGGCGCCACGTGTAGGCGAAGACAAACTGTTTCTGAAGACTCGCGTGGCTTCTTAAATCACTCTTGTCCTGAGTGGAACATTTATGCACCGCGTCTTCCATTCTGATGGGATAATTCCGCAGCCTCGCGAATAACTTGCATTGGATTTGTAAAATTGCCAGTTTTGAAACTCCCCTAGAAGATTTATGCAGCTTGATCAAATCATCTGCAGTAAAATAAATTGCTTGAAGGAATTTTTGAAATGTGTAGCAAAAAGAGTTTTAATTATTTTTAGACAGCTGATTTTAGTTTTTGGAGGTTGGTAGTGAATGAACATAGCTAAAATAGCCATATAAACATTCCAACTTGTCAAGCGAATTGTCAAACTTGTGCATGACTAGCTCCATGGGCTGCGTTTTTGTGGTGTTAAATGGGTTTACCGGAAGCACTACTTCATCTGTCTTGATAATGTGCATTTAAGAGTAGCACGCAGGCCTCGCTCTCTGTGAGTGGTCCGAACCGTTTTGGCGTAAGCGGAGCACTCCGGAAGTCCGACCGACTGGAATAACGACTTTGAAGAGGGAATGGAAAGGCGGAATCAAAGAATGCCCGAAATCCGAATGGGAGCATTTGCTCTGGGCCAATCCCAGTGTCGAAATTCGACTTCAACTAGGATTGTGTCAATGTCGCTGTCCATGCCTGCAACAGAGTTGCGTAGGCGGCAGCGCTCAAGCTTCTCCGAAATTCAGTCACCCTCCAGACCAAAGTATGGAAGGACTAGCCTCCCATGAAATTATTAAATGAATTCGAGACAGCGAATTCTGGAAAGGTTGAAATTCCCATGGTTGTCCACTTATGATTGCGGAATGATTCGGAGTAGTTTTTTTCCCCTTTTGTATCCAACGTGAATTTTTTTCAGTTTTTGCAAATCAGGTTGTTACAAGACTTGGGTTTGGTTTTAAGAATTTCAATTTTAGTCTTGTCTTGAAGGTTTAACTTAATTTTATGCATGGCAAAGTTTGGGGAATTTCACGACTTCCTTCAAAAGTCTCGCAGAATTGGCATTCATTTCTCTTGAGTTAAACAAAATAGTTGGGAAGTATTGAATTCAGAATGTAATTCATTTCCAGGCACTATAATTATATTTTAACCCCTAATCAAATTTATTTGCTTTAAATTTACAGTATTTTTATCCGTAGAAATTTGTAGTCATGATGAATTTTTTTAGTTGGAAAAAATCTACCCTTGCCATTATTGTGCAACAACAAAAAAAGTTTGTATGGTTCTTCTTTTCGTATTAATGGGCATTGTTATTCCAAATAACAATCAGTATGGTTGATAGTCTTTTCCCGACGCGACAACAAATTTGCTTCAAATCCCATCTGCCTGTAGAATTTGAGACAAAAAATTCACTCCCAGCCACCCTGGTTTATATCCCAGGCTGCTTTCCAAACTCTCCTTCCTGCATGGTTGTCTGCTGTCTAGAAAAGGCTATAAGCATCTGGAGGCAGGAGGAATGTGAGTTAAGTACGGAGGAGTTGAGTCGAGACCGTATCTCTTTCCGACTTCCTCAGTCTGAAGAGGAAACCTTCTCAAAGATAAATCCTCTAGTGGTACGAGGCATGAGGTGTTGTGTTGTCTTGTTTACCCATTAACTGATTGACGCAAGTGATTTTTTGGTGGGGAAGTCGTTTTGAACCCTGGCTTCTAATTGACCCTTTGCCCCCACGATGCACTGTAGAGAAGGGAGGCACGATCCCGTGGAGTCAGTGGTCCGTTGCCTGGAGGTATGATAAAGTGGTGATATATGACATCTGTTTCCACCAGGTTCAACTGATTTTCCAATTAAACCTTCTTCATGAGGCAGGTGAGCTCGAAGCTTATTCTCCGCATCCAACTAAAATTCAGAAAAGGTAGTAAGGTGAACTGGAGAAGCTGATTCCTTTTTACAAAAGAAGGCAACTGTTTTTTTCTGGCGTGAGGTGTTTTGAGAACATCAATCCTATGTTAAAATTTTTGTTTTGCTTTATAGCCGAAGGCCAAGTCATCACACATAATCAAATTTCACCAACAGGCGTCCTACCCTACCAATCCATCGACTCCGGTGTAGTTGATGCCGAATCGCATTCAACTGTGTTCCTTTTGACCAACACCACCCTCGCTACCACTGCCACCACCACCACCACTACCACCACCACCACCAGCAACAACAAAAACAGCGTCCCAACCGCCGCCCTCAAGATACCTCCCTCCAATCCTTCTAACCTTCAAGGTCAAATTTTCCCTGTTGAAGCCTCCTGTGACTTTTTAAATGCATCAGCATCTCCTTCCACCTCTTCTTCTTCCTCCTCTCCCCTCATTGATCACTTGAAAGAGGAATTTCTTCAACCCGAAATCGTTCCAAAGCCCAATCTAGTCCGTGCTCCAGTTCAAACGTCAACTGGTTTAGAAATGCGAGGTCCGACAAGTAGTCATCGAGCCCAATCCGCTACAACTCGTCGCTCTTGGAATCCGGAGACCAACCTGCTGGAAGTGACTTGGAGTCAGTTACGGCGGCATGCTAGTCGATGCTCCATCCAGTCGGAGTATGGAGAAAATGGAAAATCACAGGGTTCCGGATATCACCATCGTCATCGTTACCCTTCGGTTCAGTACTCCTCGAGAGGAACAAAGCGCACCTCAGACGCAGTCTACGCTTTCGCAGGACAACAGGTGCCCATTATTCGATCGACACGTAGCACTGCCAGTTTGGACACTGCATTGTTGTTAAGGGTGAGTTATGAGTCAGCAAATATCGCAACTCTATGTCTAGCATCGTCGTGACTGGGCCAATCCTCTGCCTGGGATACACAATTTCTAGCTTTGTCTCTCCCTCCATCTCTCCTCTCCCACACCCAAATGCCTAAAAATATGCAGAAATGGGCACAGAAGTAGGTCAACCAGTGATTCCATCCATTTCTCTTCTGTTTCCATTGAGCCAAAAGAGGGGAGGAGGGCGATTTTATTGCTCGTTTTCAAAAAAAGTTCGCGCCCTATTTTGCGATCTGACAAAGAACTGCGCACTTGTTCGCGCACAAAGCGAAAGCTTGTGGCGATCTTTTGCTCTGATGCGCCTGAATTTTTTAAAACTCGTTGCTAGGATCTCAGAGGCATGTCAGTTGGCGCAACCGGCCTATGCTTATTTGCCCACTACGACATCCAGCATCAATTATCGTGTGGCCATTTCGTTGATAGCTTTACTTACTAGTAGAAAACTGAGCTGTCTTTGGGTCAGGCATGCTTTTCTCCATCTTTCATTCAACAGCTCTACTTGCGATTCATGCTTCGCTGCAGTCAGCTAGCATAAATTGACAAGGAAACATGGGACATATTCGTGTCACCACATTTCCACCTAACACATAAACATACTACTTACTGTCCATTAAGGAAACGTCCTCCCCCTCATGACTTTCTTCTTGTGAGTTGATCTGAGTTGAGAAGGCGGTGATCTGTTCTGTTCTACAATGCAGAATTCACAAGAAGCTCTGAACGAAATAGCGCGTCGTATCTACAGACAGCCCACTCATCCGACAGTGCCAGCAACACCGATTCAACTGCCACAATTGCAAAACCTCTCCACCTATCTAACCCATCGATATGCTGAGACAAGTGTGGATAGAAGCCCGATAAATGAGAAATATCATCCCCCATCCCCCCCACTACCCAATCAGGTGAGTTTTAGGTGAGTTGTGGCCTGGGTGTTGAAGTGTCTAAATAGGTCTCTGTAGAAGTGAAGCCACTGAGGTAAATGTGATAACTGCTTGTCAAGAATCTCCACATGTTATCTGGCAGATTGGAGTGAGGCATGTTGCTTTACTCCCTTGAAAGCTTCTTATAATTCAACGCCATTGCCCCTTCATAATTGTCCTCATTTGGCAGTCGACTACGCAAACATTTTTCGCTGATAAAGTCGAAAACACGTCATCTAAATCGGCATCTGCGCCAAGATGTTGGCTGCGTGGGGAATAAAATGCTTCCTTCATCGTTTCACTCTCCGTTAGTTGAGCATACTTGGTGAATTCTCACTTAGCGGTTCTGAAAGGGAAACAAGAGTTGCTTATCAAGAGTATGAAGATAAAAAACTTTCTTTTGTCCTCCATGCTCACCACCACCACCACCACCACCACCACATTTTATTGCCATCTGGAGCAACTGTTTCCCTCGCATTTATGACATCTACATCCTTGTCGGCGCTTTTAATTCATGTCAAAAACGCAATGTGGCAATTGTCACGACTTCAGCCGGCGATGACATTGACACCGGTGACACTTGAGATAGGATTGCGAGGTTACGACTTACTTATTTTGGCTTCTGTAAAAAGAAGTTTTCTTCTTTTGTCTGTTTCTGTAAACCTTTGGACCAAATTCCCTAAACAAGCAGTTGTTTCCTGAACTTTTTTACCACATAAAACTATTTAAATTAAAATAGACCTTTTCCAATAAATAACAGAATAATTCTTTTAATTTTTCTGGTATATGAATGAGATTCATCTGATTTTCATGTTTGTTTATATGTTAGGAGTAATAAATAATAGTTAGAAGCAAATACTTTTTACGAAATAAATCACCCCTAGACAACAATTGGTGACCTCTACAGCCAATCAATGGACCGTTCATCAATGCTGGGCAAATCAGCCAATCACTATGACGTGATTCAATCCACACGTCATTTCTTTCCACCCAATCAAAATCAAGGCTCAAGTGAAATTCGACTGCCAATTACTACTGCTCCCTACTCGCCTCCTGTTTCGGCACCACCAATATCCCCTGTATCGATTGCTTCGGCTACGGAACCGGGTCATCCGTTTCGCGGTGGTCGAAGGCCCACCAATTCAAAGTGAGTTCCCTTCTTAGCCACCAAATGTGGCCGAGACGGATTTCTTCCATTCCTATTGGTTGAAATGGGACTGATTCAAAAACTTTTAAAATTAGGTACTTCATGTCGCGAGAAGTTTTAACAGGGGGCAAAAGCCTCCTGAAGTTTATGGAATGGATGTTAAGGAGTTGTTATAACTTTCTGCGTTTAATCAGTTTTTGGAAAGGTTCGGCTAAACCGCCTCACCCTCTGATTTCACTTGTTCTTCACATGCATGCCTTTGTTACAGAGAGCGAAAGATAGTAGACATTCTAGAATGCTGACCTTCACGCTAATCACAGCTTTTTAGCTTTGCCTTCTGTGTTGTTCGTGGCCCTCTCCTCCTTGTTTTGGCTGTAACAACGAGTCATTTCACTAAATCGCAGCTACCAGCAAGATATAATTCATGATGAAATCTGGCGTAGGCACTGTCGAGAAGTTTGCGAGCCACGTTTACTCTTTAGAGCAAACTTGACAATGGGAGACTAGGTCTGAGAGATCGACGTAGATCAAGGTTGGTTGATGTACAGTGTTTGGAATATTTTTAGTTCTAGGCAATTCTTTTAGAAACCCTAGGTCTTGTCAAGTCGCTTTGTCTTCCTTCTGTTTTATGCCTGCCGGGAAATGATAACGATCAGTACACAGGGGATGGGGTTGAAAAGCGGAGAAGGAGGAGGTGGTGGAGATGTGGCAGTGTCTCTCTTGCTCCCTCCCTCCCAATCGCATTGTAGTCTAGATGGCGGGCAAATGAGGGTAAAGTAAGCTTCTGAAATGAAAGACACCTTTGTTTTATTGGCCTTCCTTTTCTCTGCAGTCGTTACCCAGTTCGTCGACATTCCCTACGAAATGCAAATCATCAACGTGTTGACAGTCCAACTCCAAATGATCTCTTCCCCACTGACCATTCAAACAACACCCTCACCCACGCACCACCTAGTCATCTCACCACCAAAAGTGTAACCGAGGTCAAGGTCATGTCATCTCGACCAACGGGGATAAGTGTCACCTCCACTGTGCCACCTATGGTGCTTCAGCGACGACCCGAAGCCGAGTCGAAGCATTGCAAGTCCCTTGAGTTTTATTTTTGCCTGCCCTAAGAAGCATAAGTTTTTTTTTGAATTTTTTTTGCGAAGAAAAGCGAGGGGAGTGGAGAGTTGGTTATCATTCTCACTACTTTCAGACCTTCCTTTAAGGTCTTTTTTGTTTCGTTGAGAACTGTTTGAGGTGAGTCTCTGCAGTTTCAGCCACCTACACAGCCTCGACATTCGTGCCGCCAAGATTGGGTTACCATCCACGCGGATCGCAGATGCCGCCAAGATTGGGTTTTAACTTAAGTACATACCAATTCAGTACGCAGGGTACTTAATTAGTTAAACTACTTATCCTGAAATGCCAAACAAAGAAGAAACGATCAAGAAGCAGCGAAATGATTATCAGAAGTCATCCATTTGCCTTCTTAAGCAATTTTTCCTTGCTTTTCGCATACATTCCCGCCTAAGGACGAAGAATTGATTCGTTACTATGAATAGAACTGTGAAAATGGACACTAGCATGCTCACTCCTGTCACACATACGTGACACGTATTACCATCCAGTTTGTGATAAATGGGTCACACCTGTCAAGTACTCTTAATCAGTGGTGTTTAGATCGCACTTCTTTTTGCTACTAAGCTGCTTACCTCAGCTCGTGATCCTCTGCAAATCCTTTTGTCTGCAGGAGATACCTTCCTCATCTCCAACTCTCAGCTACACCACCTAGCCAAAATAATCGTAGCTGATTTGAAAGACCCGCGATGGCACATTAAAAAGTGCCATCTGCTAGTCGAATTTATGACTGACCATTTAGATGTGTAAATGCATAATATTTTGTGTGTGCGTGTGGGCGCTATTAGTTGAGAAGTGGCGAGAGAGAAGGGGCGAAACGGGACTCTCAGTTCATCCGTAAATAAACGTCTGAATCCCAGAGATAAACTCTTTCTTAAATCTAGATCTGGATGTGTGTTTTCTTTGACCGCAGCCATCATTATTGATAGACTCACGACCGAAAGCAGTCTGTTCGAGGAAAATACCCAGGTCTAAAGGCTAGTTAAGTCCTTTGGCAACGAAATAAGGTTGGAATTAACTGTGCCTCGACCTTCACATCTAAAGTCCACAACTCCTTCCCCCGAGAAAACATTTATTAATGGGTGGAATTGCGCGGCTATGTAACCAACTTCTCAAAGCTCTAAGCTAGTATTGAGCTACTCTTTCGAGCCCTGTACGTGACTTAATCCACCTTCTGTTTCCTTCGTATCGCACCCCCTCCCTCCTCCGTCTCCGCCTTTTCCTTGTTTCGAAAGCACGAATTCATTTCGCAATTTCGATCCCTTTCTCCTCCACCCTCTGCCTTCACGTTTCTGCGCTGCCCTTCTGCTTGCAGGCAGGCAGGCAGGCCGGCGGGTGGGCGGAGTGAAGTGACTTTTACCAAGCCGAAAAGCTGCCTTTCTTATCGACTGCTAAAGTACCGCCTCTGATACATTTTGAGGAGCTCCTTTCCTGGAAATATAGTACCTGCTAAGACTGGAGCACACCTGTTGATTCGTATCTCCCTTCGCCTCTTTTTTCTCCCTATCCCCCACCTTTTCATAACTTCCCTCTTAAAATGCTTAGGCGGAAGGTAAAGAGGGGAGGGGAGGGGAGTGGGGACATTTTGGCGCTCCATAATCTAACCCACCACATATTTTTCTACATAGGAGGCAAATAAACGGTTTTTCTGTTCGGCAAATTGCTGCTAAATAAAGCTATCTTATTGCTCTACATTAGAGATAAGGGTCAGTGAGGAGGGCTTTTCTCCTGCTCCCCCTGCTTTTCTTTTGATAAACATGTGTCCCTCCATAAAGACTTTTTGTGCTCCTTTTATTACTTAATTAGCTAAGAATGAAGTTGAAATGAAGATAACATATTTTTTAAATGCCTGCTTTGTTTTCACTTTTCCTAATGGCGAGGAAAGGGGAGAAACACTTCGGCCAGTCCATCCATCTTATGATTCACTTTATTGACATGTGAAATCACTCGTGGCATTCTTGATTCTCAATGTCTTTGAAGCCGGGCAAATCTCTGCTTTCAACAGGTATCAATGTCACTTCAAATACTTCTCCTCTTCTCAACTTTTAGTCCACCCGAGGAGCACTAAAACCGCTTCCCTTGTCACAAGGAAGTCGTTTGGGTGATCCATAGCACTCACACCCCTAAGCATCTACCGATGGCTGCCACTCTTCACGCGTTACGCCCACATTAGCCTAGCAATGGCGCCACGAACTCTTTTGCTTTTGACTCTCCCTCGCCTCCCCGCTCTTCCTAACCTGACTCATTGGACCATTTCTTCGAGCTGCCTTCTGCAGTCACGCTTTCCTTCCCCCTCTCCCCATGCCACATGGCAAGAGGTATGTGAAATTCGAAACTGACTCAAATGCGCTTTATAAAGAGGGAGCGGGAAAGAATGCCAAGAATGAGGTGGGAGACGGCACACGCAGACCTTTTCAGTGATAAAGGGACGGATTGCATCATCCTCCTGCCCAGGTGGACCTCATCGACCTTCAAGGCAGAAGCGACTCTTAAATAAACATAACTCACTATCCGTGTAGAGGATTCGGTATTCATTCCAGCTCTCGACTTCGATCGCAGAGGTTGACTGGAGTGAATCCTAATTTAGAGGTGGTGGGTAGGGGAGCAGGGAGGTTGTAAAGTTCTGAATCCACCTCTCACTTGGAGGATGGGTGACGTACGTTCAAACAAATTTGTGCTACGCCTACTAAATTCAGTAAGTGAGTTGCTGAGTGCCACACCGAAACCCAAGCCACATTTGTTTTTCCCTTCTCATCGATCATTCCTTTCATTTCTGTACCTAAAATTAATGAAATAGAAACTGTGAAATTATTTCTCAGATGCTATATGGAACTTTTGTCGTTGTTAAGGCTCCGCGGTTGCTATAACACCCATCTTGCGTGGAAACCGACCTTCAGGGACCCTTGCCGATGCCACGGTAAGTTGAGATTTGCAAAATCTCACCTCACCTCCTTTGCATTTTTGAATTCTAACTGCATGCTTTGTTGTGTCATGCCTTAATTTACTAAAATTTTCTGGTTAAGTTGTGGCTCGGGAGTTAAAATGCAGTAGGTAAATTAGAGAGCGCATTTCAGTGAGACACCATTCACAGGTGATAAAAGAGGCAATGAACGCAAGCTGCATTCCCCAAATCCCAGTCGTCAAAGCTACTTTATATTTACTTCTTGTGTCTCTTCCATAAAACTATTTGTTGCTCCACTTAAGCTGCATTTCTGACGGCGTAGTAAGCTCCCCCCCTCTCCATTTGAAGCTTTCACCGCTTCCCGTTGTTTAAAAAAACAACGCCTAATTTTATTCTACGATGAGGAAAATCAGTTAGTTAATCACTTCAAAGATGTAATCATAAATAATTAGATTTTGGATAATCTTAAGAATATTCATTGAACCCTAAAAGTTTCACTTTAATTTGTTTCTAATTAGAACTTTTTTAGGAACTTTGGTAATCGTTTATGCGATTTTATTCTGTTGATAATCTTGTAATCTGTGAGTACATTTAAGTTCTTTTTAAAGCTTTGAATAAAAAAATGAACTGATGGCATAGGAAAGACATTCCAGTATGGAATCGCTGGGTCTAATTTTCCTCCTAGGGACTGTTAAGTCTTCAAAATCAATTTACCAATTCATGAACAAGGAACAGTGTCATTGAGTACCCGTATTGCATTATCAATACCCCTGCTTCAAATGTTTCTTCAATGGAATGTGTTTTAAGTGTCTCAACTCTGGCGTGTCTTTGGGGTACTGCTTCAAACTATCAGGCAATGGGAGTTAAGACATAACGAATTGTAAATTTTCTCGTGCAGCGCTTGGATGAGAGAGGGAAAGAGAAGAAGAGTGGGGCTGGAAACTGTTGGTGATGAAACATGCCTCTTATCTCCTTCTCAACGCTTAATAATTCAAGACTCTTTCCTCTTCTTCTTTTTCCCCTTCCTCCTTCTTCCTCGTTTTATCCTCCAGCGTCTACTCGCACGCGACCGCGTTTTATTTGGTCGGATGACTCCCAGCCGAGGGAGGAATTTCCCAGCCTCTTTACCTGGAGGAGTGCACAGTGGGGTTGGCTTAATCGCTGCTATATTTAGCTAACAACAATGGGATGTTTATTGAGGCCTTGCCCAAGGTGTCTATGGTTTTCATTAAATTAGCTTAATGGGAGGAAAAGACCATTTCTGCTCAAAATTTCAGCTGATTTTTGCTCTATTTTGGTTAATTCAACTGGCGGTGGGAATTGGAGATAGGCGCCGACGATGGGGTAAAATAGGACTAAATAATGCGATTACTCTCACCATGGGATGATTGCCCAGTTATTTTGTCGCGCTTTGGCTTAAAGTCAACCAATCTGTTACCACCGTGATCTATTATCAGGTCATCTCCGTCACACATTTGTGACGCCGCCATGTGGTAATAAAACTTGCTCGTCACACATACATATCCTTAGTGTTGGAGGTGCTGGAAGTAAAGTATAATGCCGATTATGCAAAAAGTCTTCTCTGAGGTTGCAAACATCATGGTTTTGCGGAATAAGTAGATTCATTATTCACGCACGGGTAGTCTGAAGGATGGGGTTAAAAATTTTGAGGTTGAAAAGCCACGTAGTTGTGTTTGCAACCCAATCAACCACGGCTTTTTTGCTATGCAAACCTTTGCCAGACCTTTTACATATGAAGAGTATCTACTGCCTGCCCATTGTTAGATGACAGGAAATTCGTCCTCTATGAAAGCCACATCAACAGAGGAGACAATAGCCAGTTCTGTTGGAGGCATCGCAAAACCCGTGGCCCGTCGATTCGACGCAGATGAGGTGCTTCGAGGCTCCGCTTTCTCTACCGTCACTGCTGCCCGTGTCCCTCTTCGTCCCACAGAGCTCCGCTCTACCGATGTTGCAGAGCGGTGCCGTCGCTCGCTTTCTCTCGGTCCAGTTGGTGCTGGTGACGCGGTCGATGAAAATGATGATGAAATCCAACCACTCCCTGACCATGCTGACAAGGTAGATGTCGTTCGGTAGTCTCTTTACGTCATCTCAGTTCCTTTTCAACAAAACCGTTGTTTGATTTAACGAATGGTAAGGTATAGCCTGCTTTCTTAATTTATACCAATGCTATTTATTTAGCCGCGTTTAATGTCAAAGTCTCGGGGGAGAATTCTGCCATCGCATTTCAAATAGTCTATCGTTTAAATATTTTCACCACCGAATTGACCAATCAAAATATTGGCTCACAAAGTACACGAAAGTAGGGCTTAGTTTCGGACTGGGAACGATGTCATCTAACTAATTTATTTCCCTCAATTTAATCACTCAGTTTGTTGAGACACGATTTGGTATGATGCATGGAGCGTGTGATGCTAGACGCGTCACGCATATGTGACATTGATAGATTCAATGATAACTTTATTTTCTATGCATATTTGGTCCACTGCTTGCATCATCAATTGATAGTAAATGTTGCAATAAAGCGCTCCGAGCTTCTAGAAGAAAAAAATTTATGATTAGTCTGCGGTGGGTCCACCAAAGCAAGATGTGTGTGCTATGAAGGAGTGGAGCTCCCAAGCGGTTAGACATAACCGAATTGGCGGCAAATTTGCCACCTTTCAAATCGTTTTTTTTTCGCATTCTTTGCCAAATAAGTGGCACGTCTTTTGGTGGCCTCAGATATCTATGTTTGAATTCCTTTTTGGCAAAATTTGTCAAGTAAATAGCGAATTCTTACGAACAAGCGACTTGTCCCATTCTTCCCTAGGCGACATTAACTGGTGTTGGTTAAGTGTTAAGTTGGAGGAAGGACTAATTGATTCCTCTTTCCTTCTTCCTTCATCTAAGCATAAAAGGAAATGCAAGTAGTAGAATGGAATAGGAAGAGACGAATTATAAGTATTTATGTGGGGCAATTATGCGTTATTTGGTGGGTTGGAGAGGATACAGACCTCTTTCCTGTGAGAAACTTTTCCAATCACAATCAATTAAGTTCTTAATCAGTTAATTGTCCTGCATTTAGAATGGTCTATAGCTCCTGCTTTTTCAAATCTCGCTTGTTTAGTTTAATGGCAGCGCCTCTTTCGCGGAGCAGTGCTTTTTTCCCATGAGGATAAGAATGGAATTCGTCTGTTTACACTGGCTGTTTTAGTGCTAAGTTTGCCGTTTGGCGACGTTTTAATACAAAAAATCCGATTCCTATCTTCCTGTCCACCTCCGCTATGACTTCCATTGGGCTATTTGTCTCGCTTAATACAAATTTATGCGAAATTACCAGCCACGCTGGAAATTGTCCAAGGTTTAATAGGGTGACAATATCTGGCCTTTTCCGGAAGTGGATGCTGTGGCTGACGGGTCCCGTAGTTTCACCAAAATCACGCGATCGCCGAGGCTAAGCTTGTGAGCCTTAAAAATAGCCGCAGTCACTGACGTCAACGCGCTTATGTAGATAATTACTACGTTTTTGGGGTCCTGGCCCGTCTCTTTCTCCTCTTTGATCAATGAACACAGTAATTATCTTACCAGGCAAATAAGCATGAATCTTGCCTTTTAATAAACGTTGGAAAAGTAAATAGGTGAAACAGTAATTGGACCTCATTCGGCGTCTTTGCCTACTACATTGTTTTGGCCACTAGGAGTGTCCAATCGCGCTCCGAGTACTCCATATGGGTGTACGAAGTTAGCAAGACTTGTCGCCTACCTGTCTCCTTACTTTCTTCTCACGCTTCCTTTTGAGCTCTCCTTTGTTTCGCCTATCACATCATGGGCGGTGTTCTAAAACCTTCCCCCCTCCCCTCCAACGAGTGAGGAGGAAGAACCTCCGATCGTAGCATCACCGACCGGTTCAACTGGGGACGATGTGGGGAGGGCTGAAGGGGAGGAGGATTCGCTGCAGTTCCGAAACTGAGGCATCGCATATCTACCCTGCATTTCTTCACTCTGTTTATTTTGGGTTATTTTTTTCGTTGTGCAGCTGTCCATCCATTGATGGTTCAACTCCGATTGGCCTTTTTGCTCTTAACAATTCTCCTGATCAGGTGCTTTAGGCTGTTGGGGCACGCGCGTCGCATACACACGGAAGGCCATTAAGCTTTCTCTGTTGAGAGAACTTTTTTCCCTTTTCTACATTCTGAAACTTCATTACTTGTTTTGCTTTAACAGAGAATTATTAAATTTCGTAAATTATTTGCACTTTTTGGTGTACTGTCAATTCGACCTTTCGTTGACAGAAAATTCATCATTGCAGTGGCTCTGATTTCTCGTTTTGTCTCCCATTTGTTTTCTGAAATAATTCATATTTTAGTGCATTTTTTGTTTAACAAATTCGTCTGGAAGTTGATGAGTTTTTCTTGCCTGATTTTGACTTTTTTGGACTGAGTTAACCCATTCACGGATGTTAAAGCCTACCTAACATGGCGCGTCTGTACAGTTTGGCATATCCGCAACCTCACTTATCACCTGGGTTAGAGCAGCGGATGGCTAATTAGCCGTGCTGCCTGACATTGTTCAACATGCTCCATGAGTGGCCTGGTCTGTCCCATGCTTCAGTTTTTCCTTTGCCTCTCTACTGCTTAGTCAACCGTGCCCCGAGTTTCACCTGGTCTTGGAACAGAGTGGAGGGACATGGACCTAATCTTCTTTTGGACATTTTAAAATCAAGGGATAAAAACACCAGAATCATTTTCACCCCAAATTACTCGCTTAATTGTCATCGTCAGTATCCCTACGAGGCACTGTTTGTGCAGACACACCATCTGCCCAGGGAAACCAGATGGCGCATTGGTTGCCCTTTCATTGAATAACGCACATATGCTACCGATTTGCCAAGTATAGGTAGACTTTCAAGATACACTGACATGATTAATAAAGTCTCCTTTGTTTTCCTTATATGATGTAAATGTGTGCCCACATTTTGAACAGTGCCGTTGGAAGGGTCAACAGGATAGTGCTGTACTTCGCTTGTGAAATCTTTTTCTCTTACTCTCTGTTCTGTCCAGTCCTATGAATCCCTACTCGCGGCCTCAATTCTGCGCCTTTCTAATCGCCTCCGTCGATGCTCTGACAATCTCGCCCAGCGAATCGGGTTTGTTCTAAATCCTCCTTCCTTTTCAGTGATAATGCAAAATTTGATTGTTCTCTCTTTCTTTTCCTTCCAGTGCCCCCAGTTCCGACAACAACTCCCCTGTCGCCCATAACAACTGGAAAAGTGGTCTCAAAACCTCTACTTCTCTCCATCAAGAGCTTAACGATTCCCTCTCAAACATGCGCACTGTGGAGCAGCATCTCCAGTGTATCTACGATATAAAATACCTGCTACTTAAATTTATTTAAGTGCCAATAATATTTTTATTCCCCATAGACATGGAAAACGTTCTGTTTGGAGGCGGTGGCGGTGGCGCCACTGCATGTGGGCGAAGTAAATCTTCCACTGAGACGGATTACCTTCAAGAATTGGAGCGTATCAACAACGAATTAAGGGGCTTCGTGCCCATTGGTGCGAGTGGGGGAGGAGAAGGGAAAGAAAGAGACGCGGGAACTGCAGTTTCTTTGGTCTCTACTGAAGCAACTGATTCCGGGGTCGATGCCTCCATGGCGGTGGAACGAGGCGATGAGAAAGACACTACCCCTACGGATACCCCAAACGGACGTGCTACTAGAAGTAGTGAACAATCAGCCTTCCCCACTGGTGACTTCTATTGATGTCTGACTCCTGTAAACTTTCACTAAACATACTCCCTCCCCTCAAAACAAAAGAAGTTGAACTGTGAACGGAACAAAACGTATTTATATCAAGCACTCCTTTTCTTTGCCAATTCCGGAAGACAGTAAAAGTTAGCACTTCTTCCCAGAGATCTCAAAATGCGAGCAAATCTTGCCCGGTGTCAGTTTAAACAGGCAAAGCCCAATCAGTATCGGCGTAGACCTCCTCCGTAAGCATTTTTCACAATTCACTAAATGGCAGTGGAAAAGAACCACATCTATCATCTGAGTAACTAGCATGGTTCCAGACAAACTGAACTTCTTGGTTTCTGCAAGCAAAAAGCAATCGCAAAGAATGTAAAATGCATTTAATTTCCCATCTCCTGCAGCATCTTTCCGAAATTGTAAATGCTTGCAAATAATTTCATTCATCGTTCCCACAGACATCTCTGGCTTGCGTGCAGTTTCGCGACAGATTACAAGTCGATTATCCAGGATTGGGCGTTCTGCTCTTTGAATATTCTCAGGAATGACCACTCAGAGCCGGGAACCGCCACGACCAGGGCAGTTTCGGGGTACGCGACCGTTTTGAAGCGTCTGCATCCTTCAAATATCTTGCTACTGTGCCCAAAGTTGTCGATAGATGTCCACGGGTTCAGAGTTTCCGCGCACAGGGAGCTCTATCATCACACGCTGCTGCATGTACGCATCGCCTTGAGCGACCCGCGACGCGTGTGTTGTCTATTGCGGGTGAGAATAGGACCCATCTGGCATTTAATACTGGGCGTAATACCACCAAGATAGCGTCCACTCCTAGGTCCGTAAAACCAAAGGCCTCTATTTGACTCAAACGCCCCACAAAAATAAGGATTCCGGTCGGACTCAAAACATAGATAATACAGGTAATGGGCATCAAGAAATTAGTAGGAGTCAGGTGACCTAATTCTGTTTTCGTATTGTCTGTGAAAACCAAAATCAGTCAGAGTTGGCTGGTTAGGAGCAATGGGAGGTAAAGGAGTAGGTGGTGAACACTCCAATGGTGTCTCTTTTGGAGTGTCCGAGATGGCGGGACGACCCGTGAGACCAGCGTAGAAACGACGCGCCGGAGCAAAAAGTTGTTTAAAAGCATCAACTAAAATAATTGGGACTTTTCAAGGAAAAAAACCTTACTTGTAGACTGAGTAACTTCATTTCGAACTCGCTTTACGTAAGGTGCGCCCCATTGACTGTTAGTGTCATGAGGACGTTTGTTACTAAACGACATCTAAAAGTAGGAAAACCGCCAAAATGGCTGATATTTGGACCTTTTCTCCGAGTCCTAGACTTACATTATTTTATAACATCGTTAAATACAGACCACAAGCAGCTTAACCAATAAGACGCCTTAAAGAAGGCATTAATAAAAGTTTCAAGGGGACGACTTCACAAATGACACGAAGGAAAGCTAAATATCAAAAACGTGTTCCAGACGAAAATATTAGCAAAAGGTTAGTTAAAGGGCGTGTGCCTATGATCAAGCTGAACTATTATTTGTGCTTACAATTTGGCTGGACCTTAGTTAGCATACATTTCAACCAGTACGCAGCCTTAGGAACGGCGCGGGTCCTATTATAAAATAAAACAAACACAACTTTAGATTACAGCTTGAATTTCAGCTTAGAGTGAATATAATTAATAGCCACTTGTAATTTAAAACGAAGAACAAAAAGCGTGCAGTGTTGATGGATTATTTGATTGCTTTATATCGTTTTATTACTTGTTTAATAACCTGTTCTTAATTTCTTTGAGTGTTCTGTTAGTTAATGAAAATCAGCAGCTATTTCAAATCCCTAATTACTTTGACGCTTTTAAATCAAAATGCTATTTGTCGTAGACCTAGTATATAATCTGAGCCTGACAAATTTGATGAATTTTAAACGCGTTTTGATCATTATTTAAAATCACACATGATTTTGTGCTTTCATAGATTTCCTTCCATGCGAAATTCGCACATCACTTAGCAATCTGGCGTAATACGTTCTTTAGAGGTGCTCTGTAGGCCAGGCGCGGGAGAACAATTTCAACCTGTTGGTAGAGCAGCGTGGTCGCACTCCAGAGGTCGGCACATCCTAGTACCTGACTCTTCGACAGAATCACTCTTTATCAGTCATTAATGAATTATTAAGATGTTTAGAAGCATCCAGCCTTCTAAGAGTAAGGGCGGAAGAAGGGAAGATGTAGCGTCCCGAGGCTCCCTTAGGGCAAAAGAAGGCAAAGTGGCAGGATAGAATATATATATTCACCGGACAGAGGGAAAACGGCTGCTGGCGTGGCCCAGAGGCCAGCCCACGCAGCTAGGGAAATATAGCCACCTCTGTGACCTTGACAGAAACCGGCAGTTCTAACAAACAAAGTACTACAGAAGAGGAGAAAGAGAAAATAACCGTATACACCTGTAATATGTGTGTTAAAATATTTTAATATTGTTCCTTAAGTTGACATGAGCAGCAAAGCTACCTCTTGGAAATTTGTTGGCGTTCAACGCTACAATTCTAATTCGAACAAACAGTTTCTGAACAACTGGTCGTAAAACACGTGGACATGACAACCCCTTGTCCCGAATAAGGTGACCTCTGAATCTCACGTGGCTTTCTATAAGGATATTTGACTCATTTGACTCCACTGCCAAAAAAGATAAGTTTACTAAGTTAAAACAGCTTTCGTGAATAAACATGGTCAAACACACAAAGTAGCTGCTTTCTTCTTTTGGGGTTGCCCTGGCGCTCTATCGAAATGTATTCGACAGTTTGACCGTTTTGGACGTTAAAATCCCTAACGCTTTACAGAAATCAGTGCTAAATTTTGACGTCGCTTTATCCTTTCTGTATGCAGTCAACGCCGGTTCAGTCTCTTGCACTACATGCCCTTATTTCCTGAGCCGTGGATTCGGTCGCTGCGATATTTCCACATAAGCTACATAAGCTTTTATGCTCTATCTTTCCATTGTGTCACACCAATTGTCAATAATTTTGATTTCTTGCTCACTTTTGTGGTAAGGCATAAAAATCACGTGTCGCGTTTGCGTGACATTCACTATAAGCATTATGGTAATGCTGCACTAACGCCAAAGCTAGATAGAATAAAATTACCAGTTTCAAATCAAGAATTTTGCTTGGTTTATGTTTTAAATTTATAAATTAGCTTCAAAATCTATACTTTAATAATATTGCTGCCAAATTGTAGCTTTAGTACCGAACATCATTAGAAGCATCGCTCTATTTCTTGGGTGGCAGCAATTTAATGGATTCGTACAAGACTGAGGTTGTGAAGGATGCAGATTAGCACGTAATTAAGAGGCAAATCCCTCAACTGATTTTCTTTTGGCCCAAAAAGTGGTGGAGGAGGGTGCTCTTCTAATCCTAACCCCCATCCTCTCTTCCCGCTTCTCCCTCCCAACCCTATCACTATCACTAAATATCTTGTTCAGTTCTGCATGCTAATCGCTTTTAAAATACACACACAGTAAACTCATTTCCCTGAAAAATGCCTACTTTTTATGTTCCCTAATAACTTGATTTGGGTGTCCCCTTCATTCTTGGCATTGACGTGATGGAATAAGTGACAATTAGGCATTGACAAGTAATTTGTGAATTCATACTATACTTGCATGTACAATATTCTAGGGGGATACGCCGCAGGATTGCGCTTTGGGAGAGAAGGTACCGCCTCATTTCTTCCTTTGCATTGCCCTTGGACGAAAGGGTGGGGGCAACTAGACAGAAATGAAAGTAGCTAACGTGGGAGATGGAAAAGACGATTTTACCGTCCTAGCGGTAGAGTGTATCTTCGTAATCTGGGATTGGGACCTGCGCCTATCACTATATGATCTTAATGAAAGTTTGGTAACTTACGTTACCGGTGTCACAAAGATGCAACGCCATGATACTCGCCATTGAGAACAGCATCACAAATATGTGGTAAATGTGCCTTACTATGATAATCAGTTTGCTTTCTGTGGTCGAACCCTCTAACAAAACAGAGTAGGAAAAAACCCGACCGTTTTATGATTCTACCTACCAAACGTAAGCCTGATAGAGAAGAAAGCGAAGCTGAGAATAAGAAATTCCTGCTGACTAGAAGTTTCATTTTAAGCAGGTGTAGGAATACACTCACGCTTAAGTACCATCCAATTCTAAGCAGGTCCGAAGTAGTGAATCACTGTACATTCAGACGCAGTCCACAAAGTGAACAAGGCCTTACCACTAAAGTCGACGAGGTGCGTCACATACGCTGAGGTTAAGTGTCTTCCTGACAAATGATAAGGCCTTCTTCCTAGTATCTGAGTTAGCTGAGAGCCATGGTTTGGATGGAAACAACAAGGGGATTTTGGGGCAACACCGCCATTCTTGCTCTATAGAATAGACCAAAACGCGAACTAAACTGTTTGCAGCTCACGCAGAGGCGCCTTATGGCTGAAGTGGAAGAGTGATTCATAAGAACGCAATAGGAGACGCTCTGAAAAAGGCAGCCATAATTGTGCGCACTGTTTTATCTTTCACCAAGCTGCTCATACTGGAGCGGCTTTTTGCAATCCTAGGGGAGGGCGGGTGACGCAACAGGTAAACCAGCTATACAATTTTCAACTTTGCTGCCAATAAACCCAAGCAGACCTCTTTTTAGTCAAAAGAGAGGAAAAAAGTGGATGAATGGTTAGAATCCGCTGTTATGGCGCCTTAATGTGTCGCCCCTATAAGCGGCACACTTTGTATTTCAATTAATTAAGAGGCAAATTTTTTAACCTCTCACTCTCCTTCTGTACACAGAATTCAACATCAGTTGGTATGTTTGGGTCTGACAAGGGAAGGGAATATTGAGATGGGCATTAAACGCCCTTCTTTTCATACCCCTTCCCTCCTCCCCCTTCACTTCTGCCTGGCTCTCGTTCTCTTCTGCCCCTTAATCCCATCACCAATCACTCGCCTAATGCCTCATTAGACGTCATTTATAAGATGCAGCAGTCGGTCTCTTTACTTTCCCACTTAGAGTGCCCCAAGTTGCGTGTTCCAAATGCCTCAAGTAACCACCGACGGTGCGGCGATTAAAAGTGAGGATTTGGAATGTGCTAGGAATGCCGTAGACGTTGTTGTGGAAGATGTGTCTTCGAAGTCGCCCAATCTGCAGACTGCGACGCCATCAGTGATAGAAGTGGTGGTGGTAGAGATGCCAGAAAAGGGTTTGACGAAAGGCGAACGAAAACGGGAGAAATGGGACACGAAGATTGACTTTCTTCTCTCTGTGATTGGGTTTGCTGTGGACTTGGGGAACATATGGAGGTTTCCCTACATTTGTTATCAGAATGGTGGAGGTACGTTGATAGAGTGCTATTCTAGGTGAAGGTCAATAGGGAATCACAAGCTGCAATGTTTGTTCTTTTAATTTACCTATGACGCTGAATTGCATAAAGTACACTTACTAAGCTGAAAATTTATGGGATCTTAAAACTACAACACGCAATTTCAATAAATCGTTGCATACTATCAGTCATGTTAAAATGTCCTTTTTGATCCACAGTAGTCTGATAAAATTATGGAAGTTAAAAAACGCTTTAGCTTGCTACGAAAATGATAAAGTGCTTAAACTTTACAGACAAACTCTAACTTCTAAGAATTAAAAATGTCAACTCTATGCTTTTAGATAGTCTTGAAGAGGACCATGTTTGCACCTGAGAATATGGCGCGTTAATAACTAATTTTCTCTTCACGTCCCAGATCGTTTTTGGTGCGCGATGACTAAGTAGCCACCTTTATGAGGGGAGTTCATAATTGCTGTAGCGTCCCGAGGCTCCCTCGAAGGCAAAAGAAGGCAAAGTGGCAGGGTAGAATACATATATTCAACGGACAGAGGGAAAAAGGCTGCTGGCATGGCCTGGAGGCCAGCCCACGCAGCCACCTCTGTGACCTTGACAGAAACCGGCAGTTCTAACAAACAGAGTACTACAATTGCTGCCGAAAACATAGCTTGAATTGCAATTAAATGTCCCAAGCTATGGCCAAGACATTCGAACTGCTTTGCACGAACTGTTGTTGGACTCGATTTCAACGGCGCGATTTTTAAGGAGAATCGAACGTGAATTCGCGCGTGGGTTGCTCGCTCCGATTTGCATATGCGGCGCTTAGCCTCAATTTGTATAGGGTCTTTTGTGCGGTAGGAGCTACAGCACTAGGACTTATGAGGTCCAATTCAACAAGCATAAAGAAGCAGAGTGGCAGATAAATGTGTATCATTATAAAATATGCCGCCAGCGGTATTGGCGTGATTTTACTGTGCAAATATATCCTCTAGGTGCCTTTCTGATACCCTACTTGCTAATGTACATCTTTGGCGGGCTACCATTGTTCTACTTGGAACTGGCGCTTGGTCAATTTCAGCGTAGTGGATGCATTTCTGTATGGAATCGAATCTGTCCCTTCTTCACTGGTGAGTCTGCAAGAAGGCTTAATTCGTACGTTTTTGTTTAAGGCACAATTTAAGGCCCACTAATAATGCTGAAAATTTTGTTCAAAAAAGATTAGGGGAACATTTTACATGCAAGGCGCTTGTCGGTTCGGCCATTCAATTTAGCATGGAGAAATAGGTTTGCAGTTCTCAACCAAGTAATCCCTGATGTGCAAATATAGTTGTGTATGTTTGTAGATCATCGTGGATTTTTGTTGTTTCGGAGGTTGTTAATATGGGGGAAACAAGTATTATCATAAACTTACTTCTACAGGTCTGGGCTATGGAATTTGCATAATTGCAAGCTACACCGCGTGGTACTATAACACTGTCATTTCCTGGGCTGTCTTCTACATGTTTGACTCGATGCGTCTGCATCTGCCGTGGGACAGTTGTGATAATTGGTGGAACACACCTAAAACTTGTATCACCGTCTACCAGAAGTTAGTGACTGGAGTTAATGAGTCGGACATTACCGATGTTGACGCTCCCAATACTCTTCATGCCGTCAATACCACTGGCTACTACTCATCAACTGAACAGTATTTCTAGTAGGTATTCAGGAAGTGTCACTTGCAAAACGCTGCCTTTTCTTTCTTGTCTAAGTTTTGATTAAAGTTTTCTTGTCAAAGCAACCGTGTGCTACAAATACAATTTTCTGACGGATTTAACAAGATGGGCACTGTCAGGTGGGAAGTGGCACTTTGCCTGCTGGCTGTCTTTACTATCGTCTACTTTGCTCTGTGGAAGGGTGTTAAGAGCAGTGGAAAGGTAAGAACAATTTAAGTAACCCATTGAAAAAGGCGGCTCATCTCAGTCTTCAACCCTACTACGTTCTATACTAACTTAGATGGGCGTAAATATAGTTGAGCATAGTGATCCTTTCGAATTTTAGGCGGTATGGATAACAGCGACTCTGCCCTACGTGATCCTCTTCACCTTGCTTATTCGCGGTCTTACGCTTAGGGGCTCACTCATGGGCATCCAGTACTACCTTTTACCTGACTTTGGACGTCTCAAGTCCATTGAGGTAACTGCAATTGCATCTTTCACTATCTTCTAATCGAAAAAGAAACAGAGATTCCGTTGACCTTCTGTTTTTAAAGCGTCTGGCTTTTACCCTTGCATTTTTATCTGACTCTTGATGTGTTTTATCCATCACTCGCAACAGCTTTTAAGAATTAGGTAAATGATTTTTTTAAAAATGCCACCATATTTTCAAGTTATTCCTTATTTGGCGAAAGTTCAAATGGACTTTTGGCCTTGAGAATTACCGATTGTAATTGCCCCTGCCACTAAAAACAGCTACTTCCCAAATCGAAACCACAGCTGTCTTTTAGGTCAGAAATAATATTTCTATAGGTGTTCGACCTTTCCTTCTAGGTTTGGAATGCTGCTGCATCACAAATTTTCTTTTCTCTTGGACCTGGGTTTGGTGTCCTCCTGGCGCTGGCTAGTTACAACCGATTTCGAAATAACTGCTATTAGTATGTCGAAAGCTTTTTCATTAGTACCGTGTACTCTCCTGTGCCTCGAAAAATCTACTTAAAATGATCTCTACTAAGTTCAAAGTGCTTAAAGAAATCTTTGCCATAGAATTTTGAGATTCCAAAGTAGGGGACCCAAATTAATTTTAGATAGATATAATCAATTAGCACAATTTTTGTACTTTAATTTCGCGATTCAAAGTTTATTTTGAATGGTTAGTACAAATGAATGTCCTAGCTTTTGAAATGAGTCATATTTTCAAATAAATTAGCGTGGATTTCGTTAAAGAATAACCCGATTCTTGGTTCTTCTTGCAAATTCGCCAGCGATGCAATGCTGACCAGCGCAATCAATTGTGCTACCAGTTTTCTGTCCGGATTCGTAGTCTTCTCCGTGCTCGGTCACATGTGTTATCGCATGAATAGAACAATGGATACAGTCGCCAATGAGGGTATCCTCCTGCCATTTTTAATAACTTAGCTGTATCATCCACTTATTTACTCACGATACGGGTGTATTTACACAACGAACGCTGATGAGCAGTATTCTGCTATCCACCAATCTTCTTCTTAGGCCCAAGCCTTGTCTTTATCGCCTATCCCGAAGCCATTGCAACTTTGCCCGGCTCGACCTTTTGGGCCATCATCTTCATGCTCATGCTCATCACCCTCGGTCTCGACAGCACTGTATGCCATCTGTGTCTACTTATCTAAAAATAGGCAGCACATTTACGTTATTGTAATAACAACACCGCATTTCAGTTTGGTGGACTGGAGGCGATAATTACGGCCCTATTGGATCGCTGGCCAAAGCTGCGTAAGAAACGGGAGATTGTTGTGTTGATTATGATCATCTATTGCTATGTGGGGGCTCTTCCCACCACAACAAATGTGAGTTGCTGCCTGTCGATTTGATGTACCGCAGAAGTGCCTTATAGAGTAATTAAATGCTTTTATTCCTCAAGGGTGGGTATTACATTCTGACCTTGTTTGACACATATGGAGCGCCCTTTTCAATCCTCTTCATTGTCTTCTGCGAATGCGTGGCATTGTGCTGGTGCTATGGTAGGTTGCCCATTTCTTTCTGGCAACTAATTTTTTTCGTGTGCTAAAGGCGTAGGGCGATTTACACGAGATATAGAATCGATGCTGGGCTTTAAGCCGGGCTGGTTCTGGAGGATTTGTTGGGCTGTCATCAGCCCTGCGTTCATGCTTGTGAGTAAAACGTCTTTTTTTTTCATTTTTTTAATCAGCAACCTCTTTTGCCCGTTTACTCGCCTCCTATTTCGTAGGGTATCTTCATTCTCAATATCACCTTCTTCCATCCACCCGCGATCACCGTGATGGGCGAAACAGTGCGAGCGGACACATGGGTGCATGTCGTCTCGTGGATGTTGGTCTTCTCTTCCCTTCTTACCATCCCCATCTTCGCCGTCGTGACCTTCTGCAACGCGCGTGGCTCCTTCAAGGAGGTATTTATAGCTACCTGTTCTTCGTAAAAAATGACACCCTCTCATTTGTCTACCTATCGTTTCTTTTACAGCGTTTGAAGTCACTTTTCACACCCGGAATACGACCTTCCTTCTCCGACTTTCACGTCCATCCCAACAGCTGCAGGAAGCAGGAAATGCAAAACAAAAAAGAGGAGGAAGCGGTGGAGGCAGTAGACACAAAGTTTAAAGAAGGCGAGGGAGAGGATGCTTGAACGCATCGAGGTTTTGATTTGACCTCTCATCATTCACTATCCCCATTCCACCAATCAACCATGAACACACTTTTCGAGAACTTCTATAGAGTTTTTCATTACAGAATGAACAGCAATGGAAAAATGAGAAAACACAACAATTGATTTGATCGGTTAGATAATATCTCACCTTGCCCTCCTTTATTCCCTATATGCAGATGTCTCTTCATCAAGTATCAAATAGTTAAAAAGTTACTTTACTCACATGACTGCTTTTTGAGAGTTAACGGGCCGTTTTATGCTCGTCCAAAAATTGTGGAGGAAGAAGGGAAGTAATTTAATTCTCAGGACGTTGGTAGGCCTCTCGATGGTTTGTGTGTTTGCCGTGGTCACTTGAACTTGATATCTTCTTTAGAATCAGATACGCATGAATTAAAGTATCCTACAATAGACCTCTCACAGTCCCGCCGTTCGCGATGATGCCATTCACCTTCCTACGTTCGCGCTGCTGCTGATCTACAAATAAGTAAAGGTTTGTCTGCTATCCGCGTGCATTACAACCGTCCTCTTCTCCTTGGATGGGATTGATTGGTTAAGATTGAATAGTCACCTCTGACGTCCTAGTACAGATAATGGGTGCATAAGATGAATATTTTCTCGTGTACACAACACATACCGGCTCCTCATCATTCCTTCCCGTAAATGATCGGACTTGTGTTGAACAAACTCAAGCGCATTGGACTCACATCCGAAGCTTCTTCGAGGAACGATTGCAGCTAGGCGATGAAAGAATGCCTTCACACCTATAAATTGATATGTACCATGGGTGTAATACTTTGCTTGTTATGACTGCCGGTTTCGGTTACCTAGGTGGCCATATCGCTCTAGCCGCGTGGGCTGGCCTCTGGGCCATGCCAGCAGCTTATATGTATTGTATCCTAGTATTCTGCCTTCTTTTGCCTCCGGGGAGTCTCGGGACGCTACAGTGCTGCCCATCGATAATATTAATAAAATAATGGTTCCTCCTGTAACCAGAAAATCGAAAATGGGTGGTTTTTAAAGTCCTCCGAAAACTTTGCAAGAGATTGACGAAACGTACACATAAAGCAGAATTTTGAACACTTTGTGGGAAAGTAAATTAAAACATTTGTATGGTTCATTTCTTCAGAGAAGACCCAGGAGGCTACGTAATTATTGCCAAGGATAGCTCTTCTCTAGTATGCTATACCTCTTTAGTGATTCGATTAACTCTGCTTTTATAACATGCGCTTACACAGCGACCCGAAATTTTCCTGAAGGCGAAAGAAAGCATTATATTCAGGTGCAATACGTACACCACCAGCATGCCCCAGAAATTAGGCCACTCTGCAAGAGTACAATGCCCAGGACAAAAGCGGTTCTTTACTAAACTCAGCATTAAAAACTAACGCAGTATACTCAAGTTCAAACGGTTTGGCCTTGAGGTCATGACGGACGAAAATCACTAGTAATTTCCGTTAGCAACAAGTTGTCAGACACAACGCCGCGTCTACTTACATTTTTAGAAATCATCGAGCACTATGCAATACTTTGTCTTTTTGGAATTCCGGTTTTGGTCAGGATCACAGAGGTGGCCATATTGCCTTAGCTGCGTAGACTGGCTTCCGGGCCGTGCCAGCAGCTGTCTGTTGAATATATATATATCCTATTGTAGTTCTTTGTTTGTTTGAACTACCAGTTTCGGTCAGGATCACAGAGATGGCCGTATTGCCCTAGCTGCTAGGCTGGTCTCCGGGCCATGCCAGCAGCCTATTTCCCTTTGTCCTTTGAATATATGTATTCTACTCTAGCATTCTCCCTTCTCTTGCCTTCAAGGGAGACTTGGGACGCTACATTGGTGGCAGCGGAAAGCGGACCCGACTCTATAGGGTTTCTATCCCCATATCAGCCACCTGTGACATGTTGCAGCGGTGCGAAAGAAGTGCACGTGCTACGGATGGGCCAAGAACGACGTTCGCCTTCGGCATCTACCCCATCTCCGTGTTCTACAAGAAAGGTATTAACAATTGAAGCGACACTAGCCATGGACCACCTGGAAAGCTTTGTTCCAAAGATTACCCCTAATATACTTGCTTAAATGGATCGGCGTGCTAACACCTGCCTACGGACATACTGATGGTCGGCAGAACCACTTATTCCGGACTTTGTTCCCTGGCCGGACGAAACACTAAGTTCAGTCGAACTGCCAAGAGAGATCACTGAAGTTGCTGTCAAGCATCGCCTCAATAGCGTCGAATGTCGGCGGCTGGCATGGTTAGTTCGTAAGTGTTCCTTGCAGCACTGACGAGGTTGTGATGGCTGACGCGGGGTGTGTACCAAGGGACGCGTCGGAGATGACGCTCGAAAGAGGAGAGGAACAATGTAGTACTTTGTTTGTTTGAACTACCGATTTCGGTCAGGGTCACAGAGGTGGCCATCTTGCCCTAGCTGCGTAGACTGGCCTCCAGGCCATGGCATCAGCTTATTTCCTTCTGTCCGTTGAATATATATTCTACCCTGAAATTCTGCCTTTTTTTGCCTTTGAGAGAGCCTTGGGAGGCTACGCCCGTAAATGGTATGTAAACAAGCACGTTTTTAATATACGGTGAAGAAAAAATTGTCGGATACCGATTACAGTGCCGAGGTTTATGAAGCACCCATAATGGTTCACCGTTATCTGACAGAAGTACAGAGCCATAATAAATAATTCGAATCAGGTGACATCTTGATGGTTAACCTTACCTTTAGGAAATTTACTTGTTTAAGTCATTCAGATTCTCTCCTCCTTATTGGCTGGAGATGAGTGGACGAATTTGATTTGTGCACTGATTAATTTATTCAATAGTGGGCGATTGTGCCTCACTACTTTCTCCTTGGGTCCGTTTGATGCCGCAAGACATGTGGGTTCGCAGTGGTTTTATTCGCTTCTGCATTGTTGTTGCAATTGGGATTTATTTATATCGCCTTTTAATCTCACCAAGCATGTAAATCCGCCCAAGTTATTTCATTTCTCGATTATTTTATTTACAACTTTTGTCTCGTTTTTTGTTTTTGGAGCCTATTCTGCGTACCAACACCACGAATTTGTATCTTCTTTGCAGTTTTGTGGTAGTTTTATGTTGACAACTGAACCTCTGCGTAAATTTAATGTTCAACTAGAAACTTCCTTCCGTAATTTAAGGACAGATGTTAACAACTTAGCGCATAGAATCGTCTTTGATAGTTTGTTGCTTGACTTAGGAAGCACCTCTATTTCTGTCAGCTACAAGATTGACTTAAAATGGACACTAGTGAAATTTATTCAACGCCCTATAGGGTGAGTATTGTGCAGTCGTACGCATTTTCCGGCGCCACGTACGTTTAAACATTTGCGACGAACTCGCCTAACAGTTGCATTCCTCCTGTGTTAACAAAAGAAAAGCCCCGTGTTTTGTCATTATATGTGAATTCAACTTCGGTGTATCATTAATCCCTCATTGATCACGTTTCTTTTGTTCTTTGGTTCGAGTGGGTTGCCTTGCTGCAGGCCTTATCTTTTTTGTTAATAACGGCTTGTGAATTGCAATTACTTATTACACAATCGCATTTAATTGATTTTTCTTAATCAGCCGAATTTCTCTCTCATGACCATTCTCTTAACTTCTTCTCCTCCTTATTTAGGAGAGGGATCGTACGCTTATCGTAAGTTTTCCCGTGAATTCCGGCATGCTCTTCTTCTGATCTAGAAAAATTGAGCTAAAACTTGTCCAGGTACAAGTTTTCTTTCGTCATGGGGCACGAACTCCGCTTCACTATGTGAAATCTCCTCTGGCTGACGTAAGTACTCCCTTGTATATCGCCTTGATTGCCTCAATTTCTAGGCGCAGTGGACTCCCGATTGCACCAAAGACGTTCCAGAGTCCATCATTCCCATCAAGCATGTTGACATCTCTAGGGGTACACCGGTGGATGAAAGCACCTACGATTTGATCTACAAGTCGGTTCACTTGCCTGTAAGTTCTGGTGTCATATTGTTTACGGAACGAAATATGAGGTCTTCGTGTGGCGCTGTAGACCAGGCTTTTTGAGTTGACCGACTTCGAAACAGAAACACCACTGTGCGGTTAACCTTAATTGCTTGGTATGTTTTTTTCGACGTAGGGTGGTGAGGCAATTGGCATGCTTACAACAACAGGCCAAAAGGATCTTTACAACTTGGGCAGTCGTCTGCGCAAGGACTACATTGGTGGCGAGAGTATTCTTTCCGATCCTCCCAAGTTTTCAGAAATCGAGTAAGCTTTTGTCCCTCAAATTTTTAAGCTTCTTCTGTTGATTTGAAGAAATGCTTCCTTGGACCGTTATTTTTCATCTCTAAAAATATGCGCACCCCTTTACGACTCTTCCCACTTTCAAAATCCGATGTTCTAGGGAGGGTCGTGATGGGTAGCTTCAAATCGAATGTTTTGCATGCCTTCTGTAAGACAGCAAGTATATCATTCTTTAATCTGAGGTTGAGACCTCTGACTGCCTAAAAAAGACAATTATGGAGAAGTTTCCCGTAGTTGGGCCTATTTTTTTGCCACTTGTTTTGCGATTTCAGATTCACGTTGAACATTGTGGGACGTTATGCCTGTATTAATGGACCACTTTTACCAAAACTAAAACAAATTTACTCACTAATCTTGGTGCTAGTTTCTTTTCTATATTGCTTAAGCCTTGGTAAGTCCGTAGGTTGTTATTCTTTAGACATAGAGGCTAATGCTCTCCTTAGTTTCAACTCTCTTTTCAACTTACAAATGCCGAAATTACCAATTACTGAAGCAGCGTTAGGGCTAATGAACGACCCTAGTTCAAGTTTACAGTTCTTTAAGTCTGTCTTTTGTAAGTGGCCTACGAAACAGGCTTCTCATCAGCTGGAGGACACGTTGATTGTTTTGCTAGCGTAGAGACAAGTTTTAAAGCGATAATACATCAGCATTTCTGAAGAAAGGGAACTCTTAGTTGAGGCAATATTATGGCTTCTACTGTTCACAGCTTTGTCTTCTCTTCAATTCTAGAGCTCGATCGACTCGTGTGGGGCGCAACATTAAGTCTCTTCGCTCTCTCGTGGCCGGCCTGACTAAGGGTCAGGTGAATGGTGAGTTTTTCCCCTTCTTTAAATAACCTTAGTTACCATTCGACTCTCTCATTCTCAACACCCATTGTGGATTTTTCAGGCACTCTCGTGGTCTCTTCCATGGCGTTCGAAAATGAGGTACTCTTTCCAAACCCCAAGACTTTCACGAACGCGTCCTTCGATGAGGGCACCGAAGAATTGCGAAACGATTCTTCTCTCTCCGCACTGAAGAAGAAGATTAAGGAGGCTCTGAGTGAGTCATTTTCTTTTTTACTCCTACTCCCACAATGTATATTGGCTGCTGATTTTCAAGTGTCAGAGACCCAACTTAGCCAAATGAATCGCACTTTCTGCGTAAACGGAGTAAATTTGCTTTTGACTTCTAAACTGGTAGTCATGTGCCTTGTCTCCTCCTCATCACCATCATCATCATCTTTTTCAGGCTATACTGATTTGTTGACATTGGCAACCTTGCTAATTGATTGGCATGATGTATCTGCTAGTTCTTTCCTCTGCCAATGCATAGCGCTTACGCATTGCGTTTATTGTGGAGTTTCTCCATTTTTGAGTGATTTACGAATGCTGGCGTCGGGGGCGGGCGCGGCACCTTATGTGCATTAGGATTTGATATCCTTAATTCGGTTAATATATAGTCAATTGTCAATGCAAACGTCTTTTTATCCATCGGCTCTCGGCTGCATATTCAATTCGGTCATTTCTTTTTTCATTTCGCGGTATCTTCATCCAAGCTAAAAAGAAGTAACCGGCTGTATTATCGACACTATCCGTTGGTCATCTGATCACGATGCTCTGGACTGATTTTTTGTCATCTGGGTCACAAGAGAAAAAACAGCAAGTCTATTTTAAGCCTTCAAGGCCTTGGGTGTCTTGTTCTATCACTTGTGTTGTCCTGTCGAATTGAATACATTACAACCCAGGGAGACCCACTTCGAATGTGATTGTCTCTTAGCGTTGCGGAACGAGTGAGGTGCTTTTGATTGCCTGTAACAGGCTGTCAACGATTTGTGCGTGTTGTTTCGCTGTAGCTTAGGCCAAGTACTTATAATTTGTAGGAGGTAGACTTGTACATCCCAGTCTACTGGTGGGATGCCCTTTATTGTCTTCCCTCCCAAATTTCCGCCTGAATAAAGTGCTTCTAGCTTGCATGACTCACGGTTGTACTTTAACTCGATTTAAAAAGTGCGGGAGCTTTTAGCAGCGCATTGTTTTGTGTGACGTTTCGAGCGAATGCAAAAGCGGAACGTGGCCAGTGGGATGAACTGGTTCAAAAAGGTGATTCTGACGATGAGTGAGGGATCATCAAATGAGAAAATCATCATTCTAGATGGGAAGTAGCAAGCGCGCGTAGCCAGTGCGTGAGAGCATTAGAGTTGAAAGTGCCATGCAACGCGATGCGTGGCATGAGGGTTGAGTGATGCAAAAACTGCCTTTCAGTCACATTAACTGCAAGTAGGTGGCACATGTCGTGCGCTGATGGGTAAGGGTAAGACTTAAAGACTTAAGACTTTTTGTTGGCCGCTTTGACGTGAACCGCCAAAACTGATATGCTGACCGACTGGCATATGTTGCGAAACACCTGTCATTGTCTATCTTTGGATTATTCATCTACTATCAACTCCACGCACATATCTTCTTACTTCATCGTGAGCCGAATGCTTGCTTTTCCAGTGTGGATCTGGTGAGCTTTGAACGCAAATGTTTACTAGGAATTGTTTACTCACTGAGATTGGTCTACCTTATGGGTACGATACAGTTCGAATGCGTAAAGGTAAAGCCGAGCCTTCAAAAAATAGCCAGAACTAACAAATTTATCAGTGAATTTAACACTGCATCCTCCGCAACTCCTTCATGGGCTTTCCTTCCACGATCCTTCATGTAATTGTCAACTCAACTTTCAACAATCAGATGATCAAGATGGAAAGGGAGTGGACTCAGGCGACAAGGGGACCGCAGATCTGTTCCAGAGTCCCTCTGCAATCTGCTTTATTTAGTCAGTAACCTTTCAAAGCGTATTCCACCTCTGTCTCATAAAGGGTCTCCAATTTTTTTTCGGTGAATCACTTTTCTAGACTGTCTCGATGCCCCAGATGAAATCCACACTGACTTTTTTTTGAGAGTTTTTTAGATTGCTAGTTGTATACCTCCCACAGTCATTGTAAGGCTTTCTTGCTAGTAGTTATGTCTGAACCAAAGCTACAAGTGTACATTTATCCATTTACCCTTTGTCTTACTCTCCTTCTTCTTCACACCTGTTTTAGAGGTGGATCGACTCGTGGACGAATTGGACAATAATGAAATGAAGTACACGCAGGACTGTCAGGTCTACTATGTGAGGGACGACTACATTGCACGCAAAGTGAGTTTCTCCTCGCCAATTCTTTCAACTTTTATTCTACCTCAGGTAGAACATGCAAAATATGTTTCTTGTCAGTTGGTGATAACTGAGCAGAAGTTGAATTGACTCCTTCGGTAGTATTATCCTGTTCGAAGTAGGAGATAGGTGATGCCTCACCTCCTCTTGCCAAGACTTTTAACGCCACCAGCGGACTGTCTGGAAAGTATTCTAATCGAGCATAAGAATTTTGGTGTATCAAATATTTGACTGATCTGGAGGTTGCCAGTCGTTGCAGCTTGTTTTTTATCGCCATAGCCTTTTCTAAATGAGTTCACTATTGTCCGCATCAGTTTGGGTGCGTGTAGAAGAATCACGCTTACAATTGGCTACCGGAGATGCAGTCATTTAAGTAGCATTGTCTGCAGTTGGCTAATTAGATGGTTTGCATTCTAGCCAGTCTCATTTTAAAGTTTAATTTCGTAGAAACTGAGGGATGAACTGAATTGAACCTGTTGAAATAAAATTACCAAGGTAAGGTTTTTTGAAATGATCACTTCCCGATGTGGTTATTATCCCACCGCCTCCGTATCTTTGCCTTTTTCTATTCTCCGTTACACAAGTTTACCCCCTGTTATGCACTGGTTGGTTACCTAGATGTCTGATTTTTTGCTCTTCATTGTTGTTCTTTGGTAGGGAAAAATAACAACTTGCGTGTGTTTGTGAGTTCTTGTCTGCTTGAGGCCTTCTGTCTGTAGGTCTTAGTAACTTCTAAGCTAAATGTGGTAGGCGTAGTTTTCGTTGCATAATTGGTTCCTTTCAGAAGTTCCTTTCCATTCACTTCCGTTAGCAACTTCCCAGTCGTTTCACAACGAGTCTTAAACTCATTCAATCACTAAGGTCGATCGTCTTACCGTTACCTTGCCACAGTACTTCCTGAGCCCCTCCTAAAGGCACTTAGAAATGTGATCACATGCTAAGAGAATGGGGAAGAAGTAGTGGAGGTAGAGTAGTCATGAATTTTAACCATGTCAAAATGGTTGAAAGGTGAAATTCCCTTTTCGACACAGTCCCTAGGCTAGTCGGCCTTTTTCGTATAGTGCTCAATGTGTGCCAAATTTCTGGCATCCCAAACTCCTGTAGCTGGCTGTATTCACCAGTTCTTCGGCCGAGCTCTCACCAAACGCACTCTTACGACAATTTGTCGTTGCGATGATCAGGCATCTAGAGCCGTGTGTTGTCGCCTCCCTCTAATGTGCTTGAACTCTTCTGCGGATGTACAAGCCTTTGTTCACAAGAAACCTCAGCATGACAGACTGCGCTGTACTTGTGTGAACGCCTTCTTGGTTCTAGATATGTTTGGGCATTACTTAAATTTCTTGTCGCAATCCAAAAAAAGTAACCTTCGATATGTTTTGTTTCTCTTCTATTGCCTACCTGTTTAATCAACATAAAATAGAAACTTGTTTTGTCATCCTCTTTATTTTTAATCATTCAGGCTTCCATTTTCTTTGCCTTTGCTTCAGTCAAAATCTTATTGACTGCAACTTTACCTTTCAAACACTTGTACCACCGAGTTGGCGTTAAAAATGAGCACAAGGTATGCACGGGCTCACATAAAATTGTAACCTATTGTATTGTAAGAAAACTGAGCGATTTAACTACCCGGTTAAGTTAATTACCGCTGTTGCCACGGGTAAAAAGGAAAGGCCAGATTTGGAGTGTATTCGTTGGTGAAGATTGAAGTCATGCTTTTGTTCGTGCTTACGCTTTTGCCTTGGAGCAGCCAATCAGATGGCCGCAACCACATCAGGGTTGAATGCCTTCACTCGCGGCAGTTTCTCACGTACGCAACAATCTCGTTCTCCTCTAGAATGGACGAAAAGTGGAAGCAGCATAAGTCCGTTCGTGATCCAGGCCATCGTTTTTTATTTTGCTATAATAAGAAGATTGATCAGGTTTGGTGTCTAGTAATCCACCTTCCGGGCGACTGGTAGCGTAAATAATAGGGATAGAGATCGATTAAAGGGAGGCTGAAAAATTCCCTTAACCTTTCTTCTATGAGTCTTAAATCATCGCTTTTGAGCGCTCTGAACAACCTCGTTGTCAAAGTTTTATGAGGAAATGTTCCGTGCCATGGGTTGAAACACAAGGTCATTCACTCAACGTCCCTTTCCTTTCATAGCACAACGGATTCCCTATCCCGAAGGCGTTGGAGGCTCTCGAATCGGAAATGGATCACTACTCCTCGGTGGAGTTGCTAAGTGAACTTCTTGGAAAACGAGAGTAAGTTCTTTTTCTGAATGTGGAACAAAGCACCGGTATGATAAGGAGATGGTTGGCCACATGCATGGGCGTGCCACCATAGAACCAATATGGTGCTCCAAGCCGTCGGAGTTGGTGTCATCCCAACTCCTGCTATTACCGTGTCTCATGGTGTTAAACACCTTCAAATCAGTAGGCGACTTCATCTCTCCCGGTTGCAGCAAGTTCGTTGATTTCGCCTTCTACCTTGAGTATTGCTGCATGTGCTCCTACTATCACTTCACGCCTGAGGCATACGTTCGATACCACGCAATCAGAGCCACAAATCGTCTACCTTACCTCCGCTGCATTGTCCAGTGCACTATTCCCGTCACAATATGGTGTGTACTTTCGAGGCGGCGGTGGGAGGCGACTGAGAATCGTTTGTGCTTTAAGACACCTAATTAGTCACTTGTGCCAAATTTGACAACGTGATGAGGCTGGTTTTTTTGCCTTGTCCTTTTCCTTTAGAAATTGGATTGCAAATTTGCCTGTCAACATTGGACCGGTACTGTATATCATCCTCTCAAAGATGCACAAATATGTCAGGTGCGCTTCTCTCTTTTTTCTTTTTTCTTTTTACTACTTTCTGCGACCAGATGAGCTTTCATTTTTTATAATTATTGACATTTTTTGGGTATGGTGTGGAGGTTTTTTTTGTCTGTACCTTGTTTTAAGGAGCCTGAGTCAAAACTTCTTTTATGGTTTTCATATTTCTTACAGACTGGAGATAGTATCGCTTAGTTGACTGGCTGTTTGACTGAATGAAGTGGATTTACCTCCTCCCTCCCTCTTCTCTTTTCTACGTCATTTCGCCTGTTTATTTGCTGTTTACCTTCACTCGGTGAATTCAAGTAGGGGTATTTAATGTCTCTCACACGATTGGGTCCAGTTATTCAACCCGAGATAGCTGTCAAGTGCATTGATGTATTTAATCTGCTCACCCACATCAGACTCATAATTGTGTCATGATGGACGGGGAAGGGACAGACCTCGAGAAACAAATTCTGGAAGTGTAACCTGGTTCACCATGTTTGCAGAGTTTACGTAGGAAGGAGTGATATGTATGCTGGTGCCACCATCACGACTAAACCGGAAGTGGACCTGTAAACGAGACTTACGCCATACACGTGCTCCAGTCTGTGGAAGTGCTGTCGGGCGACCTAAAACGTCCTATGCGGTCGTCAGGTACAACTACTTCTATTCACTTATTGTAGTTTGAAAGATACTCATGGATTCTATGTCATTGTTTATTATTTCTCTGTTGTGCTTGCTCCAACCTTGAATCCTTGCGTCATCAAGTGTCTGGTGAATTTGATGGGGCAGGGACATTTGAGCTTGCTCCTTTTATGTAGGCTCAAGTCTCCAAGGATCACCTGCAGAACACGGCTTGCAGAGGAATTTGTGCCAAAAAAGGTTATTTTGGCGATAATTGAGGAAGAGACTCCACTCTTGATGAAAATGAGCAAGAAAGCATGGGTCATGGTAGAAGAAATGGGGATTAGCCCGAGAGTCTGTTGCAACGTTACACTAGCAGTGTTATTGTTTACCTCTAACCCATTACCTCACTATCTGCGTCACACTTTTAAGGTATGCACATTCTCTCTTCGCTGGGGCGACTACTTGCTCTTCTTTTCTGTGTGCGTGTGTGGGTGGGTGGGTGTTTGTGGCGTAGTGCAGATGCAATCTTGCAGTACATTTGCGATCTGCCTGCATAATAGCCTGGGTATTTTCAAGGAATGCTCATCGCCAGGCTCCTGCCTTCATAAGCCTCTTGAATTTGGAAGGACCTTGGTATTGTTTCAACCAGAACAGCAAGGGGGCTACTGGCTTTTGAAGGAGCGTCGTTGATGTGCGGGTGTACCCGGGTAGCCAACGATCTTGTGTACTTTTATCTTTTTCGAGTGGCTCTGACCTTAGGGTGTATATTTGATGTCTCCACATGATACTGATTAATGGATAAAACTCAACGAAACTGGAAGTTCAGAAGGGAGGGAACTCAAATCCCGAGTAGAAACTTCCCGAACGTCGAAGTGGAACTAACTCCTACCGGCACGTAGACATTCTCTAGAAAGATCACCAAAGATCTACTATGCAGAATTAGATCAAGGAGAATGAGACCTCTTGGGGAGGGATTTTCGAAACTGATCCTTTCGATAGATCAACATCTCTACTTATTCACTTGTCATGCTCCAGAACCATATTTCAATACCTAGGGAATAGGATGGCTCAAACTGCTCCTACTGGAATGTTTTACCCACTTTTTTTCTCCCCTTTATCGCAGCATTCCATCGTTGCAATTGTTTGCTGTTCATGACTCTACCATCCTTCCTATGCTCCTGGCTCTCAAATGCTGCGAAGAGATGTGGCCACCCTTTGGTGCAGACATTACTTTTGAATTGTACGTCCAGGTTCTGGGCCCCTCCTACAATTGGTCTCATCTGAATGAGGAGCTAATCTATCCGGCGGACGCACCTCACTCCCATATTGATTGGTCTACTATTCAGGTGAACCATATGTGGGTGAGGGTGTGCTATCTCGGTCGTCCACTACCTCTAGCCACGATGTGGTATGCTGGGGATGATGCCGCCCAACAGTTGACTGGCTCAGAGGAGTACGTGCCATTGGTACACTTTGTGAACAAGTTGACTCCTCTGGCACTATCAATGAAGGATTTTCGTGCCAAGTGCCGGGCTTTTGCGGAGAAGGCGAACCCGGGAGGCGTAAAAGAGGAGAAACGAGGCCCCAAGAATTTGTAGACCAAACTCTCAGGGGAGCGTGTATGTGCACACGTGTGTGAGTGTGTCAATTAGGCGGTATTTGCAAGTGAAGGAATAACAGGAACTGTGGCACTTGGTTCTCTTACCGTTGGGCTTCCTCAATCTTTGGATTAAGTCTTTGTTTGTTAAGTTAGTTTATAAAATCCGGAACACTGGACCCTTCGTGGCCTCACTGGAGCATCACAAATACATACTACCGAGGAGCTTTTTCTCACCTCAACTTGGAAACACTATAGCGTCTTAGCTCCTCCTGAAGAGCCTTAGCTCTACTATCAGTGAATAGGACCAAAAGATTGGTACTGCTTGTTCAATTAATGGTATGCTGTGAATATGCCATCAAGTAGGTTACTTTCCCTACCCAATTGGTTTGGCATTTGGATCATCGCTGCAGGTGGTCTAAAAGGAGATCAAGGGAACCTCAAAGAAAGCCTTTGACCTTATGGATAAACTTTCCTGAGTGGGATACTGAATCCAGAGAATTGGTCAGATGTGCAAAAACTCGGGTGCGTGAGGGGTGAGTCTCTGTGGCCGCATCTTGATGGTCCTGCTTGATGTACAACTCTGAAGGCTATGAGAAGAATAACATGGTTATTGTGGGTAGATTCTAGCGTTAGGAGTTTGGGACGGTGTTCTGTTGTGGAGGTGTGTCGGCCAGAGAATTGTTGTCTGTAACAACTGACTTGTGGATCCGTCCATCGTCCTGTGGTGGGTGTAGTCCGTCATCATCAAAACGAGTTTTTGAGGCGCTCAACCAGCGAAGACGGTCGTTCGTTCCGTGTTTGGTTCGATGAACGGATAAACTCGATGATTAATCGTTTGATTACAAAAAAAGTTTTGTCTTACAGAGTCTTAGAGGCCATTCTTGTGGGTAAAAATGTTCAGCTCACATTGTGAAGCATCTTTGTCATTTGGTTACAACAACTGCTTGAAAAACTGTAAGAGACGTTGGGAATTGAATGAAGGCTAGGTAAGTGCCTTCCGGGACGGCTCTTTGTTAGAAGTAGTTAACTCAAAGCCATCAGTTTACCCCAAAGAGAGTACAAGAAACAACCTGAATGTCAGCACATTTTTAGATCCCTCTAAGATTAAGGCCGATATAGAGAAAGTTAAGAGTATTTGAGAGCCAGCATGGCTGTTGACGGGCGAATTCCTGTTGTATTTGAGCATGATCACCGCGTATACGATAAATATGCCGAATATTATCCTGCGAAGGGAAAATACCTAATAGAAACAACAGCTTAATGGTGGGTGAAGCATTGTTTGCTTGACCGAAAATTCAATAAAACATTCTAGAGATAGTAGGATTAACTTGGTAGAATATATCTCTAATAAAGATAGCTGGGAAGGTTAGTTAATATGACCATTTCAGTATGGGTAGGAAACAGCGACCAAACTGCCTGTCTTGAAACAAAAATGCCTAAAAACGGATCTTTATTTTTATTTTGAGTTAATTTGCAATGCTTAATGCTAATTCTAAGTAACTTTCAAAGCTTTCGTTTAAAGTTTACGCCAACTTTAACCTTCAATTCATTCAAATTGCGTTTTCCATTGCGACAGTCTCCATTCCGCGTCTTTCAAACCTCGTGTGTGTTGTTGTCGGTTTGCCAATTTAGTAATAACATCAAATTTTAAACGATACAAACTATTTTCCCTTTCCCGTAAGTTTTTTGCAGGCGTGCAACTGTTTTTCGTAGATCATATTAGCGCTTTTCATATTTCTACGTTAATCGGCCAAAATTCTGGACACAGGTGCACAGCTCGCCAGTAGTAACAAAGACTCGGCGAGCAGACCTAGCTCTCGGTTTAGCAGACCCCCTGTCAATCAGCCTCAGTTGAATTTCGATAAACCACAGATATGGCAGCCAATCTCAAATACTTGTTACCCACCTCTTAGTAGCGTAGAAAATACTCGTAGAGAGGTTCTCTCGTAAGATTTTTATTTCAACTTCACTTGCATTTTTTCTTATTAGATTGCTAAATAAAGTCACTCCAGATAATTTCATTAGTTCAGTGAAAAGTATTTTGGCTATCCATGTTGCGTCACCAGACACTCTTGAAGTTTTCGTTCAGCTGGTAAGTGTGATTTTTAATCTCCTCTGATGGTGTTGTCCAGATTTTTCAGAAGGCTGCTAATGAGCCCAATTTTACTTACCTTTATTCACAACTTTGCGTGGTTCTTTGTGAACGAGCGCGCAATTTCGAACCTGAAAACGCTTATTCTGTAAGCTTCGGTAACATTCTCATAGCACTGTTCTAGACCTTCAAACTCCTCCTTCTCAAGCGTTGTGAAAATGAATTCTTTAAACGCCAAAGTATTGATTTTACCAACTCAGTTGCGCGTCAGCGATGCATCGGTGCTGTACGTTTCATCGCTCACTTGGGTTACATCAAGGCTATACCGGACAAGATACTCCACGACTGTGTCAAAGCCCTCCTCCTGTGTAAACAAACTGGAAAGCCTGATGGAGTGGCTTCGCCGCCGTTTCAGGAGGGGACTAATTCTGCTCCAGTCTATCCGAAGGAAAACGAGCATATTGCCTTGGACATGGAATGCCTATGTGAATTCATGAAAATAGTGGGATCCTACATGGACACTCCAAAAGCTCGCAACTTGATGGACCAGTACTTCGACCGTATAGCGCAAATCGTGGAGCGCGCGTCGCCGGAGCGTTTGCGAAAGAGTGGTCGTGAAGGGAAATTTATTCCCCTGAGCACGCGCACTCGCTTCATACTACTGGATATCATTGATCTGCGCAAAAACAAGTGGATGCCACTTTTTGAGGGCCAACTTGCTGATTACGATCAGCCCTGGCTTCTGCCGGATTTGCGAAAGACGGTCGATAGGGTGAGTCTCTGTGGTCTCAATTCGCTGACAGTTGGAATTCCTCCAGACACAATCCTGGAGGGCAGGCAGTAGGGATTAGCCTTTTGCCAAAAGCACAGGTGTTTGAACTTGAGAGGTATGGTATTTTTTACATCATCTTTGTCGATTTTAATCAATACATACTTGGGCATTCCTCCTCTGTACATTTACATCCATTTACATGATTGTCACCCACTTGAATAGTTCAGGTTCTTTCCACTGACTTATGTGAGTGCTTCGAAATGGTTGGATCTATTACCAGCAAGTTGGGTTACTACAATGAATTGTTGTTGTAACTTGTAGGGTCTTGGAGATTGTTCCATATGCATGCATAATAAAGCATCTATGCATAATTCTATCTGTATGGTACCCTTTGCTATGACCTAGACTTATTTGTTATTTTAAACCCCCATGTCTTTAAATGCGGCTTGAACTTAATGGGCGTTATTATGGCTGGTCGGCTTTACGAACGGAGATTAACTCGGATCCCGCACTGCGGAGACTTCGTAAAACCTTCCGTTACGATTGGAAATGTGTAACGGCAGAAAAGCGTCATGTACAATTATATGGTTTAAAGCGTGTACACGGTAGTGAAAAGTCTTCACTTTTTTTACTGAATGGGAATTTGTGAATATTCGTTAAGATGATTTAAGACTAACTTTCAAAAACAGAAGAGTGATTAAACAATTGCTTGACGTCTAAATAAAGAGGAAAATCTTGGAAACTACTAATTATGTGGGTGCTGAATGCAATGCGTCAGTTGATGACAGAAATACTACAAGTCTGCTTTTTCTGTTCACACAAGTGCACTGCTGGGAAAGGATTGTTTGTTAAATGATTTGTTTTGAGAAATAGCTTTTGTGCTTTTACATTGTAATATTAGGTGGTCGGGTATACCACTGGTTTGATCGGATTATTTGCCGTGTCAGAGAATTATAAGCGCAAAATTGTCTTCATCATTGATTGGGTTAATAATTTTTCGGAGTTATTTTGTTGATTCCTTGTAAAATAATTTGAAGTTAGTGCCATAGTCTCATTAACTATGTGATTTTCTTATCTGAACCTGAATCACCATCTCTGCCATCAATAGGGATCAAACAGCAGCTCCTCACAGCATAGCGCATCTCGGGCTGCTACCGGGAGTCGTAGCGTCCTTGGTCATTTTCCAGGCAGTCTTGAGCCCGAAGGAGACTGGACTGCACTCAACCAGATGGGCAAGGCGCTCTGTTCTCGCGGCAAAGACATCGACCTCTTCTCTAGCACCGACTCTTCTGCTTCTCTGAGTGCCACAGGCTATCGTAACCGAGATAGCGGCTACAGCAGTGGAGGCGGTGGTGTCGTCACCTCGCACAACCGCACAGCGGCCTCCAGTGGCGGTGGTGGCAGCAATGATGGAAACCATGGTGGAGGTAATGGACGCAGTGGGCCATGGCCTAGACGCGGTTTCGCTGAGAGGCATCCTTATCGATCTCATCGGAGTCCAAATTTAAGGAAGGCCTGCTCTCAGGGTCCCAAGGTAGTGGATACGGGGCTGAACAGTGCATCGTTTTTCGAGGTGACTTCACCCTACTAGGGGCACAATTCAAAGCATTGAAAGTTGTAATTTGATGCATCTAAACGCTTGCCGTAAGATGCGATTGGCACCTCGGAACGGCTTCTCCACAGAAGTTTCTTTGTTATTTGCAGTTGAACCATCCTAGGACAGCCGACCTTACGCCTTCATCGGTGCTCTGATCAAGGAAACTCTGATATTCTTTGTAAGGCGTTTAGTGTGGCATTGGTCAAGGGCAGAAAGCTGTCTTGGTATTCGACTCACAATAATTTCTCGCAATTCCCTTTCCTCATCGTCTATTAAGTCCACCGTTCTCTCAGAAATATTCGTCTCATGTCCTAGCTCTAGGCAGGTTTTGTGACGATCAAGCGTTTCACGCGTTGGATGAATGATCACGGCGTTAAATGACTGCTGTGCCAAATGACCTCCGCAGCCGAAATCGCCACTGTTGTGCACACTTACGGCCTTGAAGGGTTCGCATTAAAATGTCTCAATGTTAAGTGGCTCAGTGCTCCTTCACCGTGTCGTATTGTTTTGGAGTAGCTAACTGTATTTGAGTTTCTGGATTTTGTTGACATGATGCATCGTTCATCATCACACGTTGTTGCATAAGCACACTACCGCTATTGGCTAAATTACCGCCTTCTCCCTTCCCATCTAGCCGGAGTACTTACAATCTGCGCAGAGGGCGTCAGAGATTCAGGGTTCATTGTCCTCGTGTGCGTCATCGGCGGCAGTGACACCAGCGACGGCAAGTCCCGATTTGGATGCAATGATGACGGGACGAATGGATGTAAGGCAGTTGACGGGAGGACTATGGAGACCGCCGGTTATGCGACCTTCCCCCCCGCTATCGCGACAGCAGCAGCATCATGCACCACCGGCTGTGATTACGTACGTGGAAAAACAGGCTCCAATTGATGAGAACAAAGAGGCTGCAAGGGCAATGGTGAGTCAGCCTGCTTATTTTGGGGCTAAAATTTCTTTCCTCTTATTTCTTCTATAGATGTAGTTATGGGGTTCTAGTCATGTATTTGCCCATTCATCCTATAATCTCTTCCCTCATTCTCAACCAGTTCCTCCGTATATTCTTCACCAATCTATTCATTCCATCTCTGCATTCATTCGTCCTCTCATTTAATCCTCTGTTGGCGCATCTCTCACTCCAGACATCACTCTTCTGATTCTTAACTGTCTGTTCATTCATTGTTCCCGCCTTTACCCAACTTCTCATTTCAGCCATTCATTTGCGCGTCCAATCTTGTTTCTCTTTTCCTATCCATTTGACTATCTACTCATCCCAAATCTGGTTCATTTGCAAGCTTGGTTCCCCTTAATCACAATTTTTGTTTGCGAACCTCCATGCCTCTTAAAGTCTCCCTACTTATGAGGCGCTCTTCTTTGAACGCTTGCATAAAACTCTCTCCTCTGTGGTTTGTTTTTATAACCAGTACAAAGGGGGTTGATGACTAGAACATTTTAGACGCCTCTATCGCAATCACGCACATCTGGCTTGAAAGCTGCAATGCCAAGAGCAATTGACTGTCTGATTAAATTTTCATCCTGTGTTGTGTTTTATGCTTATTCTCGATACTCCCCCAGTTGTTACATCCTTGTAACTGACCATTGCCACAGTCGCCTAACGCATTAAAACTGCATACGATTCCGGGGCAAAGGCTGGTACCACCTTTTGATTCGCGGGGCTACATCCTAATAATTCTGGCGTGGATAATGTATGGGGACTTGTCTGAAAAATGTGTATTCTCTCATTTCCAAGGAGGCTGAGAATTCTCCTGATTCCCATAGTTATAGTAGTTTTTACTTTCTCCAAGATCTCATCCATTTGTCACTAATTCTATTAACATCCGTCATTCATTTAATTAAAAACTCTACCAGTGATCTTGATGCAGGCTAAAATATACATTTTTATAGTTGTTGTTCGGTTGATTATGCGAATTTAACATCGGACAATTATAAGCAGCTCACAAAGCGCTCAAAACGGCACCCTATGTCGCAGATTTCTGACCCCCCGGAGTCATTTGAAAGAGAAAGTGCGTACGAAAAATACGTTCCTCTGTGCCTTTATTTACTTACAAAGAAGTGCGGTTCAATTAGCCAGAGCCGATCAAATAATCCAATTTGTGATTGTTAAATGTTCTTTTTACCGCCTCCCACCCAATTGACACGTCACCAACAGGGGTGTCAATAAAAGCTAACCTCTCCGTTCTTGTATTTAGTCTTCCTTTTCTTTTGATCCTCACTTAAGATGACGTTCTCATTTACCTTCCTTTTAGATTGGGGTTCTCACAAAGGCCAAAAATATCCAGGAGGCAATCGATCAACTCAAGGAGAAGGATCTCCTTTCTCGGATGAATAAGGAGGTCATCCTGAAAAGCATTCTCCTCCTCTCTGACGGTAGGTCTCTTGCGACTACAAGCAGACTTTTATCAAACTTTGACTATGGCTAGTGTCTCGGTGCCTAATTCACTTTCACAGCACATGGGGACCGCCGGAGAGCTTTTCAGCCTTGCAACCAGTTCATGTATGTCTTAAATAGAGTTGACCACATCTCGGTCTGCTAAGCACCGAGAGCATTTATTAGAATCTTGAGACCTATGCATTTATAACCACTCATTCTCTTGATTTTAGATTGAGCCTCTTTCTCCTGAAACCAGTCGAGCTCTAAAATTTAGGTCGTTTAGCAGAGTGGAGTCTTAAGTCATCGACTTACCTTACTTTCATAAACTACTTTATACTCTCGGTTTTACAAGAGGTCCAAAAATGAGGACCGAGTTTTCCACGTGAACTTGTTTGCATTTGTTGGTGTCTATAGTCATCCGCCTTTTTTACACCGGGTTTTACTATGCAATTCATACTCATCGGTTCTAAATGGCGACATTCTGCAAGTTAAAAATGGACAAGGCCAGCTCTGCACAATATCGATTTCAGTTGGATCTGAGGTTTACTTCGCTTGCCAGAAGTGAACTTCACATTCACACCATCCATTAACTTTTACTGATCGTTTATGCGTGCCAAATGCGATCCAAACTGTCGTTAGCCAAAATTACAGCTGCTTTTCTCAACCTCCTCAACTCAACATGAAGTTCTAAATCGCCTCACCAAGTTAAACTTCTCATCTCAAATCACTAATACATTGCGGTTGACTTTGTCTCCTTCCTGCCAAGCATACTTGGCCCACGGCAAAATTCGTATGAAAGTATGGAGTAGGTTTTGCAACTGCAGGTCATCCGAAAAGAAATGCTCTAAAACGAGGTCAATACTACAGGTGCTCAGAATAGAACCGCTGAAGGATGCTTGCAAGCTAAGGAAGCGAGAAGAGATTGAGAAAGTTGGTTTATTCTTGTTTCTAGCCACTTCCACCACGTATTCTATGGATCGTCAGAGTAAGCACACATCCTGCCAACTCGCCTCCCTCCTACATTACTCTCAGTCTCAGCCGCAAAAGGACCACGTCACCGCGGCTCTTGACTCCGCTTGGCCCCGAGTACTCCAGTACCTCAGTGCAGCTTCGCCCAAGACCGGGTTGGCCTTCTTAATTGCACGACTCGTTCTCACCGGTTGTCTGTCTCTGGCCAGGGTAGCCGAACCTCTGTCTTCAGGACGTCATCATCCCCTCTTCTTGCTCATTCTCCAACAGCTCGCGCAGATAGCGGCATCAAAGGCGGTTCCAGGCCAGTTTCTCGTTATGCAAGAGACGGAGGACGACAATAAGGATGCCCAAGGGGCAGAGGATGGGGATTTCATTCCTGAGGGAGTGTCCCTTGCTGAAAGCTCAGAGGATAGAAGGGCACAGTTAGTAAAGATGTTTGCGGAGAGTGATGTGGTGCTTGAGAAGATGCTTCCAGGTAAGTTGCAGATTGCGGTGTTATCCAATCGCTCTAGTAATGGTCTTATTTCGATCCTAAATCGCGACACTTTCTCTGGTTGCCATTTTCATGACTACTGACTGCATGCAGGTGATCGCTACTCTTTTGTCAACAGTTGGTTAGGCTTTGAAGTTAACACATCAGCTCCTGGCGAAAGATTTTAGTTATATTGCCTTGCGCCGCGTTTCCCAGTGGAAGATTTTATGGTTTCTCCTAACAAGGATACCTTGCTGAAAGGCCAAATATCCATTATGGCTCTGTCCAACGGCATCTACTTCTCAAAGTACCGCTAAGCCTAGTGGATTAGCCCTGTGGAAGCAAAATCTACTTCTGCTGCACATCACGATATCCGCCATCGCATGCTATGAAACTTGTCTCCACATTTCCTTAGTTATTCTTCTCTAAGCCAGAAGGGAAGCCTAATCGCTTGTGTGCATATTTCTCTGTCAATTTCTTAGTCTAACATGACTATCAAGGGTAGGCAAATTTACCACCTACAATTCAGTGTTTCTTCTCGACTTTGTCGGTCGTTCTGCTGTTCTCCACTCATTTTATCCAACAACTCTCCATTCTTTGTGGTCGCAAATGTATCCTTTTGAACACCTGAAGTGCGTTGCATTTGTTATACCATTGTTGCAACTTTTTGCTCTGTCTCTATTGAACTTGAGGTGAAAGAAGAAAGACTCATGTTGGTTGTAGCTATCGATAAAGCTTAACTTACTCTTCATTCATTCTTTCCGTTTGATGTAGTTTGTGTTTGAATTTTCCAGCAACTTTTCAACCCATGATGGCGGCAGTGCTAAGGCAGTCAGATTATTGTAAGGTCTACCGAATTCTCGTGATGTTTAGCTTAGGTAGACAACCACGAGTGAATAACTGGCTCGTATTTAGTCCTTCTAAATGTCAAGTAGAAAAGTTGGAGGAGCTTTTCTTGGGTAAAAAAGGTGCGAATCGCTTTAAATTAGCCTCACGACAATGGGATTTCTGACCTATCTGTCTTGAATACGGTTACTTATACAGTCATCGCTGTTTCTCAGTAAAATGCAACATTCTGCTTCAAGGCAGTCAAATAAGTTGTTTCTTCTGAAGATTTGTTTTGTTTGGAATCCATAATCCCCTCCCTGGGAGGCGATAACCTTTCTGCATAAATCCTACTCTTGCCTAGGATTTTCTTAGAAGAGGCATCTGATATAATGTTTTATTTACCATCTCCAAAAGTCCTGGAAATCCCCCGTTTCTATTCCTAGTTGTCTGTTCTGTCTCCAACATTTATCCGACCTCTTTAACATCGGAGAGAAACTTGAAGAGAATACGCAGGATGCGATTATTGTAATGAGCAGAATCTTCCATCGCCCCTTGCAATATAGTGTGAATTCTCCCACAGATTGGTTTCGCTGTGCTGTGTTATGAGGTCATGTGTTGCGACTTTTTTTTGTAGTTATACTTTCTTTTTACTGATCGCTTCACTTGCACCCACTTGGCTTCCCTTAGTCTTGCCTGTTTCTTAGACAGAAGCTGGTCCTCCACACCTCCTAGTTTTATGGCGCGGAGTAGTGTAGATTGGAGCTGCTCACGGTCAGCACTTGCGTCTTATGCCTATGACTGCTGTAGTGCTTGCATCCTTGTACTGTAGAGTGAGCAGTGAGTAGGCCCTTTTGGGACTGTCGGTGATAGTAACGTTTACATGGCACTGCGATGCAAGACTGCAAATACCACTTCACATCGCCAGTCAGTTGCTCTGTCAGCTAGTTGGCGAACAATATTCTCCCAAACCTGCGTTTTTCAGAGGTTATGTGCGTGAAGGAATGAATGCTGAACGTCATTTGCTCCACTTTCAAAATTTACTAGCTTCCATTATCTGAGTGCCAACAGACTGCCTCGCCACTCGAGCTAAATACACCATCAGTATCAGTATCGCCCTCCTGTGATGTGTCTTGTCAACAGAATTAAATGTCTTTAAGCCATCTCATTCTGTGTAGATGGTTTCACTTCCACACCACAACAAACCTGTTCCAAATGGTATCCAACACGTTTTGGCAGAAGTTTCGGTAGTCCTGCAATTGAGTGCAACTATTTGCATAGAAACTGGTTTGAATCATTGTCTTTGCATCTCATCTGGTTCAATTCACCGTCTCACTGACCCACCAACTAAACAAATGTGAGATCGAAACAGCAGGAAGGTAATACAGAGTTCACCGACGCATGTAAACAATGGTAGGCATTTTGTAGACTCCTTTAATTCACTTTGGAGCACTGTAGTGTATTACACTAATAGCAAGTGAAATAGTTCGGTCGCCTGACAGCTGCTGCTTCATGTAGGTGGTCGTTGTTTCTCTCAAGTAGGATTTTTTCTTTGTATTATTATCACGAAGACAAAGGAGCAATAATGTGGCTCGTCAATTTGTCATTTGTAAGCATTCCATCATCTAGCACAAATGAATTTCATTTCGCCTGTAAAATTCTCTTCAGTCATTTCATGAACCGTCAGTTAATTGAATCTGAGCTGGTTGGTTTTAAATTTCTCAATCTACTTTTTAGAGGGCAGTCAGTCACCGAAACGAATGCTTGAGCTCCTTCAAGAACGCGGTATCGAATTCTTTCTGCCCTGCTTTCGCCTTGTTGTGGAGACTCTCTGCCCTCTCCTCGCAAGTGGCTCGAATCTGTGCACATTCGCTAACCACCTGCCTAGCCTAGAGGGTCACCTAAGCGCCGAGGTGGTACACAGTCTTATGGGGGCCGCGTTTGAACGCGCCCGAGTGGCTGGATCCAGTGTCACGTCGCCTACCGACAAGGATGAAGTCGAGGAAGCAGAGGCAGCCGCATGGTCTGCGATGACTGTAGAGGGTCAATTGCATAGGTGTGTGCCACCAGAACGCCAGATGGACGTGTTGCATGCACTACAAGTCTTTTGGAATGACAAAGACAAACCAAAAGGTGAGAATCAATTGGTTTCTCAAATTGGTTTAATTCTTGTTGCTAGATTATGGTAGCATTTGCTTCTGAAGAAAATTTTCAAAATGAATTTCATTGTAAAAGGCTTCCCCGCTTTCCATGCATGCTTGGATGACCAAGAGCATGGTGCGATCAAGTACCTTGGCTGATAAAGAGTGTGGTGCCGCATTATTGATGGCCACTTGAAATGAAAAGTTTGGAGTGACATTTTTTGTCATTCTTTTATGGTGTGATCCAATTTCGGGTGTTAAAGTACATTTTCTTATAGCACGCGTAGGTTTACTCCGAAGCATAAGAGGTCCTCCTTGTAATGCAGAAGACTCGAAGGCCTAGGGGTTCTTTACGTGCTCTCTTGTTTTGTTTATTGCCCCACGATACATTGTCGAGGTAACTAATAGGACATGAGCAATGGCAGTTACGTGAGTTTGTTGTAAAGGAGGAAAATTAGCTGGGCATTACAGTGGATTTCGGTTTGGGTCACTCATCTCGTCCACCGTTATACCCAAGGGTGAATGTGACGTTGTGCTGATATTTTTTGGTCGTCGGGAAAAAATTTCCCGATTTTGTGTCATCTATTAACCGTTTCATGTTTCATTGTTAGGCTAACTACCTTCAGGAGAAGGTTCGTGCCGAGATTTCGTCAATCTTCTTGAACGATCATCTTGAACAATTTTATCCATCTAATTGGTCTATTCCCAACTTCTGACTGTGCATCTTCATGTTCTCTGTTGTTAATTCACTTGAAGACGTATCAGCCCTATTTGCTTCATAGCCGATCGTTTTCTCTTGCTGAAGGCTTTTTCTCGAAGTATTTTGGTAGACGGATATTTGGCGCCTCGATGTCGTTAAATCAGCTCTCTTGGGTTCGCTCTGGTTGCTCCTGTGAGACCCACAATTGTGATGCTTTTTCATGTCTTTTATTTACTCCTGCTGCAGGTTTCGTATTGCGGTGCTTTAAAAACCTCTACGATTTTGATTTGGTCGAGAAGGCGACGTTTCTTGCATGGCGTGAAGAGGTGGACCAAAACTACCCGGCCAAGGGGCAAGCTTTGTTTGAGGTCAATTGTTTGCATTACTAAACCACTAAACATGAGGCACTTTGGAAGGTGAAATAATTTCACTAATCCTACACTATCTTTTTTGCTCCTCGCCGTCACGGCATAGCGTGGTAAAACTGACCTGTGTTCTGGGTATTCCCTCTAAATTTCTTCAAGAGATGGTTGGCACCTTTTCCTGCCACTAAGCATGTCGACTGAACTTCAACTAGGCCTAGTTTGTAAATGTATCAAAGGGTTCTATCCTTTTTGGGTCGACGCAGATCCTCATCCTCAGTAGTATGTACTACACCCAAATGTGGTTGCTAGGATTTATTTAATTTATTTAATGGCTGGTAAGCTGTGGCCTTTTAAATAACAATCAGTTGCTTCTACAAGAGGATAAGTTTGCGGCTTATAAAACACCTTACACCTGATCCAGCTCCTATTGTGAACTGTCTTTTGTTCGTCTTCTAGGTTATGCGATGGTTGAATTGGCTGGAAACAAAAGTGGAGGACGTCGACAAATCAGACAATGACGATGATGTGGGTGGCGTTGTTAGTGGAACCGAAAACGTGGCTCCAGATGGAGGTGCTGACAGGTCAGCTGTTGACTACGTGAACGGTGATGGTGACAATGCTGATGGTGTCGCCGACGCTTGAGAAGTGAATCTGAGCCCACTTATACCCATACACATATACATCTAGGAACTTCCCAACCAATGCTTTCACGCCTTGCTCTATCTACTCATCTCTTTCTGTGTCTGTTGTCCCAAAATGTGTTATCTGTCTTGTTTCCTTCGATGGCATTGCTGTTAATTTCCCTCTCCACACCCTCCATTTTCATTCACAATCATCCAACCGACTTTCCGTGAATGTTGCTTCATTTTTCTTCTTTTTGAAAGGAACGGGAAAAAATGGCGCATTTGGAGGTGTCATTTTGTGCACACGCTAGGGGAGGGGTCAAAAGACTAATTGTATGTGGGACTGACGGTGCTGCATGCTGTAGAAGACGGAGTGCTTTCTGTCACGCTTCTAGTAGGCGGATACCCAGCAGGCTACCCTTCTACTCCGACCACCACAAGGTGTGAGTACATGGAAGGTTAATTGCGGGACAGGAAGGCTGTTTCGTTGGGCTCTGTCGAACTTGCGCAAAAAGGTCCAAATGCCCCTTCTTTATCCACTTGGCTTTTCTATTGGTTGCATGTGGGCCACTAATCTGCCTCCTCGCTGGTGACCAATTGGCAGAGAGGTTTTCAATCAATTGAAATTGACCGAGTGTGTTGTCGCACTCATTGGTTAATTGAGGATTAATGGGGTGGCAGTTTTGTTTCGATATTGGCCACATGTGTAAAGCATATTTCTTGTCAGAAAAAAAGATGTGGGGTCCCACTAACACTCACCCAACTCTGAGTTAAATGCACATTCACTGTTTTTCTTGGTGTTAGTTACTGAAGCTTCTTCCCTACGAAATGGCAAAGGTGCGTACGTGATAGTGGATTTTTAAGTGGTTTTGTGAAGTGGACATTGGGTTGCGTGCGACCTTTCACGCACTTTCCATAAAATCATCTCGCAATGAATGGTTATAGGCCATCTAAGCGATTTGCGGCATACTCGTTTTTTCCCTCGCTCTCTCTCGTTAATGAATTACCCTTCACCTGCTCCCTGTTTGTGGTTGCACAGTGGAGTTCTAAATTAGTGGGCGGGCTTAGAAGTTACTGGTTTGGCAGAGGAGAAGTGGTTTTTAGCAATTGCTTGGTGTGAACATAGTCATGACACCCATTTAGACCAGAGGTAAAAGGGAGTAAAATTTATGCCCATGCTCGTTTTGCTATGGTGACAAAATTTCGTGCTGCCATCGCTCTTCCAGTTCCGTCAAATGATCTGATTTGCGGATATCTTCTATGTATAGCATAAGCACCCCTGTTTCTCAACCTCCTGATTAGGGTTGGCTCAAGTAGCAGTCGAGAGTAGGTAAATACCACTAATTTGGGACCAGAACAATTATGTAATCACCTTCTCTCAAAACTTGAATAACTTACATTTACTTTGATGGGAGAATTGTTAACGACCAAACTCAGTGACTCTCCTTGCCTATTGATGTTTAAGAGCCTCCTTTTACTACAAGTTTTGTTCGCTCAAAGATTAAAAAAACTGCGCGACAGAGGCAGTGACCTCACTATCCATGTTCGCAGGTCAAATTGGTTGTAATCGACGTGCCAAGAGAGAATTTATGTAAATTTGTTAATTTTTACGCATTTACAACAGTAGAAATTATTAAGTTAAAGTTCTTTGGTGCATAACAGGCATTTACCAGGAGAAAAATGACAATCTGTTTATAAATTGTCAACTATATCAGATTATTTCTTTGGTGGATATTTAATAAACACTCTTGCCATGTAGACAGAGTGACAAGCTAGAAAGGCACCTTGAAGGGCAATCACGCAGTAGGAGGAGGCCTTCTCAATGACCCAAGGGACTTCCATGGTCGGGTTGGGAAGCATTGATTTTCCATTGGCCTTGTGACAACTCTGACTTGACTCAGGTCGTCGACCTTGGCATGCTGGAATCAAAGCGACTGGATGTAAAGTCTATGCCAGGTTTCGCATATTCCATTTCGTTCTAAATAATGTTTATGCTGGCATTTACGCAGGCAGTCCTTCTAATGCGCCCCAGAGGGTGGTTGCTGGTTATCGCCTCCCTTCACAATTTAACGTTCCTCGTAGGGGTGATGAGAGGTAACAAGATGCCTCTTTAAATCAGGCCCTGACTTCTGATCTCTCAGCGACGCTGTTACCATCTCCTCTTAACTTCCATGACCTATTGTGAATCAAGCTAGCTCTCATCCATTTTGCCATAAAAAGCAACCCTAAGACCGCATCTGAAAATTTTTTGAGATGTTTTCAGCACTTCCTTCGTGAATTTTTGAATAATTAAAATACAGAAAAGAGAGAACAAGGAATTTTTGTGATTTTGAGTGTGATGAGGCAGGGAATGAGTGAGTGAGTGAGTGAGTGAGTGAGTGAGTGAGTGAGTGAGTGAGTGAGTGAGTGAGTGAGTGAGTGAGTGAGTGAGTGAGTGA